>JAOYMR010000007.1:9722540-9739833 GCA_025802075.1 Tenebrosternarchus preto | reverse complement strand
CTAAAATAGATATGACAATACAGTACAAAGCATAAATATATGACACGACACATACTGAATCCTGAATTACTCTCTTGGAATAAAATGTGACATGCCATTCTAACTCAGAAGCAAATCAGAGTACTTGCGCTTCATTATTCTCCACACTTGGATACTGGTTCCTTGAAATTTGAACATTGCTTTAAAGTAGCATCTGAACAGCCATGATGAAACGCGTCAAACAGTTCCCTTACCTTCAATTACACTGAAATACCTGAATTTCATCATAGCTGTAGCTCAGCCTGACCACCTTGTGAGCTCATCCAGAACACACGCCATGGTGCTCTGAGCGAAACATATTTTAACATCTGCTGCCTCCCTTTGAGAAGAAGTGATCCTGACCAAAATCTAATCAGTGATGTGCTGTATGTGCAATATATATGGCCCGTAATGAGACGTGATTTGCCAAGTCCCTGTCTCTTGCAGAGAAGCCCTGCATCCTACAGTGTGGATCTCTCTGAAGCCTGGCTGGCTGCTCCCACCCAATCGCAGGCGTCACATCCCTCAACAGCCCCAGCTCTGCCGTGGCCCAGCAGCAGTATGACTTTCACAGCAGGATGTGGAGCCTCTATGTGCTTTGTCCCACTTACCATGTATACGCTCAGGCTCAGCTCTGACCTCTCCATTGGTTGCACTAGCTGAGGTGGGGAGGAGAAAATATACAACTGTGACTATGTTCTCAGACCTCAGACGTGTAAGATACATCACACCACACTCTTATTCACAAAGTACAACCATTTAGGCCTTATAAATGACAAAAAACTGCATGAATGCCTTTAAAATGCTTCTTTAATTATTATTCCAGCTAATTTGCTAGGCCTACTGTTACAGTATAAAATGACCTAATGTTCTGCTACTCACACAATGCTATTTAACTGTTCTGATAGCCTCTCCATTCAAACTGTCAGCATAGTGCTTTACCAAACAAAAAAATACCTACCTAAATAATACCAAATAATATCTCAATAAACCTATCATTAAAGGTTCCTTGAAGCTCAAGCAGGAGAAGTAGACATCCTGCAGCAGTATGTGTGCTGGGGCTTGGGTTGTGCACCTGGCAGAAGGGGCAGGGGGTCTGACCACCCCCTCACACACACACACACACACACACACACACACACACACACACAAGGACTGATGGGTGCTGCTGATCAGCAGATCAAACTCAGCGCCGAGGCATGAGCTGGAGCACATGGCTTAATGCTGGTCAGTGTACTGGTGGGAGATGCAAGAAACTGGGAAGTTTTACAAATTCAGATGTGGGACGGGACTGAAGAGTTAAAATGTTCTGTGCTGGGTTATGGTGCAAAATTGTGATCTGAATTATATAAATATGGAATTAGTTTTATAAAGATAGCACTGAATTTCTAAAGATGGGTTACTACAGACGCATGGGTACATACGGAAAAATATCGGCCTAATTTATTATCTTACTAATGTTTCTTGAAATTTACCAGTTTCATATCGCATGATGCTCATAACAAATAACTCATACAAAATGGTTCAGAAGAGAAAGATAGGGGGAGTATGTGAGCATCACTTCTCCAACCCCATTGGTTTGCTTCCAGTAGCTCTGCCAGCCAGGTTGTTACTGAACTCCAAGCTTAACTAGCAACCAAAATTCTCTTTGAATCATTCTAGTCTGGATTCTATCCTCCTGACAATGCGAAAACTGCCCTGCTTGAGGTCATTGATGAGCTGCTTTTATCTGCAGATGCTGGTGCTCTTAGAATCCTTATTTTACCTGATTTAAGTTCGGCCTTTGTATGTCACTCCATCCTCCTCTCAAGGTGCTGTGAGCTGGGCACTGATGCCTCTGCTCTGGAGGGTTTCACTTCTTACAGGCAGTTTCTCACTCTTTCTGGAGTTTATCATTTGAGGGGTTCCTTAAGGCTCAGTCCTTTTTCATTAAATACATACTCCCACTCAAATTTACCATATGCTGTTTCACACTGGATTTTCATTGCTACGTGGATGACCACCATTTATCTAAAAATCAAATTTACTTCAAATCATGCTTAGCAGAAACATAATTACCAGAATTAAAATACTAGATGAGACATAACTTCTTTATGTTAAATAGTGACAGTACTGAACACATCCTTACTGGCCCTCATTGATGAAGTCTCTGTCCATTTTCCCTGGTTCAGAAGCTGGGTGTTATCTTTGACACACTTATCTCATTTGATGCTCATGTCCATTCTGTTGATAAAATGTATTTCCTCCACCTTTGCAGTGTATTGCAGAATGTGATCATGCCTCTCTCAATCTGCTGCTTGGTCTCTCATTCATACCTTCATCTCTAGCTGCCTGGGAATACTGCAACTCTCTCCTTGCCAGCATTAGCTCTTCTTCCGATCACAAGCTTCAGATCTCCTTGCCAGCATTAGCTCTTCTTCCGATCACAAGCTTCAGATAGTCCAGATCTCGTCTTCTCACTCCCGGTCACATCACCACATTACGCCCTTTCTACAAAATCTCCACCTGCTCCTGTAAAGTACTACATACAGCTCCAAATCCTTGTGCTGACATTCAAAGCTCTCAACAATCTCCGACTTTATTACCTGCCCAATCCTCTTCAAGTTCACTCACATTCTTAGATCTTCCTCAACTAGGCTGCTCACCATTTCTCCATCCAGCTTTCAAAGCTTCAGCAATCATGCATTTGCATACATTTGCAATCCACTGTTAAAATATATCTTTTTTCTTTAGCCTTCCCCAACCCTAATCTACCTCTGATATCCCCACTATGTCCTCGGCATGTCCTTGTTCGTTTTGTCTCTGTATTGTTGTATTAACTGTATTATTAATTAATTAAATGTATTATTACTAAGCACTGAGAGTGAGAAACAGCAGTTGCTGCGAAAACAAAAATCTAACCGTCTAGATTTTTTCGCTTTCTGGGCGAAAAAGTCGTCCTCCAGAGAAGAATCCATTGCATATATGATCTACTAGCTTGTCCATTTTGTGGTTTAAATACCATGAATCATTTCACAAATATGACGCTTTGTGTTGGTGGTGACAAAGGTGACTAGAAACCAATATGTATTCCGTTTCGGAGGACAGACACGCTCACATTACAGACAGATACAGGTCACTTGCAGCATGAATGTGAACCGTCAATATCCAATGTGAGCAAAAAAATTGGAATTGAACAACGTGGCTTGTAGCCTGATTTGACTGTAGCATCACACTTGTGATCCATTCCTTGTTTCGTTGTTTGTTTTTACTTTTCCACTTAAGTATTCGTGTATTGTTTTTTTTTTATATACATAAATCACACTAAATGATAACTAATTTAAGTGTTGTTAAACCTAGGTGAATTTGGGTGTGCTTTTAGTTTCGATCATGTATACAAAAATGTTCAGATTAGATGATCGCACTTCACCAGCGGATGGCAGTATGACGTATTGCATAATGTATTACTTTTTGCCAATATGAGAACTGCACTGAAATGTTTGTAGCTGTTTTGATCTGTTTTTGGATATACATGTTCATCACAGCAGATAGCCTACACTGGCCTTGTTCTTGTATTTTTTGTATGGGTCAAAAGAGCAAGTACAATTCACACAGAGAGTCGATTATTTATACTTTTCATTTAAATGTACAGCTAACCGATAACTCGAGAGAACACCGTTATATATCTCGTAAGGTCTGTTTGGTGAGTTCAACATCGCTGCTGGGTTGTCAATCAAATCTAAACATTGATAAGTTTACCACGATGTTCAAATACGCAAACCCTTATTTGGAGAAGTACAGTAGTCCAAGTTTTTTAATTGGCACTTTCTAAAGCCAATGGGAATACAGGGGGCTAGATTAGCCCATGCCCTAACCGGTAAGCGCTCCTTTACAGTTTTTAGTGTAGATGAGAATTGTGAAACAGTGGACAGTTGGTTGCTTAGGTTAATGTAGAGAGTATTTATCGATGGATTTCAAAACTTTTGAAAGCTTTTTCTGAGTGTTCACGAATAAAGTTGGACTTTTTGAGGACACGATGCTGGAAGGTGTTAAAGATGCTATCGATTTGTTTTTTCGAGTTTGGTTTATTTTCAGCATTGAGACTTTGGTGATCTGTGGTCAGAAAGGTAAGGTTAATCTTGTATGTAAGAATTTGTCGTTAATGCATTAATGACGCAGTTTATAGAGTTCTGTAATATGTAGCACTTAGTAAAACTTTCATAAGATTTTTTTCTTGTTTGTCACTGAGTAACGCAATTTAACTATTCTTAAAGTTTGTTATTGAAAATCAAACGCAGTTTTCTGTTTCAAAAGGATAGTTTGTGAAAGAGGACAATTTCTTTTTATATACTAATTAAGTATTGACAGTCAACTTATTTTATGTGCTTTTATGCAATTTAAGTGATACCTAAGTGGATCTGATACTTTACTGGGTTACAGTTATGTCCATTTTCTGATAGTACAGTGGGAAATTCTGCTAGTAAAAGGTAAGAAACACAGATGTTGATCACAGACACATCAGGATGGACAGACTGAGCCACAGGGTCTCACCATCCTTACACACACACACATACACACGATTGAATGCTTTGCTTGTTGACACAGTATTTCTCAATATCTGTGGGGTCAGTGTGAATCACAGTGACCACATCCACACACAGCAAGGAGCCAACACAGGCTAACCACACACATATAAACACACACACACACACACACACACATATTTATATATACACACTGAGTCCCCATGTCTACAGTGTGAGCGAACCTCAGGATTCCAGCAGTATCCCAGAGGAAGGTGACTGATGCTAGACTCATTTCTTTACATGAATCATTTGATTTTCCATTCCAAAGAGACACAGAAGAGTCTTGGGAATTAGGCAAAACAAAGCCCTGAGATAAACGGCTCTAGGTAAATTTGCAGTTCCTATATGATTGGCATAGAGGTACTAAGGAAACGGCCTAAACAGCTGCACCTCCTGTCCAGTAGTAGTTCCAGCCTGCACAGACGTGCCCACCAAAACCTGAGGTGAAAATAAAATTACATGCTGCCTGATGCTGTGTGAATAATGACCAGTTGAAATATGTAGTCTCCTTTCTTGACTGGAAGGAATTTCACACTGTCAGCAAGCAATGGCTTTTACAGTGTGAGATTTAATTTATTCTGTGCTTCACTCATACTGCACCTCAGGACCCACGTTTAAACCTTTGTAAACTTTCATAAGAACTTGGCTGCCCACATTCATCCATAATTTTGACTATGCAATGTTGTTGACACTGCTATGACAATACTTATTAACTACAAAGCCTTTTGCTTGAGTCATTTAATAATGTACAAACATAAAAACACAGATGGTGTCTTATGATGGTTAATGGTAATATAGGCTTTTTTTTTTTTTTTTTTTTATGAAAGATCCCAAATGTCTTTCTGCATGACTGGGGTCCTCAAAGTGATTATGGCAGGAAGTTCAAGTCCTGGTTGTTCCTGGTGTCCGGGGCAAAGCTGGAGTAGCAGGCTACATAATGAGACTGGCTCATGGCTGGACACAGGCCAGGGAGGGTAGGATGTTCGAGTAACGCTCGAGAAGAAAACAGTCCACCTCAGAAATAATCTCCAACCACAAAAATATCCTCTTGCTTTGTCTTCCACTATGAATAGTGACACAGATAGCCACTCGGTCACCCATAGCAACAAGCCATGGCTCTGGTATTTCCAGGGAGTCTCAGGGGAGGTGTTTGGGGCCAGTGGGGGCAGAGGGGTGGGTGAAGCTGGGCGAGTGAGGAGGAGTCTCACACACATAACGTCCACTCCAGGCTGACCCTGGCCCTACCATGGACCCTCAGCAGGTGGGGATGGGGGGAGGGGTGTTCATTCTTTATAATGTATTCAAGCCCACTGTGTGAGAGTCTTAGCCAAATCCTACATTCAGCCCTTCGGCCATGGTGAGTCACTCTGACAAAGGCAGCTGAGTTTCATCAAACGAGGGTCATTAACAGTCTGACCACAGTCTGCATATTTGTTTTCCTGTGCAATGATGAAGACTTAGCAACAAAGGTTTTCTAGGTCCAGCCACGGAACAGATCAAACATAGAAAGGAACGGACCCCACAAGCCTAACATGCATAGTCATTATCCCACATGGAAATGCCAGCGTAGGCTGATTATAATAGAAAAAAAGAATATTCTAATAACGCCTCGGCCAGAGCGAGGCTGGGTCAGAAGCCTCAGCATACATGCTGCATTAGGAGCAGTGATTCCTCGTAGAAATTCAGCAGACAATGAGTATCGCAGTACCTCTGCAATATCTGCTAGAACTGTGGTTGTGGAGTCACGGAGTCTTGCTAATAAGCCTGGCTGGACCTGCCTCCTCCAGCTCCACTTCACGCCCTCTCATCCGAGTCCTGTCATTAACAAGTCCTCTCAGTAATTGCAGCTTTAATTGAAGTGAATTTTTTAAAAACTCCCTGGAGGGTGTCTAACAGCAGCGAGCATGGCAGGCTCCCCCTCCGCCTGGGCTTCACCCGCTGCACCCTCTGCTCCAGTAGCCCACTGCGTTAACCACTTCTCCGGATGGCCAGATTACACGCTGCGCTGCCCACCGGGGACGTCAGTCACCGTCAGCGAGTGTGATGTGATGTGTGATGCATGGAAGAAGCGTTCTGGTGGCCAGACTTAATCCTTAAGACTTAATCCTGTGTGGAACAAGGATATTTAGAAATTCCTTGAATTGTAATTTCTATTGGTTATAAAAAGTACATATTAGATTAAAAATGTTTGGATAAAGGAGAAATCTTGATGTTTTTTTTTTTCTTTCAGTATCAATATTCTCGCATACCGCTTGTAACCATCCTGCACCAGATCCAACATTTCAGAGAGCAAAAATCTAAAGCAAAGTTATGAGATGGATCAGGTGTAAACGTGTGTGTCGGATGTTGTGTTGCAGGGGATGGCTGTGGCCACACTGTGCTGAGCCCTACAAGTGGCACTGTGGCCTCGCTCAACTACCCAGGCACCTATCCCAACCACACGCAGTGCGAGTGGAGCCTGAGGGTTCCACAGGGCTTCACACTGCTCCTCACCTTCGGGGACTTCGACCTCGAGTGGAGCCAGGACTGCAGAGCAGGCTCACTCACCGTCTTAGACGAGCACGGAGCCGCGAAGCTGGGTAAAATCTTCTCATACCGCCAGACACAGAGAGGAGACTCAGTGATTCAGCTGCAGGAGCTGATAGGTTGTGAATTATGTGTCGACTGTATGTGATATTTCAGTATAAAGTAAGACCATTTTAGCAATTTATATCTGTGTGGGTATGTGCCAACATAGATAATTCAGCTGTTATTTTCTTGACTTTAAGTCCCCTGGTTTTTTCTGCTCCATCTGTATGAAACTCATGAACTGTTCTTACACTGAGAACACATGAGTTCTTCATCTCTCATTACTCATAATCTAACGATATCCAAACCCATGTCATTCACGACCACACTGTGACAAAGCTGGGGACCCTGTCATTCCTGACGCACCCAGCTACATCAGGTTCTTGTCTTCTCCTCCAACGCACCCCCCCACACACACACACACATACACACACTACCACTGTAGTATTGCTACTCTATGCCTCTGATGCTTATGTCGTTGTTATGAGCAGATTCCAGAGGGCCTATCTCACGCTGCTCTGTAGCACAAAGCCAAGCAGAGGATCCACGTGGCCCTAGCTGCATTCTTCCCTTCAGAGGCAGTGAAACACTTACAGACCAGCCTCTATGCACACACATACACATACATACACACACTTAACACACACACGCTGAGTGCAGGCTGATGGGAAGTGGAGGGAGGACTTGGATCTCTCTAGGGTGCCTGGTCTTTCAGATGAGTGTGTGTGTGTGTGGTAGTAGTGTGTGCCTTTTTTGGCAGCATGAAAGTATGGGATTGCGTGAGTCTGTTAAAGCCCTGAGGCTGTTCTGCTGAGGCTTGTGTGTTTCTCTCAGCTATTCTGCACCACTCTTGTAGAGACACGCATGTGCTTTGAACACAGGTGATGTACTGTATGTGTAGGTAAACATACCAGTGCATGTGAAAATTTCACTGTGAAATCACATTTTATGTACAAATGACCATCTTGACTTTTGCATGCTTTCTCCATGTGTGTGTGTGTGTGTGTGTGTTTGTGGTATAGGTCCTATATGTGGCAAGCTGGCTGCCTCAGACAGAAATGTGTCCATTAGCAGCAATGAAGTGACTGTGCGTTTTGTATCTGGCATGCACTGCTCTGGACGAGGGTTCCTGCTGTCTTACTCAACCAACCAGCATCCAGGTACCAGGCCTCTTCAGACTGCACCTCAGATCCCCTTAAACCTGCACGACTGGGTTCCAGACAGCTTGCATGCATCCATGCAGAAGGCGATGTCCATGACTGTGGAATGCACCAGTGCACCATGGGAAGCTCACGTTGAGTCATGCCCTGCACCTGAGACCTTGAAATAGAAAATGCAGAGAATAATGTTCATGCTTGCCTTTTGCATAAGTGGAGATGGTAGAAAGAGAAGAGGATCTTCCTGCACGATGGATTTTTGTTGTCTTCACTTGTTGTCTTCACTTTCCAACTAATCTTTCATCTGTGTTTTTTGTAAGCCAAGCTTCAGCAGAGTGCCCTCACCTCCCTGCCCACATTCAGTTTTAACAGTGTGTAACCCTGGTCTGTAGAAATGCAGTGAAAGTTTTAGTCAGGTGTACTGTGAACATCCAAACTAAAAGGTTTACATCATCCTCACTAACACTCAGCATTAATAAATAAGGTACAAATATGGCATCTGAGAGCTCTACAGTAAAAAGACCAGCACAGCAGAGAGATTCCCGATCAGTCAGTGTGGAATCCTTAAATAACAGACCACAGGATGTGTCGTAATAATAGACCCAACTAGAACGAGGTGAAGCTTCTGCTGAGGTGTCCACTCCCTCGCCATGTTGTTATAAAAAGGGGTTCGTTTTTGCGACTGGGTTTACAAAAGAACACAAACCCTGTGCCTGCTGTGTTATGAAGGAAGGTGCTGAATACCTGGCACTCAGGAGACAAACACCATGTGAGCACAACGGTAAGCAGCGATATGCAAGTGCTTGTACGTGTGAGTGAGGGCAGTGCGTTGGAATGCACCTGGCCTGGTTCACTGAGCTGAAGAGCTGTTTTTGTATACTGTTTGCTCAGTATACGGCCAGCCTGCTGCTTATCCAGTGCTGAATAGAGAGAGAGAGAGAGAGAGAGGCCCTGGAGACCAGCCACATACAGAGGAGGAGGGACCGGAGGCCCTTCCTCTACACACAGCTGCAGCGTGTCAGTTTTAACCAGCTTAGTTTAACATGTAGGTCTAGTTTTTGATTGCTTCTCTTCTACTGAGATGTTAGTATCCATCAAAGTTCCTTTATTAGAAAAACAATCATACTTACCGTAGTGTGGAAGCACTTCTGCGAAAGAGCCGGCGAGGTTTAAACACTAAGGAATGTTCAAGGGCCACTCCACTCTTCCGTGACGCGAGCACACAGTTTCCTGTTATTTATTTACTCGTGTGAGCTGTCTGGAGCCACAGCCTTAACCCACACAGATCCTTTCTATGGCGTCATGTGATGAGAGGCAGGGGCCTTGTTCCAGTCCCTTGGGGCCTCCGCCCGGAGATCACACGTCTACACTGTGGTCAGCCCTGGGCCCTGGAGTGGTGTGTGGGCAGTACACATTCTGACTCCATCAAAGCGAGCGTGTGGGAGACCTTTCTTCCATGACTGTACAGCTGATGGCTCCTTGTTGTCCTTCCCCAGACCTCATCTCGTGTCTTCACCGAGGAAGCCACTTCACCTCCCAGCAGATCAGGTAGGAAGCTGGTCCTCAGGAAGCCGAGAAACCACAGCACACCCACCTCTGGCCTCTTATACAAAACAGCATCCGGCCTTTCCGCAAACAGCATCAATAACACGCACTTCACGTGTTCCCTTCTTTACACAAACCACGTCTCTCACATGGACCTCTCTTATTTGGACGGTAGAAAACCTGTTTGATAAGACAGATGCAGAATTTTCATTGTTTGAATTGATTGTCCTAGTGGTATGTGACCTTTTGGCCTGTGTCCCAGTGTGTTCTGTCCCGGGGGATGCAGGGATGTCACAGGGGAAGTGTGGGGTCAGCATGAACAAGGCTACCGAGATGTGAGTCATTTCTTAGGCTTCATTACCTGTATTGTGTAGAATGCTGTTATGGAACTAATTGTGACTTTATGGCATCACAATTATAGAACCACTAAGGACAAGCCTTTGTATGTTATGATGGTGTGTATTAATGGATGCTAGTAATCAGACTGCATGTAATGTAATGTCTGCAGCATGTGCTTTTGTAGACCTCAGTGCTGTGCAAAGCTGCCATTCACGCAGGGGTCATATCAGACAGCCAGGGAGGCACGTTCACCGTGGCCCAGCAGAGGGGCATCACACTGTACGAGTCGAGCTTCGCTAATGATGTTCTGTCCAGAACGTGAGTGTCCTGCTCTGTCTGCTCAGAGCCCAGACGCCGGCTCCCCTGTGACAAAATCTGTTACTGCTCATTTCACATCTCTGCCATTTGGGTTAGTTAATGCATCAAAAACGATTGTTTGACTGGTAATCTGAATTCCTTTTTTCTGCCTGCAGAGGTTCGTTGTCTGATAAGAGGCTAGTCTTCAGCAAAGGTAATGTCAGTGTCAGCACTACTGCCTGAACAAAACTGTAAATATAATATTAATGCTGTTACTAGTACTATCTTGTATAAACATTCATTCAGTTCTGTAGTGGCTATATTTGATTAAGTCTGTCATTGCTTTGTTTACTTTGGTTCCTGGTTTTGTGTGAAATGGGGAATGTAGTTCTTTGCTGGTGAGAAGTATCTATAGTGCCATAGAAGCTATACACATAATTATAGTGTGACTAATAAGTACATACAACTACTGCATGGTACTTAGTTTGACTGTAGTAGCATCATTACCCATGGGACAATTACACATTGCCTGTCCATAAACTGGCTTACAAACAACAGCAAAGATACTATTTATTTGCTTGGCTTGTAATGTGAGGAATGACAGTAGGTGACAGAAGTTCTTTTCCCCCCCTGTAAACCTTATTTTTTGGCAGACTGTGACAGTCCATTGTCGGTGGTGACCTACAACGCTTCTTCCACCATGGAGGAGGTGGAGGCTTTGGGCTGGTTTCCAGAGGACAGGGCCTTCAGCGGCCAGCTCGTACGCTGGACGACCAGCGAACATGATGACCAGCCGTGGCTGGAGCTGGACCTCCAGACCCGCAGCAGCGTCACAGGTCTGTGGGAGAGGAGCATCGTCAGCCATTCCTTACACTCATCTGTTACCTTTTACCTGTGCGCCGAGTTCCTGTCTTTGGTAATGAGACTTTTGCTTGTGATTATGACCGTCTGTAGGCTGAACTGAGAACTGCTGAGACGAGGCAGCAGCTCCTGTCTGGAGGTTTTGTGTTTACTGGTTAGATTTTTGGATGAGACAAAGGTATAAAATGATCCTGTCCTCCTCTAGGAATAATAACAAAGGGTCTGCCAGATTCCTACATTGAGACTTATATCCTAATGTTCAGCAAAGACCGCAAAACCTGGAGAGCCTACAAAGACGTGTTCAGCAAAGTGAAAAAGGTGCGCCTTCCTCTCCAACAGAATTTAAACCATTATAGTACGTTTCCTGTGCCAGTTTTGCATGATGTACCTGATGGGTATTGCTGACCTGAGTTGACCTTTCTGTGCAGGTGTTTAAGGCCTACTCCGATGGCCACACGGTGACCCTCAACAGCCTGTTTCCCCCGGTCACAGCTCGCCACCTGCGGCTGCGGCCCCTTAGCTGGCACGGCCGTGCTTCTGCCCAGGTGCAGGTGATGGGCTGCTCCTCAAGCTCCTTCCAGCCCCGTTCCAGTGGTGCCGGTGAGACTCTCCACGCACACCTAGCCTTTGCTCTGACTCCTGCCTGCTCCACAGAAGTTCCACAATACCAGAGAAAAAATTCTAGACTAGGCAAAAGGTCATAAAGGCCTGGTAATTCTGGCATGCTGCCCACTATTCAGTTGAGGCTGATTTGTTTCCTGAATGTCATATTTATTAGCTTGGTCTGTCCTCTCCCAAGGAACCGCCTGGGTGAAGCCGCTTCCCACAGAAACGGTGCTGCCGAATCCTGTGTTCACTGAGAGTCCTGTGGTCATTACAAGCTCGAGTGAGTCTGTGCACTTACTGAATGGCATAAGATTTCAACTGCATTTCTACTGCGTTGATGTAGTGATATTTTCTGATATAAGGATATGCCAAACCGTTGGCACCGACACATAAAAACAGCCAGTCATATATTTTGGCTACTACCTGTATCACAGTGACTGCTGTATCACAGTGACTGCTGTATCACAGTGCTGAATCACAGTGACTGCTGTATCACAGTGCTGAATCACAGTGACTGCTGTATCACAGTGCTGTATCACAGTGACTGCTGTATCACAGTGCTGAATCACAGTGACTGCTGTATCACAATGCTGTATTACAGTGACTGCTGTATCACAGTGCTGTATCACAGTGACTGCTGTATCACAGTGCTGAATCACAGTGACTGCTCTAGGAGTTAACAAGATAATGAGGAAGAACATTTAAGCACCAAAAATGTTATAATTGATAAAGCTACAGATGGTAAGAAACAGGGCTTTTGGCCTTTTCCCACAGGTTCCAGCCAGCCGTTGATGTTGGTGGGGGGAGTGATCTTGGGCGTGGCTCTGTGTATCAGCTGTCTGTTAGTGCTGTTGGTGGGGCTCCTGTGGAAGAGAAGGTATTTTCCAAATCACATATCAATATCCAGAATTTCTCTAATTGTTGTTTTTGTGGTTGTTCTTAGTACTTGTTTATTTATTTATCTTTCAGGAAAGGGGCTGCGCGTGTAAAGAAGAGCTGTGTAGACACAGGTGGGTCTGCTGTATATTAACTGGTGTTTTGAGGTCTAAGCTACTGGACTCCGTTCCTGTGGTGGTGTCTAGGATACTGCTTGGCTGAGTGTTATTGTCTTATGTGATTCAGGCTCTCATGGATTCCTGGGGAAGCATCTACCTTATAGAGACTCGGAGATCGTTTCTTACCCAATGGCCATGGCTGTACATGCAAGCCTGCCGAATCCTCCTCTCAACCGTGAGTCTCCTCTGGACATCCGGTCTTTCAGTCACCATCTGGCACCCTCAGTTTGGCCTATGAACAATCTTTGGTAACCTTAGTTGAATCTGTGAACAGTCATGAGACAAAACTGGCTAACTAGCAATAACAGCCTGTTATCCAATTAGATCAGTATTGGGGATTATAGAAGCAGGAGAATCCAAGGGCTCAAGGATTTCCGTACATAACATCTAAACATTCATCTGAGATCTGTATCATATGCATTTAATAATTACGATGGCTGTCATTATAATCAGCCTCAGAGAAGATTACATTTGAATGAAAATATGTATGTTTTGGTACCACCAGCATTTGACTTTACATGGACACCAATGGATTTTTCACATATTGTCTACTTCCAATAATATTTGGAATTGGTCCAGGGAGACTTAACAGTCAATCATTCATAAAGACATGACAGTATAGTTCATGGTAATAGAAAAGGCCAAAAGACAGTGTTTGTTAAGATGGTACTGTGGGATACAAAAGTTCTTACAGTTACCAGAAATAAAGAGCTCCCAAAGACACAGGGCTAATTGAGATAGTTGGATCAGGGTCTAGTGTCGCTGGTGAAAGAGAAGGAGAAAGAGAGAGAGTTTAACCCATCAGGATGGAGAGAAGGAGAAAGAGAGAGAGTGTAACCTTCCAGGATGGAGAGAAGGAGAAAGAGAGGGAGTGTAACACTACCCTTTGCCTCCTTTCCGCTTTCAGCTGAGCGACTCGAGAGGATTTGAAGGCTTCCCCTCTGACAGCATTCCTCTATTCTGTCTTCTCCTCTCTCTCTCTTTCTGTCGTTCATTCCCTTCCTGTCAGTCGCTCAGCAGCAGCATAAATGTGTCTTTCTTTAGTCGACTGAGCCTCTCTGAAAGAGAGCCTTTAATTTGTGCCCAGATGAGGGGCACTTGTGCTGGGGCGGCCCTCCTCGGCACCCCCTCCACGCCTCAGGCCATCAGACCCTTCAGTGAGGCCTTCAGGCAGAAATAGGACAGAGGGTCATCTGCTAAGACAATTGGGGTCCCTCTTTGAGCCACGCTAATTAAAGCAGCTTCACCCTATTAGGATTCCTGCTGCGAATAACAGAGAACAGGACATGCATAAGGATTTAGGGCCCTTTGAGTGTGGTAGGCAGCTTAGCGTTCGTTTCGGATGGTTCTGTAATGTCTTGATATGAGCTGTCACAATAAGAGGCCGGCCCTCAGGGGAACTGAACCAATCAAACGCTGAGCTCTATTCATGCCAACATTGGATCATGACTGCAGTCAGGTGTTAAATGTGTTTCGGGTGAAAATAGAGAGAGTCTCAATTGCATGTTACTGTGATCCGTTAGAGAGAAATTTTCAGCTACTGACCACATGGAGACATAAGATACACACTACTTCTACTTTAGTGACATGACAATAAATATACTTTTATGTCTTTTTATGATACATTTGTTCATAAAAATGTTTTTAAATTCCCATTTCCCCATGTTTTAGATTCCCACTTTAAAATATGTTCTCTCCTAACTACTCACCTGTGCGCTACCTTTGTGTTTCCAGACTATGCTGAGCCAGACGTTTTAGCTGGTGGCCAGAAGGTGGGTGTCACGTTCCGTCCGGCGCAGGACGAGGGGTACACTGTCCCGTTCAGCCTCAACCACTACGACACGCCAGGCCAGCTACCGGAGTATGCCGAGCCGCTGCCACCCGAGGCCGAATATGCCACGCCCTTTGGCGAGCATTGCCCCGACAACCTGCTCCCGGGGGACAGCACGTCCCTGGAGACGCCACTGTATGACTGCCCTGCTCACCAGAGCCTCTCCAACGGCTACTGCACTCCTCTCCTCAACAGCACTGGTCCACGCAGAGCTGGCACCATCTACTCAGAACCCCTGTCTGCTGAGGCCCTGCTGCAGCATACCTACCACCAGCCCCTATGAGTTACCACAGCGACCCCTAGTGGAGAGCTGCTGTCATGCGAAGCCTCTCCCATTGCAGTCGCATGGGGCATGATGACTGTGAATGCCATGAAGAGACAGATGGAGAATAAAGAATGCTACTTCTGCGTCTGTGAATCTGTGAGCACATATAGCACTTCGTGTGGCCTTTTGTTAAGTCCTGTTTCAGGTATTTTCCCAAGCCCAGTCTTAAGCACAGTGTGGTATGTAGTTCAGATTTTGGGGATGTGTACACCGGCTCCTCTGCGAGACTCTGTAAGCTCTCCTTACCCATAAACCTCTTCTCCAAGTCTCTGCAAATATGTGTCTGCAAAAATGCTCACGCCTTTTCGGAAGCATAAACCAGCTTTGAGACAATCAGTGCCATGTACCGTCAGTTCCACCTGAAGCCCAGCAACCTCAAACACTGCCAGTTTAACAATCAAATAACTTTGGACATGGATGCATGTCAGTCGGTTTTAGTCACTTCATGAACATGCTTGATTGGGTCTGTACAAATATTAATTCAGCTATGTATAAGACGCTGAATTAATCAGAGCACCTTCAAAACCACAAGTGCTAATTTATGAGATACTATGAATGAGATACTACTGTTTGTTATTGACTAATGGCTGACATATTGAAATTAGTCTGTTATATGAAGTTAGGGAAAAGGATTGATGAGATTGTTTGGCAGGCCACTGACCTTTTGTGTATTTATTATATGAGTGTGGTTGAATGTCTTGTATTCAGGCTAATCAGTATAGTAGTCAGATAACTACTATATATATGTACACGATATGTTGAAATATACACGTTATGTTTTAAATGTTCAAATAAATTTATAAGGCTTTTTATAGGAAGCAGTTTTCATAACATTTTGTTCCATAGAAAACAACTCCTGAATCCTACTGCAAACGAAATGTGACATGATTTGCAAAGTTTACCGCAGTATGCCTCGACAAGCGTGTTTAGAGCTAGTGAATAGTAAAGGTTTGTCTCCACCTTGTGGCCATTTTAAAAATAGCACAATATTGAAACCCATAAACATGTAGATAAAAAATATATTGTCTTTGTTTGGATATGAAAGGTTCAGCCCTCTCCGATTTTTCCTGCACCATTTGCAATCTCTACTACTGTACTGACCACATGCACCAGGATGATGTCCAACGATTCCTGTAACCAGTCTGAAACTGGCATGGCTGGAGACCTTCTGATCACCTCTCTTATCCTTGTCACAGTATTACAGGTATAAATAAGGTGACTGCATGTTTAAGTATTTTACCAGGTTGATCCTGGGATCAGAGGGACACACCCACTGATACACACACACACCCCACACCTGCCCTACTCCAAATCATCAGTTTATTCATCATTAGACCTCTTCATGGGCACCTGTGTCTTGTTTCTTTCTCTTCCTATGTAAAGCCCACAGGTGCTCTCCTCCAGTGTCGTGTACTGCTGTCTGATCATGCTTTAGATATCATTAAGAGTAGCATGATCAAGTCTTATCACCAGTGTGTTTAGTCTTTTGCCTTCTTTCTGTTAGATATTACGGATAACAATAAACACTCCTCATGAGCACTCCCCTCCCTCCCTGCTGCTGTCACAGAGGCTACATGAACAGTTTCTTTTATTTAAGTACTAGACGGTAGGAAAAATGGCCAATCACATTTTTCTTTTGGACATTATAAGTAACAAATGCTGAATGTTACTGTAAATCTGTCTGGGTGTATAACAAAAACTTTAAGTACCCTGTGTTCTTACGATGAATAATCTCTCTCGACCTCTGGCCTGAGTAAACACTGAATGTTTTGCTGCTTCACTGGAGCTTATCTCCACTTCTACTGATGCTGTGGTTGATGTTACTCTGAAAGGAGCCAATACACTCTGTGTATTATCCATTCCTGCACCCATGTATGTCCCTATAGATTATGGGAACAATGGATGAAGAGCAATTGTGAAACACTCCAGACTTTGTTACATACAAGGACATCTGTAAATAAAGCAATTCATGACTAGCTGCAGAGTTCCCTCCTAGCCATCCTGTGCACCACCACCCCCCCCCCCCCCCCCCCCCCCCCGGGGGGGGGGGGGGGGGGGGCCGGGGGGGGGGGGGGGGGCCGGGGGCCCCGCGCGGGGGGGGGGGGGGGGGGGGGGTGGGTGGTGGG
>JAOYMR010000007.1:9706255-9722467 GCA_025802075.1 Tenebrosternarchus preto | reverse complement strand
CCATCAGGTGCACCACCACCACCCACCCCCCCCCACCCCCCGGGGACAGGGCTCTGGAGTCCAACTCCTGACTGGATGATGGAAGTAAGGACCATGGGGATTCTGTAAGTATCTTACCTGCTCCAAATGAGAGATATTGACGCAGATTACATCTGACCCTAAGGCCACAAATATTGTAAACAGCCTCTACTAACAGACTGCAGACTGCTGATCTCTTTACGGGCATGAAGTTACCCTGTGAGAGTGATACTATAAACAGTGCTATGAGCTGGTCTCAGCAGGAAATACTGGGCTTGTCCTGATATGAAATTGCTCAGTCCTGCCCTGTGGCGTTGTGTAAAAAAAAAAAATAAAAAAGAATTCCTCTTTTTGCTTAAGCCACTCCCTCTAACAAGTATGAGCAGGCAAAGATGAACAAGCAGATGAGTGCAGTGAGGTTCCACCCCTTCAACAGTGCAGCTGGCCTTTGTGAGTCTAGGGTTCAAACCCAAGGAAGCTCTGAGAGACATCGTTAAATACCAGGACTGCAGACTGGTCGCTCCTGCTGTTACGACTGAGGACATGTAAGGGCCAAAAGCTCACAGCAGAACCTTGGTGGACACACATCTTTCCAGTCTAGTACAGAGAGGAGCGAGGAAACAGGCCCAGCTGCAGCGAGTCTTCTGTGGACGTGTACCGTGTCGGGCCCTGCTCTGGTCATGGACCTCAGCCTGTGGCAGTACCAGTTCCGTATCATCATGCTGGGGGACTCTTCCGTGGGCAAGTCGTCCATGCTGAAGCGCTACACGGAAGACGTGTTTCAGGAGGCCATGAACAAGACGGTCGGAGTGGACTTTTATGTGCACTTCCTGGAGGTGGAGCCTGGCGTGAGGGTTAAGATACAGTCCTGGGACACGGCGGGCCAGGAGAGGTTCAGGTATGAACCACTGACCACTGATGCAGCGATTGCTTAGTGGGTAGATGCCTGTTTGCTGTTTATGTTCTGAATTGTAAAAACGTCTTGTCCATTTTTATTCTTTTTTGGATGTTTATTTTCTTAATATAGATACAATAGAGCTATTTCCTAGAGCAGTATGGATTTTAAAAGCTCGCCTGTTCATTACTAGTGTAAAAGAATAGAGTATTTATCTGAATGCTGGCTGCAAACGAAAACAAACCAGATTTGCATAATCCCATGTAAACGCATGGAAATGGTTATTTTGATGATTAAGAGGAAACCCCCCCTTTTCATTTTTCTTATCAGTGTAACATCACTGTTATTCAGCTTCATATTCAACTTCAACATTTGATAGAACATCATTTGGGCAGTAATTTTAGATGTGCAAACAATATAAAACAAGCAAATTATGTGCATATGTGCTTGTACACAAACATCCATTCATCGTATGTGCTTGTATGCAAATATCCACAGAAATGTTGGTGCTATATGGGCTTTGAAAACAAGTCATCAGTACATCTTTGCATGTATTCATGTGCTAATCTACATACATAGTTACAGGCACAATTCAATTCACAGCACCAGCACTGGACGCCTGTTCATTTATGCCACACCAACGAGCATGTTCTGTCCTGTAGGCACCAGGTTCATTTGGCTCCACGAATATTAGAATCATGACAAGTGGCAGCACTTTCTTTAGCTTCCTGGGTTGATCGATAAAGTAGATTTTAACATCCTCCTAACAAATTAAATTGTTTGAAGTCGTGTTAGATTATCTATTCATATGAGAAATCTGCAGTACTACTAGTATACGCTAGAGTCTGCCGTGTGTTTGTTGCAGGTCAGTAACCCGTTCCTACTACCGTAACTCTGTGGGAGGTTTGCTGGTGTTCGATGTGGCCAACCGTGCCTCGTTCGAGCACGTGCGCGACTGGCACGCAGAGGTGTGTGAACACGTGAAGCCTCACGCCGTGCTCTTTGTGCTGGTGGGCCACAAAACCGACCGCGAGGAGGTCGGCGAGCGCGTGGTACCTCGCGCGGAGGCGGAGAAGCTGGCCGCTCAGCTCGGGACGCCCTACGTCGAAGCCTCGGCCAAAACGGGCCAGAATATCCGCGGGACCTTCGAGCTGCTGGCCCGACGCATCTACCAGGGGCTGCTGAACGGAGAGGTGGAGTTACGGGAGGGCTGGGATGGAGTGAAGTGCTCGGCTCCACAAATGCATCGGCTCCAACAGGCACAGAGCAGTGCAGCGGAGAAACCCCCCGACCGCTGCTCTTGCTAAGATCAGTCCCTTAATAAACCATCCCCCAAAAGTACATTAAATGGATTAACAAACTGACCAAGTTGATGGAGGGGGGTGTGAGGTTTGCTCTGAAACATACCCATGCACTGTCAGCACCGAGCTTTATTCCACTTAAGTTGTGAGGCTAGCGCCCTCGTCCAGTCTAGATCTAGGTTTTCGATTTAGGCTTTTTACAACAGATACGCACTTGACGAGATATTAGCTTGGTTTGGTTTGGTTAACTAGCAAAAGGTTAAATAGTAATTAAAGATGCATCTTTAGCTGTAGAATGTTGGCTAAGTTCTGCAGTATGAAACCATAAACCAACAAATGCATGTATTGTACTTTAATTAAAATATTGGCTTTTAAATTAATTTACTGTTGTGTGTGTTGTACAATCGCCATCATCTTTATTAGAAACATCTATCTTGTACGGACACTCACAGGGTACTTTCTAGGCACACATACCTTAACTATAAACTATACAGACATACATCTTGCACTCTGGAATGAGGCACATTTCCACTCATTTTACTTATTTCATACACAGTTTCAAATCTTTTTATTTAAGGTAAAACAAACAAAAATCAGAAATAGCACAGGATCATATAAAGAAGCATGATACTTATCAGAAAAACAAAGCGACATCACAAACAGCGCTACAAATGACCAAAGTGATGCGTGTACTAATGAAAGTACTGTATACAGGATGTCTCTCACCAACCATACACCAATCCCAATAGAAACAATGGGAATATAACACCACAACATGCAGAACTAGACAGGGGTCCAACAAAACATTAAAATCAGGATTCTGACACCATGTGTCTAGTCTGGGTACCTTCGGCATCATCTACAGTAAATGCAACATTACTGCAACAAGGCTTTTGATATTAAGGTTTGCCTGCTTCTCGGGAATGGTTTATTTATGTTAGCTTGTCTGCTTAGAACCTGATATTCAATAGTAATAATCACTAACCACTGTGTGTATTGTGATGTAGGAGTACAAGAACAGTGAGGAAAGAAGCACATCGTGTGCTATTCTGAAACTTTCTACTACTGAGTAGCAAGGCCCTAAGATTTGTGAATGACAATTTAGGACTTTCTTATTAAATATTTATTTTGCTGAACTACAATATTGGATTTCTTTGTTGCATGCAAACTTAAATTGTACATTCTGAATCAAATATAAATGTCTTGGATGTTTGCAGTGAGACACAGGATGATGGAGTACGATGGTAAAATGACGATGCTTTGTGCACACATTTGACCAAACTATTGCTGTAATGTGAAATAATAATGAACATTATTAATCTGCAACCCCAATCAGCAAAATACATGACCAAACGTGGCACTGTGAGTGTTTATTACACTTCAAGGGCAAGTACAACATGCCCTGTATGATTCACCCATTATAGGCTATTTACATCCAAAAGCTCACAAATTAAAACTGTTTGAAAATTATCCCAGGAAACAATACAATGCCGTTTCCAAAGGAATGAGAGAAACAAGGGACTACTGATAAATATGCAGCTAGACACGGTTTCTACAGACTCTACCTCCATAGTGTAAAAACGTGAATGCCCACAGTAAAGTGATCTGATCCAATCTTCATATTACATGCAACATTTAAGATGATCTATTTTAGCATTTGGGCCTATAATAGTACAGCCTATAACAGTACAGCCTATTATAGACATGCTAAACACAAAACATACTAATTACAGCCAAACAAAAGAGTTAAAACAGCAGTTTGGACAAATAATTCTGATGTCTGTAAAAGCAGGGGAAAACAGAACCACTTGTCAGAAATTATTGTCTCTTTTAGGTCGATAGAGAGGCCTGCTACTCCTGAATGGCAAAACCTTGAAAATTATAGGTTGTCCCCAGTGCCAAATCCCAAATCGCCGTCACGAATGAAGGAAGTTGTTGGTCTTCTGCTGCGTTTCGCTACTTTTTGGTCGTCTTACGGATCAACGCCATTCGCTGAAATATCAGACAGTGAGAAAAATGACCCACTTGTTTTTTTCAACAAAAGCTTATATTCATAACCAAGCATGAGGCTGACCTGTTTATGTGCTTCTGTGGTGCATGCTTTCTTGTACGGTCGGATTTCATCAGATCCAAATCCTGGGATCCACATGTTCCACTGGCGCTCTGTGGAATCAGAGCACAAACACATCTAAAACATCTAGAACAACTAAACTTCACCTCCACAGCACATACAGCAGAAACACACAATGACTGTTGCAGATTACATGGTGCACAAGCGTACTAGAGATACGGAGAACTTCAAGAGTTTGCTGAATTGTGGAGATGTTTGAAGATTTGTAATTAGTGATTAACAAATGAAACACCTTCCCAGTCACCAACATGAGCGCCACGGTAACTCACCAAGGTGCAGCTGGACGTCCTTAACTTCCAGAGTGTTAGACTTCCTGTGTCGGGCGAGCTGGCAGGCAGCAGTCACAACACTCTCTATGAAATCATCAGCAACTTGCAGCAACATCTGAGAGACAGGCAGACTCGGATCATTTCACAACTGAAGTGAAGGAACAACACTTGTACACAAGATCACTCCAAAAACATGCTCAAGTTAAATGCATACATAAAGGTTGTGTAAAAACCACACCTGATTCAACACATGTCTGCAGAGTCAATATTAAGACACAATTAACATAGGAAAAGGTAGATGTAACTAGCAACTCTCATGCAGCAATGTGAATTAATAAAAACGCAGACCCTGATTTTCAACAAATTGCGAGCAGTATAACCTTTGGAACGGATCCACTTTGGATTCTGTTCACATAACTTGCTGCTATGCCAAAAGTACTCTAAATCCCTGGCCATGTTGTAGAGTCTTCAAACTTAGTTTTAATAAAATTGCTTGTGTAATTTTGTTTATTAAAATGTTTATTCATTTGCCATTAGAAGAACCCAAGTGGATCCGTTCTGTTAGATTTATCTTGGAACTAAATATATTTCAAGAGAACATATTCTTTCTCCACATAATGCCAGTAACAGTTTTATGCAATTTTCTATAATAAAATGGGCAATTTGGAAATATGAAGGCTATGCTGCGGAGTCTACGGACAGGTGCGATTATACTAAAGAGGGATGAACTACCTCTTCAACGTCCTCATCAAGCTGCTCATTGGGGTCAATTTCCCGCACGAGATCTTGCAGTTTCTTTTTACTGAGAACCTGCAAAATAAAATCTTGCTGTAGTTGTCTTGAACACATTTAGATAATTGCAGGGTGTAAGATTAACAAAGAAGAGAACAATGCACCAAGGACTATGTTTTCAGTGAATGGCTTAGTTTTGGTTCAGTATGAGCGTAGACGAACGAAAATGAGTTTTTGAGCTGATGCAGATCAGTACCAACACTAAATTATAATAGTGGCAAGGTCAACTTCTAGTCTAGTCTTCATAAATGTAATAAAGGTTTTTAAGAGTTGCACTGCCTTACCTGACCTCCTTCAGGACTCAGTCTCCCAGCAGGCCCAGGTGTGCCCAAGACCTTTCCTGGGATAGTAGTACTGTTTGCCATACTAGTGGCTAAGGGAGGTGTTGACGAGGTCTCGGCTTTCACAACACTGTAGAGGTTGGACCGGCTAGTCTGTTGTTGATATTGGTTCATGCTATGGAAAGCAATGGATGCCAGTCATGAGCCTCCTGTAAGGCTGCGATTATGTTTCCAACTGTAATAAAACAGGCATCAGAGTTCTGAGTGTAGACAAAAAACATAAGCAATAGCCTTATACAATAAACTGAAAAAACAAATATATGTTTATGCTAAATGTATAACACAGGCTAAATGTGATGACTAGATAAACATTCTTTTATGATATTATACCCATAAATTCATGCACTCGAAAGTGCGGAAATTGTGCAACACAGCATTTTAGGTTGCCCCTGAAATCCCCTCAGTTTCAAAAAGTAAGAAATTTGCAACCTTCTTCAGTGACCAAACAAAAAAATATTAGACTATTTGACAGTACCTCCCTGTCCAAAGAATAGACTGAGCCACGCATATCAACATGAGCGAATTTAGTAGCACTGACTTTAAAACTTTTGAAGAAATAGTGAAGAACTAAAAACCTAAAAGTTTGCCAAGTGTTCAAGAGAGAGAGGGTGGCACGTCGTTTGAAATAGCCACGCAATATATAAACACTGAAAAGCAGATTTTTGAATATAGGCTAGGCTACATTACAGCACAGATGTTTCTTATAAAGCTTTTTAAAAACAGCATATATGATATAAACATTTAGAACATTTAATTCAGAATGAAACAGGGATCACTGAATTCCTACACTAGTGCTACTTAATATTGTGCCACCTTTGAAAATCATCCATACCTTCTGAAAACCAGTTAGGACTCTTCCAAACGCTCCTAGGACGCTTTTAAATGAGCCACTTTTTATACTTCCATTTGTTACATAATAATTTTATAGCCTTTATGGTAGTATCATTATTCTATTTATGCAAAGCACTTTGGATTACCTAATTTAAAAAAATGTCCTGCTGTACATTCTTTTATACAAGTAAATAGCGTATCGGTTAATCAAGCTTTAGTTGACAGGCACCGTCGATTAGTAATTACCATCTTATTTGACAGAACCAAGGGCGAAAGCAAAACTGCTTAATACTTAAAGCTAGGCAGCTAACCAAGTTATATTTTATACATCACCGACAAAAACTAAAATTGCAAGTAAATACTAAACATTAATTACTAAAATTGCAAGTAAAATCAATTGCACAGACATTGATTAGCTAACCAACAACTGATTAGGAACATCCACAGCTCGCTAACTAGTTACACTCAGTTCCTGACAGACTACTCCGCGCTGGCCATGCTTGTTAAGTAAATAGCTAGATAGCTAGCAAGGAAAATTTGGAAAGTTTTATTTTACTTGAACTGGTCACAATACAGTAGCTCGATAGCTAATGCTTATTGCGGTATAACTTTAAAAAGATATCCAGAAAGCCTAACAACATTCAGGGTTTGAGATTGTCCATCACCGCTAGCTAAAGACTTGACTACAAGGCCAACATCAGCCAACTACTAGCTAGTTAACCCACACACTAGAATTACAGTTGATTAGATGGTTAGGTAGCCAATATTTATGTTTGTGTTTACAGCTATTATATTTATAAATACAAACCTTGGAGCTGGTTGACTCTATTGCAGTCAGCTACATTGATAACTAGGTATGTAGCCATCTAGCTAACATTATTTTTGGTTATCCTGTAATGGCTAATTTACAACGGTATGGTCGTCTACAGCACGACTATAAACATTTTCAAAAAGATCGCAAAAAACGTACCTGATTACAGAACCGTTGTATTATTCCCACATCTCCGATGTTAGCATCTAAAATCCAAAGCTAAAGATCCAAGTTATTGCTCCTGCCAATTTACAGCAGTGCCATTAACTTGCTAGCTTGCTTGCTACGTAGCCAGCAAAGACAACAAGATATCAAAAATCGACGGCGGCGGAAGTAAAATTTTTCATAAAAGTCTCTCAGTGAGAAACACAATTAAAAGCTTTTTGTTACATTGACATGTGTACCAAGTAATTAATCTTTAAATAAATATAATTCGCAGGTTTATTTTAAAACACAAAAGCAATAAATAAATAATTTAATTATCATTAAAGTGTGCACTAAGGTGTAATGTCAGGATCTCTCAACACAGCGCCCATTATCAATGAACGTAGAGAATGCATGCACTGAAATTTCCAGGTTTCAAAGATCTGCTTTCTTCACACAGCACCTGGAGAGTTTTAAAGCATTCCAGAACGGCAGACGGCGACAAAAACACAGTGCCTCATCTATACGCATGTCCATTCTGCTGTAGTGCAGATGTGCTCTTTTCTATGGTTCAACAATTCCAGTTGATCATGGCAATAAACATTTTACATGTTCAAACTCTTATAAATAATAATAAAAAAAACACAACAGGAACTACAAAGGCCTATCTGTTTCCAACATTGTTATCTTACCACTGATTCTAAAATGTTACTTATGTGCATATAAATATTTATGTGTTTTCCAGGACTGTGTATAAACACTTAAATAGTTTGAGTAAAACAGTAAAATATATAATTTTGTGTTATGCTCTAAAAATTTTAAATACTTTTAAAAGCCAACTGTTTTATTCTGTTTGGGCAGCTCTAATACAAAATTCCTTCTGAAGCTAAATGTGTACAAACAGTGTGCATGGATTGTGTGCATTAGATATGTAGTTTTCAGAGGAGGACAGTTCCTTTTCACGTGACAAGAGTTTGTTCTCAGCTGCAAAGAAAATACACTTTTTTTCTATTTTTCTTGTGCATGCCCATTTTGTGCTATGTCACTTCTATGAAACAGACAGGAATTTGAGATCGGACAGTTCAGAGTCTGGAGAACTACTGCCACTGCGGTCACTGTATGTGTCTCTGAAAAGAAATAAACACAAAGTGTCCCAAAACATAATTTAAACAACAGCACATTATCTTTCATATTAAACTCATTAAACTATTACTTCCAGTATAAACTGAAAACAATGTTTATGTGCCAAGAATCTGTACTGGGCAAACCCGTGATTACAAGGAAGGTTTTTGGGGAATTAAAAGAATTATAAGAAGCCTTTATTCTATTAATAAATCAGTAAGTCAATTAAACATCTCAGCACTGAGTGGTGAGCATTACCGTGGTGAAAGTCTGCATCCTTTGGTCAGGTAGCTCTGAAGTTTTCCTGCAGCTGCTAGAAGCAGGCCAAAATAAGGGGGTGAAGGCTTAATAGGGCGTGAGGTGAACTCTGGATGGTACTGTACTCCGACAAAATAAGCATGATCTGCAGAGACAAAAAAACAAAAACAACAACAACAAAGACTTAAGCCAAGCTAAGCTGCATCATGACTGGTAGGGGAGGTAAGGCACCTTCACTGACCTTCAAGTTCAATAACTTCCATCCTTTCTCCTTCCAGGTCCTGGCCCACGAAGTGGAGTCCCTTCTCCTCAAAGTGGTGCTTCAGCTCTGGATTAACCTAGGGGAAGGGAACATACACAAGTTAAAAAAAAAAAAAAACTTCTGAACAATACACAAACATGGCAGAGATATTAGGGTTTTTTCCCCTCTTAATTGTTTTAACCTCAAAGCGGTGTCTGTGTCTTTCATCGACATGTTCTGTATCTCCATATAATTTTCCTAAAATGTCAAAACAGAAAGAAACTTTAATCAGTCTTAAGTATCATTACATATTTTAAATAATGTCTCAATAGCCAGTCTGTCATAAAGTGCAGTTCTTAATGCTTCTGTGTTAAAAAGCTACCCTCAGTTATGATCACATACTTAGTATGCTGGAGTTGCTTATGAAGATGGTTCGTCTTTTCCCTAATCTCATTGTGCCTCCCATTTGTCCTGGATTGTGTTCTGGCATGTCGATGACCTACATTAGCAGAAATAAAGATAACTATAGATGCACAGCCGACATTCATATTATTAATACCAGCCTTTCAGAACCAGTATGGTCTGCACAATACAACTGCTGCAATGGAACATTTAATCACAAAAGATTTATAAGAACAAAAGGTTTACCTACCACAGGGTGCTTTGTATCAGGATCAAATTCAGTAGAGTTGGCATCTGTCCAATGAGACAACATGAACATAAGCTTTAAAAAAGGATGTCGAATATTTGTTGGAAATATCAATGCATATCGTCTCCTTAGGCTTACCTTGCCATCCAAGCACATTGCGGGCAAACTCGCAGACAGCAAGCTGCATGCCCAGACAAATGCCTGCAAGCCACAACAGTTTTTTTTCCTCTATCCTGGTTAGGACACTAAACATTGACCAACAGTGCTTCTAAAGAGGATAGGAAAAGACTGAACCTACTGAGTAAGAAAACAACTTGAACAATTTGTATGTTGCCTTGTACGTATTTATAAATTGGTGCACTCAAGAGTCTTCTTTACCTAAAAATGGCTTTTTCTGTTGTCTCGCCCAGCTAATAGCCTGAATCTTTCCCTCAGTGCCCCGTACACCAAATCCTCCAGGTACCAAAACACCACTAAAAAAATACAGTCAAAACAGGAAAGTCAGAAACCAACATGTTTGCAGGTTACATTTAGCTTATGACAAATGTTGTGATGACAATGTATTTCTTTTACATTACAGTACACAAGTTTGCAAAACAATTTCTCTAATTCAAACACAACATGAATGCCACATTTATTATAAATTAGGGTTTTTGTTTTCCCTATTGTACATCCCACTACAAGCAGATTGTCGCATGCAGAGTTTTATTGTGCTACAAGGGAAAACATGTGGGCCCTAGCACTGCAGGGGTGGAGCTGTGCCTTTGAGACAATGGCCTACGCCCTTACTTGGCACTGCAGAGCTTCTGCCAGGCCTCATGGTACTTCACTGGCTCTTCCTGTTGGGTACGTGGCTCCAAATCTGCAGAATCTATGTACTGAAACAGACAGGTATGTTTTAACTGAACCGGAACAGAACAGTAATTCAATGACAGAGTCAAATAATTTAATATATATGCATTCCAAGGGCCAAACCGAGCAGCCAAGTTGAACCAAAAACCGAACATGAAATCTAAAGGAACTGGCAATCAATTATAACAGCATAAACACAAATAACAGGTGGAGATATCAATCAAGAGCGCTCCTTACTTTGATCTCTAGCTTGTAGTTGATCGCAAGAGCAGAATGCTCCAGAGCTTTAATGACTGAGGCATAGGAGTCTGAAAACTTGGTGTACTTTCCCACTAATGCAATCGACATATGCTCCAAAAGTCTGTCAGTCCTGTCAAAAAATATATCAGTCACACTCAATAAGAAGGAAACATTTTTTGAGCATTGCTTTTATGCCTTTAAAATGTAAGGTGTGAGGAGACCACTACCTATCTGACATTTCCTTCCACTTAGTAAGCATTCTGTGGGGCTTTTTCTCAATGGGTAGGTCCAGTCTTCGACAAAAGTATTCCACCATGCCCTGATCCTCCAAGAGTAACGGCACTCTATAGACTGAGGACACATCATGTACGCAGATCACCTAAAAGGAAATAAAAGTATAGACACCTGAGACACTGCCTCACTCTCAACTTCAAAAGCAACTGAAAGAGTTTCGGTTCAGATTGGGGCAAAAGCCTGTTCTTTTTCCACTGCAGTTCAGTGCTAATACATGCAGGTACCTGCTCTGGCTCCACATGACAAAACATGGAGATCTTCTCTTTCACTGCAGTGTCGAGAGGTGTTGAACAGCGGCAGACAATCTAAATCAACAGGAGAAGAGTACGATGGAATGAGAAAGATGCCTGCATGTGATTCAAAGAATATGACCACTTTTCAGGAAGACAATGATGCAAATATACTACCTACAAGGTTAAAACAAAATGGAAAATATTCCTCACTGGTAAAATCATGCACCTGATCTGAACCAAGCTTGCAAGGGAAAGTTTACAAGTTCTGGATCATCATAAATATGAGAAAGAACCAAGTATTAACAGGAACATGCAAATGAGGAGAGGGTATGTCCATGGTCCCTCCTCTACCTCCCCATTAAAACCTTACCTTTACTGTCTTGCATCATGTTATGTTCCTATCCCTCATCACAGTTAGTTTTGTTTCATTTGTGTTTGGCCTAGACAATCCCTGAAGCCTCTGCCTCAGTATAAAAACACATCCAAACTAAATAGCCCACAGGTTGGTTAAATGTGTGTTTTGATTTCGTGGTGGACAGTTATATGCAAGACATTTTAGTCCACTGGATGACAGCAAAAGAAGAACAACAAACTGACTGACCAGATCTGGCGACAGGCCCAGGCCTCTGAGCTCACGCACACTGTTCTGGGTTGGTTTAGTCTTCTGCTCTCCTGTAGTGCTGGGCTGAGAATGCAAAACAAGATAATACCACCTTACCATGCTGTTTTGCTTCTATAAATATCAATGTGTAAAATTCCACGAGTGCAAATGCTAAGTATGAATAAACAAAAGATCATGACTGGTCTGTCCTACCTGAGGAACAAGGCTGACATGAATGTTGCAGAAGTTTTCTCGCTTCACCTTGAACTGAAACTGTCTGAAGGCTTCAATGAAAGGCATACTCTCTATGTCTCCAACGGTACCTCCTAACTATGTAAGAAAAATAATCTCTTCAAGATAAAAGCATAGTAGAACACAAGTTTAACCTAATGATCACACATCTACCACACATTTTTAAAAGTTTCCTACTTCAATGACACAGACTTGTGGCTCGACACCATCATCATCCACCGACACTTTCGATTGACGCATTACCCATTCTTGAATGGCATCAGTGATGTGTGGGACCACTATAAAAACAACACAAATCCATCACCTTTATAAAAAACATGTCAAATTTGTTAATTTACCTTTAATTCTGTACTTGAACACATTGGAAAACTACAGAACCTTTTGTTCCTGTAACATGCACACACATAAGCACATGACTATGATCATTTATTTATATGATGCATGTATAATATAATGGTACATGCATGGAATAACAAGTACAGATTAAAAATCACCACCTTAAACTAGGTAATACTTATTTTAGCCTATTTCTCTAAGCCTCATATACAAACTCCTGTAAAAGACTTTACTGTTAAAAGGAGGAGATCAAATATGTTACCTTGTTAATCTACACATAACTGGACCCTTTTAAAAGATCAGTAAAGACAGAGGAGGAAACCGGCAAACATTTAGTTGATATTGAATGCTAGTGTTATGGGCAACTAATTTAAGACATCTATGAAAAGCCATATTATTGATCCATGAACTGGTGACAATAAACAAACAAGTGGCATGTATGAATTAGAACTGAAGTCATTAACTACTAGTGAAGAACATTTTCACAAGCATGTTAGGAATGAAAATCTACTGCTCCAAAATATTTTGAGGGAATAAAGCCTCTTCGATTCAAGTATCCTGTTCATGCACCCGAGTTTCAATCTCTTTCCTAAACTGAGGTTGTTTAATAATGAGACTCACCTTGCACAGTTTTGCCAAGATAATCTCCTCTCCTCTCTTTTGTTATAACAGACTGATAGATTTTCCCAGTGGTCAGGTTATTGTGTTTAGTCAGTCGGATGTCCAGAAAGCGTTCGTAGTTTCCCAAATCCAGGTCAACTTCACCACCATCATCCAGCACAAACACCTCACCTGCAACCCCAAGGTTTTGTCAGAATGGGTGGTTGTCCATCAGAAACATATACAGTCAGCAGCAACATCAGGCAAATTGACTACAAACTTACCATGTTCATAAGGAGAAAAAGTGCCAGCATCAATATTAATGTAAGGGTCAATTTTGATTGCAGTAACGTGAAGGCCACACGATTTGAGTATGGTTCCCACACTACTCGCAATGATGCCTTTGCCAATTCCAGATATGACACCACCTGTGACCAGGATGTACTTCATTTTGGGACAGAACCTGGACACAACAATAACAATAATAATGGTAATAATAACAATGGCAATAACAACAACAATAATAACTTTTGTTTCACACATTAAATATGGAAACGTTGCTGGCTCTCACATAAGAAAATGTGGTTCAACTTCAAGCATCAATAGCTCAACATAAATGCATTTGACGCCAACCGCTAGCTAGATGACAAACTAGCCAGCTAGCAAGTGAGCACAAAAAATATACACAAAAAGCGCAATCAAGCAAACCTTACAGCTCAACGTGATTTCCCGTTTAAGAGCTTTCTAGGTGGGCAGCTAGCTAGATATCTTCCATGTCCGGTTTTAAAGAATGAATGCGTTATTAGCAAGCTAGCCACAATTTTCATTAGCTACCTAAATACATATTTTATTCGCAGAGCATCGCAGCATACAAGCGACTTAAGTACTTAAGACAGCTACCTAGCCAGCTAGTGTGTAGCCTTACCAGTATCGAAGGCCATATATCACAAACAACAGCAGTATGACGCTGCCCGAATATTTTTATTTAGGAAAAGTATTTCGTGTTGGACAGAACAAACGTCAGTCTCATTTGTATTTCATGTCAGCCAGCTAGCAAGGAGATACGACCGGGCATTTAAACGACACGTGCAGTGTAACTAAACCCGAGGAAAGCAGTTTCACACTGCGAAATCTCTCTCAAAAATGATGGTCTTGTGTAATCGCGTAAGACCTATGCATATTGTTCGCATATCAGCACGTACTTCTTAAACGTCAGCGTCAGCGCCAGCGTTTGACGTCGTCGTACGCCCTTTCGGTTAGTGACGTAGAATTCGTCTAGTGTGTCCGGTTAAAGGAAACGGTCTATTTATTCACAGTGAAAAATAACCCAGGGAATTCTCAACGGTTTTTCTCGACCTTTCTATTGTCCAGAAATTCTAAGTGGGAATTTTTAATATATGGACTACTCTTGACAAAAAAGGATCTGTTTAACATGTTTGTCATTCTCATTATTTTGTCAAGAAATAAAGTATATTGTATTGAAGAATAAGTGTATTTTTTTACACGTTTATGTTGGATTAATTTATTGCGAATAGTGGATATGTTGTCTTCCCACATGTCATCCCAAACCCTGGTTCCTCTGATACCTGTGGACGGACGTTAGGGCAGGAGAGCTTACCTAAGCATTGTGGCCAACTAAATTCATCATTTCATGGCAGCTGTTTACCCTTTGGCAGAAGGACACTTTCAGCAACACAGTGCTCCTTTTTACAGGAGCTTTTACAAGGGTTGTATAGTAATGGATTGGTTCCAGGAACATGACGGCGAGTTTTCCCTGTTTCCTTGGCCCTCACAGTCACCACATCTTTAAAGCATCTCTGGGACAAGGTACATCGGGCTATTCACAACATGTCCGGAACTTCATCTAATTTGCGGCACATGTGAGAAGTTATCCTGTCCCCACGACCCATTTCGATACCTAGTGGAATGTATGCCACGACGAACTGCAGCAGTTCTGAAGGCCAAAGAAGATCTGCTAGACGGGTGTCTCTAATAAAGTGTGTCCATTCAGTGTACATACTTGAATTTCGCTTATCAATCTGCAGACAACAGGTGGCGCTTTAGTTTCATGGACAACTGACACTGATAATGATAATTTTACATGTTTTATTTTAGGTGCATCAGTTATTTCAAATGTCTTCAGAAAAAGAAATAACTACTAGTATTTTTCTTACAAAGGTTCATTCTTACTTGAATAAATAAGATATAAGACAACGTGCCAGTTAAAACAAGTATATAATAATAATACTTGTTGATGTTGTTACATAAATTCTATAACATTTCAGACAGGGACAGTGTTGGTGATTCAGTAGCAGCTGACCGTAGTCCTGTCTAATTATAGCACTGACTCACACTTAGCCTGGTGGCTCCTGGAGAAGGTTTGCATTGCACAGGAATTGCATAACTGCAAGCAGATAATTAGTCTAGATTATAGACACTGCTACTTATGTTGGAATACGACTCCCAAGTGGTGCTAACTGGCCTTACAGTGATAGATTTCAGTGAACTGTACTGAAATAAATGCATGGATCTCTTGATAGGTTATACATTAAGAACACAGATACCATACAGTACCATGCTATATTTTTGTCAGGCATGAAATTAACCCACAGAACATCAGTCTTTGATGATATGTAGCCTTAGATGGGAAAAAAGACCATTTTTACTCAGACACAAATATCTTTACTCGCATGACCTAATCTCAATCACATATTCACTGTTACAGGGACTATGCAGTTGAAAAACACCCACAACATCCTCTTCCCAGCCAGCCAAAGCCTTAATTTACTAGAAAAACAATATAGCAGTTGGAGGGTGTATTCTACTGTGTGCCTGTGTGCAGCTAACATCATCCCTCTGCCTGGATAAGCCTAATTTCATTATGGTGGTGGATAATGAGACAGAGAGGGAGAGAGAGAGAGAGGGGGGGGGGGGGGGGGGGGGTAAAGAAACCCAAATTGGATAAGGGTGAGAGCTAAAAATCACTGTTTATAAAATAATT
>JAOYMR010000007.1:9675196-9688555 GCA_025802075.1 Tenebrosternarchus preto | reverse complement strand
CCCCCCGCCCCCCCCCCCGCGCCCCCCCCCGCCCCCCCCCCCCCCCCCCCCCCCCCCCCCCCCCGGCAGACAACGACAACATCGACACCTAGAAAGTGTAAACATCTGTTGGCTTAGTATTACAAGGCAGAAGATTAATTACCTTTGAACAGCGTGGTATGATTTAGCTGCAGGTCTTTCTGGCAGAGTGTTACCATATCAGCATCAGTCCAAAAGGACCAAGAAATGAACAACAGAGTAGAACGGACTGTATAAAGTAAAACAAATGCATGTTGGTATAAAGAAATATTGGGAAAGATATTATATGAAGATGAAATGTGATGACATCTATGGTAAATGGAGTGTGCTGGCGTGAAGAAGCATCAGAAGAGCTTGTAGCTACGTCCTCTGGTCCTGCTCTCCTTTAAGGTTCTGAGACGACACTGCTGGAGGTTGTGTTGATTGCTGCTGTGTTCCTGCCAGCGTGTTTGTGAAAAGTGAAACCGGTGCAGCTCTTCTGACCTCAAACGTTCATTTCCCTCCTGTATTGGTATGAGTATCTGACCAGGACCACACATCAAGCTCCCTCTCACAGCACTTGATAGTCATGGTCTGCAGTTTCAGTCACTTTGCACAGGACAGTGAGTGAGTTCTCAATGTGTGTCCGCTCCTCGATGCTCTAGGAAAGACCAAGAGCATCAGTCCACTCCAACGCGAGCGTCATCACCGCACGCGAGCGGCTAACGAAACGGATCTGACAGGGAACGATGGGTGTCGAGCAGCTGCTGCCTTCACATCCTCGATCCTAAAGTGCCCTAAAGCCCAATGATCAGTCCCTCATGCACTTCCTCTCTGTGCATAAACACAGCCTCCCTTCTCGCAAATCAACGCCGCTGGATACAAGGAAAAGCGAACTACGAGGAGGAGGATTGAGAGAGGATAAAAAGGCACAACTCCATCGAGAGGCAAGACGTAGTCGACCGTTCAGACTGCATTCCTTCTGTTTGTGATGGATAAGTCCAGGGTCACGTGGGCCACCACAGAGACTACAGGTTAATGTAAGTAAACACGTATCTCATTTCCTGCCCGTCAGTGCGCCGATGACGTGACCAGAACATAATGACCACCAGAATTGAAAATGATCGGTCACTGCAGACTGATGGTCAGACTGATGATCAGACTGCTTGTGCATGTTGCCTGTGGTTGCTTAAAATAAGACATTTCCTCCTGCCCTTCATTGTGCTGATGTGTCGCCCTCCTCCTCTCACTCTCCCTTACTGGCAATAAAAGGCTGTTGTCTGAGCTGAGTCTCCCCCACAGTTTCCTAGCAAGGATGACAGCAGCGCGTGGGGGGAGCAAAAAAACAGGATGCAGCCTGTGCTCTGGTGGCCAGGGGGCGGGGCTTATCGCCAGGGGGCGGGGCTTATCGCCAGGCGTCGGACCTGGCTGAAGCACTGATACAGGAGAGCACTGCTCAGTACTGCCTGTGGCTACAAGTGCGCGCACACACACACACACACGCACACACACACAGGTCTGCGTGTGTGTGTGTGTGTGTGTGTGTGTGTGTGTGTGTGTGTGTGTGTGTGTGTCTGTGTGTGTGAGGTTTTCAAACCAGTCCAAATAGGCATATATAATGCCATAATATCCAAGAAAAAAAGATGAATGTTGATATAACAGAGGCAGCCTGACCCACATCAACATAACATAATATAGGATTAAAGGTTAGATTAAATACAATCATACTACAGGATATCATATGTCGCGGTATGTTATTTAACTTTATTATTTAAAAAATGAAAATATATGTCCAGTTAAGTAGAAAAATACTATGGTAAGTTTAGTAAATGTATGTCATACATTTACAGAGTCAGTAATATTAATATACTTCTATAACAATAACAGTAAAATTTCTCCCTCAAAATTAGATTTGGCTTCAGGCTTCTCTGGGGACTAATGTGTACCTACATGGTGCTTTACTTCTGTTACAGGCTTCTCTGAGTTAGGCAGAAGATGGTTGTTTCTAGTTATTGTGTCTCAGTAGTGTGCATGTGTGTGTTTGGGTCTGGGTGTGAGAAAAACAGTACACCTAGTGAATGGATCGCTGTCCTCTGTTTATGCTCCAGAGGGCCTGTTTGTACCCAGGCTTTATTTTTACCAGGAGAGCCAGGCTTTTTGACGTGGCTCTAACAGATCTGTTTACAGCCTGTGTGAGAGAGACTGCATGTGTGTGTGTGTGTGTGTGTGTGTGTGTGTGTGTGTGTGCGTGTGCGTGTGCATGTGTCTAAGAGAGAGTGTTTGGTAAAGGGGGTGGATGTTTTCTCTCCAGTGAGCTAATTGACTCACAGATGTCAGTAAAAGGGGGGGAGGGGGGCAGAGCACCCACTAACATGCCTTTCAACCCCACCACACACACGTGCACACACATGTGCACACACACACATACACACACACAGGCACACACACACTCACACACACACACACACAACATACACACACACACACACACACACACACACACACACTCACACACACACACACACACACACACACACTCAGCAAGAGGCACCAAGCCCAGCCTGATGCATGTATGTGTGCGTGGGAGAGCAGACCGGTGTGTGTAGATGGTGGGGGAGGGGAGTGGAGAATGCGCCTCTCGCCCTGTGCTTTTGTGTGTTATTTGTGAGGCGAGAGCGGGTGCCCGGCCTGTCAGGTGTCTGAGACAGTCTCCTCACTGAATCATGGTCACAATCGACCACCACTGCCACTCACAACCTGGAGAGAACATTTCAGGCAGGTGAATGATGTAATCTGAATTGCCAAGAAACCTCTGCAGCAAAACACTCAAGCAAACTTGTTTTTTAAGGGGGAAGATTACACACTTGCATAGAATCTATCTTTGGTTCTCTCTCTCTCTTTCTCTCTTTCTCTCTCTCTCTCTCTCTCTCTCTCTCTCTCTCTCTCTCTCTCTCTCTCACCCAGACTGGCGTTGGGACTCATCTCTGGTGTGCTCCTCTCAGCACCCTCCCTGATGCCCAGTGTATCCGCAGGCCCCTGCTATGGAATACGGCTCAGTCTCAGTGCTAATTATTCAAGAACAGCCACCTCATTATTATCTGGGCTGAGATAATAAAAGATTCATGCACCATTTGTGGTACCACTGTGAACACAGGCCTTTTCTTACCAAACTCTTCTAGCCTCTGATAGACTGTCACAGATAATTCAATGCCTCAGTTCCTGAGGTAGAACATTACACACTGCAGGCCATACAACTACACAGCTCTGTACACTGCCATCACATTCCTGGGAAAACCGCTCAGCAAAGGCCACTCAGAAGATCAGATCCTTATGTTATCACTGCTTGGGAAAAGGTAAACAGGCCATTTCTCATTTTACTGGAAGGATTGCTGAACTTTGGATTCTGTTGAATCTGTTGTTAGAGTTACGTGATAATGATTTTTAAGCTTTTCAATCAAAATAATTGTTTTCAGTCCAAATGATTTATTTGTCTATCAGAATTGGTCAGTGAGCATACTGAAGTGGTTCATTTTCATTTATTCTGGATAAACTTTCATATAAATGTTTATAGTACTTTCCCATTTGTAAGTGCCATTGTGTTCTACGCATAAGCTTGGTATTCCTACATGCCAAAATATCACATTCTGCATTAGATTGATGTTAATGATTGATGTTAATGACTGCTAAAAACTGTACTTTGGCTCTCACAAGATCTGCAGCTTGGTGTGGTGAGGGTTCAGTGCCTTGTGCAGTATTCTCAGATAGTTTGGGATAAGGGACAATCTTTGGTGACAGTGTGGGGGTGGGGTATTGATTCTCCAGCCCCAGCCCTGCAGTCACTGAGCTGGGGTGAAAGGGGGTGATTGATAGCCTTGTCTCCAAAACCCATAAATAAAGCACCACTAGCCTGGCATGGAGAACAGGGGGAACATGGTGCTCAAACTGATGCAAGCACAGTATGATCGTGTTAGAGAGAGAGGGGTAGAGTCCTGGACCATAAGTGGAAGGAATCCTGAGACAGCCACTGGAATGACATTGCAATATTAGATAACCACTGGGATCATCCTGGGTCAGTTCCAAACACATTAACCTGACTCTTTTGGCTAAACGTTGTTAAGTATATGTATAATGGTATATAATGGTTCATATATGCCCTTTTTTTTACTGTTCATGCTGGAGTAGTGGTTTCTCCTGTGGTCAGACCAGATAGCTGTGACCAACAACAATGGTGTTGTTGATAGGGGAATGAAGTGATGAGAGTGGCAGTTTTCATATTCCAGCAAAAACACAAACAACAAAAAAAAAAGAACGAAAGGGAATGAAAACTAAAAGATTAGCGATCTGTGGTAGTTGTGGTATTACCTCCTCGAAGAAATCCCCACGTGAAGACCGAGGGTTGTTCTGCTCCCCTTCAGATCTCCCCGCCGTCCTGACTCACACATTCAGCAGTCTCCACTTCCCTGTCACTGGGCTTCGCTTTGCTAAGAGGAAGCCCTCAGTGTATTTATAGAAAGCTTCATTTGCTTGAACAATAATGCCCAGCCCCCCCCCCACCCAGAAAAAAGGGGTAGTGTGTAGGACAAAAGTTTAGTTTCACTGTCATGATGACAGCAACACCAAATCAAACATCAGTGACTGGGGAAAGAATTACATGATTAAGGTAAAGTTTTCTGTGGTTTTGAGGACACATGTTGTACACATGGTGATTTCTATGTGACATTCATTTGGGGGAAAACAAACAGCAAACATTAAAAGTTCTTTTATTGCATCAACTGGGCACATCTTACTTCTAAATAGATTAATTAAAAATGCTTGGATTTCTCACTGCCATTTGTCAGGACCATCCATATTGTTTGCCATAAATCAAAATCAAAGCAGGCACAGATGCAGTTCACACACACGCTACATGTCTCAACACCAAACAGCGCCACTCCACTGTAGTGTCCTATGACTTATTTTTTCAGACCCTGGAAAACCCCTGAAACCTTATTTTTGAAGATTCTGAATAAACATGGTTCAACTGGCTTACACGCAGTGCTATGGGCACCCTGTTTAATCTGCCATCACTGTAAAAATGGGGCAAGACGTAACCGATCTCCGACGGCAACGCCAGCAGCTCTGCCTCCCATGGCTCGGCCCGGGCGCAAAGCTGGGCCTGGGATCTGCGCTGACGGAGGAGAAAGGGAATGCAAAAGTGGTGCAGGCTCTGCAGATGAAACCCACTAGTTTGCCAGGACAAAGACAGGAGCAGCAGGTGTCGAAACTTCAAACTTGTTTCTGTAGACACGTGCTGATGTCTGTTTATTTGATTCTGTGACATGTGCAGCCTAGATTTACAGCTGAACACAGGGTAAAACATATAGATCTAACCAGAGAAAGTGGTTTTTTTATTGTATAGACTGTATTTCTGTGTTCACAATGCTATTCTCAGAGGCATGTTTCAAATATCTGTTTGTGGACTGAAAAACAATGTAATACAATCTGTGTGTCTGTGTGCATGTGTGTGTGTGTGTATGTGTATATGTGCGCACGCGTTTGTGTGTGTGTGTGTGTGTGAACAAACAGGCCCAGTGAGTGACTTCAGCAGTCAACAACTGTTTAGTCCTGATTCCTGTGGTGGCAATAAAATAAAATTTAGAATTAAAACAATGCCCCAGAATGGAGCCGGAGCCTGAATTTGAAAAATGACAGTAGTACAATAGTTATTCTACTTGAACACTCTGTCCAACGTAAAAGTCACACAGTAAAGCTGAACTGCAGCTAATTCAAAGTCTGAGTGACAGTACACTCTCATTTACTCGCTCTGACCTACTTATTTGCAGCACAGTTTGCACTGGATGCACCTTTGCTCTGCTTTGTGTTGTGGCAGTTTTAGGCTTTTTTTAGAGGGATGATAGTGGGCTTTATTACTGGAAAGGAAAACGAAGGGCAGTTCAGGGCACGTGGTTGTGGAGTTTCGGCCGAATGGCGATGGGGGTGTGAAACCTCTCTGACTCTCAGCAGGTGTGTGTTGCTCTTTCAACAAGACATGAGAACACCCTGTTCCCACAGTTAGGTCAACATCTTAGTTAAATATCTTAAACACATGGTAACTCCACTAGGTCTTGGGTTGCTGGTTATACCACAGTTTTAATAGCACGAGTCTACAAAAAGATGACAACACCCATACAGCAATTCAGGGTTTATTTCCTGAAGTTTAAAACTAAGAGAATCTGTTCATCAAATTACAGTAGCAAGGGAAGCACTTTTAGCACTTAACAGAAAAGAAATGGTTTCAAAGATGTGTGGGAGGGGCGGAGTCAAGGTGGTATCCAGTCTGAACTGACCAGTGTGATCATGTAGAAAGCTACAATTCTTTACTCAGCTAATGAATAAAATCAGGATTATTTCAGAGGAACCAAAGTGCAGTTAAAACATGCCACGTGAGTCCAGTTCCCAGAATGAGAAAACAGATGTACTAATGTAGTGAAAGTAAACTTGAAGAGTTCAAACAAGTGTTGAAGATGCTGAGTCTGGCTGGTGCGGTGAAGCACCCTGGACCAGTATGACCCTTCTTTCTGTCCCAGCTCCTCCTGTTTGCTGCTGTATGGTTGGGCAGGGTGCATGCCAAAGATTCGCCTGCATTCCACACATGGAGAAGAACACAAATACGGGCCATTACTCCCAGCTCCGGCATACACACGGGTGCAGCAGCCAACGGCATTCCTGCGCTCTCCTGCCTCACTGCCCCGCCTCGCCACAGCGCCCGAGGAGGGGACAACAGGCGAGCAGGCGAGAGGTCATGCGGGAGGTAAATAAAGGGAGTCAGTGGGCACACTGGGGTAATGAGCTCAGAGAGTGGGGGATGGGAGAGGGGAAGTGTTCCTCTCCGCTAGATCAAACCACTCGTGACAAGACTCCACTTTAACGTACTGTACTAGGAGGCTGTGAATCCTGTGGAGCACGGATATAAGACAATAAAAGCCTGTACGGTTTTAAGACACTGACAATCCCTTGACATAATCCAGCCCTCTTCTTTTATGTCAATTTTTGCACTAAGTACAATGTATAATTAAAGTGAGAGAAAAACCGAGATAGACAGAGCCTGAGAGAGAGAGAGAGAGACAGAGAAAGAGACGGAGAGAGAGAGAGAGAGAGAGAGAGAGAGAGAGAGAGAGAGAGCATGTATACTATATCTCTGCTTGTTATATGGAACACCTCCTGTTGGCAGTTGGCCGGCCCCTCCTCCACCCTCTGGTATCTTTGTTAATCAGGTGTGGGGGAGGAAAAGAGCCTTGGAAAAGAGCAAGCACTGCTCTGCCCAACAGCACATAAAGGGTTAAAGGAGAGCCTCTGGCAGAGCAGCCAGATACAGAGTACAAACACAGACACTAAACCACTGACTGCAGAGAGCAGCACGAGGGTGTGGTGTGAGACATAGACGTGTCTGTTTGATTAGACAAGCATATGTTGAAATTATTTATATGTCAATAGACACTGCGCCTCTTCTCGTTTTCCCTTGTCTGTACTCCTGTAGGACAGTGAAATACGTAAACAGGAGACCTCTTATTGTTGGTTTTCCCATGTTCCCATGGACTAGGTGAGTTCCCACAGAATCAGACAAGATCCCTGAACAAACACCTCACACATAATTATTTGGTACCACTTTAAAATCTGAGCAAGGCACATATGCTCAGACTTTACCCATTAATACTTTCTGTTTCTTTGGACAGCAGTCAAAACTAAATGCAAAAATGCAGTCTGACGTGTAAAAACACAAGGTGTTGTTCCTTTAGAAACAGTACTGTAACAGCTATATCAGCTTTAATCAACTGTGTTCAGTACAAATACACACCCACAGTTATGACAGTGTGTACATGGTGTTCTACATGTTGTACATTTTTAGATTTTCCCTCTTGTGACTTGAAGAACACAAGGGGTTGATCCATACTTTAACAATCCAGTTTTGTGTATATCACAAGTTCATGACATAATGACATTAACAGTGAGAAACTTTGAGTGGGCCAGACCATGATCTCACATCAGCAGGCTATAGCAAGGCTTTGACCAGAGGCCAAACAGATAGTCATGCAAACTAGAGCACAAGGGCGACGAATACAGACACTAATTTGGTGAAAGATGGCTAATACACTTTGGTTGTTAGCACCACTCCTTTAACTAGCTAAGCTATGGATAAACAGCCAGCCATCAAGCTCACACAGGATGTTGATTCCCGGCTCTCCTGAACAGACATTCCGGTGTGATGGGACCATTGACACTTGCTAAGTCACAACAACATGTCTGAGAGTACTAGGCACAAAGCTGGTTTAGCAATGCGTGGATATTAGATGCGTGCTGCCAGCTGTATTTGGTTATCATGCTTTCCTCTCAAGGTTGAAGCACTTTTTTGGAGCTGCTGCTAAATTGCACGTGCTGGTCCTGGCTCTGCAGCCCATGGCTTAGAATAGCACCAACCCCACCCCTCCCCCATCCATAGCCCTCAACAGACAGACACTGCACAACAGAGCACTGGGTCACATGGACTTCTACGGAGCTCCTAAATTTCTGCACCCAGCCGCCTAACCCCCGCCCCTTTGTGCTCACACAGACACACAAACTCACAAGAAACATGCCTGCTATATAAAACTGAAATAGTTAAAAAAAAAAAAAAAAAAAAAGAAAAACATGTGAAAACTTTTCACATATTACAGTTTAACAAAAATAATATTTTTTATAAATACAACTTTTAGAAGAATGAAAGCATGATTGCCAAATGTGTAAGCCATACACTTTTCTTGTAGTCTTAAATTATGACATATTACTGATTACTTTTCCTATCTATCTATCTATCTATCTATCTATCTATCTATCTATCTATCTATCTATCTATCTATCTATCTATCTATCTATCTGTGTAAATAGGCCTATTTATCGATCTCACGAGTAACTATAACTTTCTAAAAGATAAATAAAGATAAAAGAATAATCAAACTGATTAATTGATAAATGAACCCTGTAGGAAAATATCCCAGTGCCTGTAAATAGTAAATTAGCCAGTGTCTCATAGAAACCACTAGGGGTTTCTTCGCACAATAATATTAACCGAGGCCAATCGTAACAAAGGATACTGTGCACACGGTGACTCCACCTCTTTCTCTCAGCCTGCCTCCGAGCGTTTCACATGTGTATATAATCCCTGAGTTGACCCAGAAAATAGTCACTCGTTTCAAGATCTGATGCGGAGGTCGTTTTGTGCAGTGCCTGCACTCGAGTATGAAGCTTAACCTCTTGGAATATAAATTGTAATCCATTCGGAGGCTTTGTTGTGCATCGCAAAACTAAATCCGATTCGTCCTTCTGCGAAGTAGTTGAATTTTGAAACACAGAACGCAGGGTAAGGATATTTTTAAATGCTGAGCTGCTTTCGGACTTGGGGTGGAAGCTCCATTGTTCGCTTTACTGGTGACTTTCTTAGCCGATACAGAGCTGCAGTTACGTACCGATAACAATAATATGACTTAAGAGTTTTAACATGGCGATACATATTATGTTTTTTTTTAATTTGTGGTAAACGTATCATCCGAGGTACAGTTCAAGTCTGTTAACTGTTATACTCTTTTGTTGCTTCGACCCTGATTGGTTTATTAATTAGTTCACTTTGACTACTAAGATCGGAACATGCCAAAGTGAAACATATTCTGTCACTGTTACTATTACTATTGATTTATTATTATTATTATTATTATTATTATTATTATTATTATTATTATATACTGTGTTTTAGAAGTGTGACTGATCTGGATTTGCTTCACTGGTATTTTGAGAGGCTATCCATGAAGTACAAGTCTTGGGTATCTAGGTATTTGAGGAGTGTAACACACCTTAGTTATCCTGGTAGATGAGGAGTGTAACACACCTTGGTTATCGTGCTGTGGTAAAAGTGTGTGCTGGACATGAGGAATCTTGCAGGTCTTTGTGTTGCCACAAGCAGGTGCCTCAAAAAGATCGATTTTGATTAACCACTGACTTAACCATCAGGACATTATCCATCCATCCATCCATCTTTGTTTTTGTTTGTTTGTTTTGTTTTGTGTTTCAAACTCAATAGACCCACACAATAGGACACGCCATGGCTTTGGTTTCATCCAGTGTTTGCATGTGTTTCTACTACGTTCATTGCTCTGAACGAGTCTGAATGCTTTGGGTTGGCCAGTGAACATCTGTTTGAGGATGGACGCTGGTAGCAGTGAACATGAACTTAAGCTTCATCACCACTCCCCCTTTTTCTGTAGCACCAATTCCTGTTGTCCTCACTCTCCCAGTTCTGAATACTAACACTGTCTTCCTTTTTAATGAAGGGAGAAGCCATGGCAGAGCACATGATGATGCCCATGAGCCACAGCCAGACCAACGGGCCCCTGCATGGCTACCGGCTGGGCATGAACGGGCAGCAGCACGTGGCCCAGCCCGGCGTCAGGGCCATGCCGGGCGGACAGATGATGCATTACGGCCCCCAAGGAGCGATGGAGACCACCATGAGGCAGCGACCCAACATGGTGGGCCCCATGAACGGGCCTATGAACGGCGGCCCCATGGGCCACCACCAGATGCAGGCGGCCGGCATGATGTACGGTAACCAGGGCCAGCAGCACCATCACATGCAGCAGCAGCAGGGCCAACATCAGCACCAACACCCGGGCCACCAGCAGGCCCAACAGCAGCAGCAGCAGCAGCAGCACCAGCAGCAGCAGTACATGGGCGGAGGTCTAACTTCTCAGCAGCTTATGGCCAGCATGCACCTGCAGAAACTGAACACCCAGTACCACGGACACCCGCTCGGGGCCATGAATGGCAACCACATGCCGAATGGCGTGCAGTTCCGCATGGGCCCCACTCAGCTGGCCAACATACCGCACATGGCCGGTCCGGCCCTCGGCCTCAACGGAATGGACACGGACCTGATCGACGAGGAGGTTCTCACGTCGCTGGTTTTGGAGTTGGGACTCGACAGGGTGCAGGAGCTCCCAGAGCTGTTCCTGGGACAGAACGAGTTTGATTTTATATCGGACTTTGTCAACAAACAGCAGCCTAGCACTGTCAGTTGCTGAGGCACGGACAGTGAAGCCCTGGAAGGATGGACCCGCAGAAAGAGGTGATAATTGCCCTGTTCTTATTCTTGGAGGAAACCATCCATGCAGAGCAGAGAACCCAGATGTTTCTCTGTTTCACTGCTGAAGAATAATGGCGCTCCAGTCAGTGCTGCATATCTGCATGGGGATGGAGTACGTGAATCTCCTGCCCCTCCAGATGTGAATGTAATAACATTGCAAGACTATGAGCTTGATGCAATGCAACACACACTTAGTCCTTACAACAGTTTTACAGTCACGTGTAACTTATTTATGTTCTTTCGATTATAAGTGTAGATCACACCAAAATTGAGAAACTGGGTGGGAATTTTATGTTGCAGTTGTGATTTTTTTTTTTTTTTTTTTTTTTTTTTTTTCTTTCATTTCTTTTTAGGGGATGAGCTGTTGGGATTGAGGTTTGGAAATTGGGAAAGGTCTGCTTGTAAATGATCAGCAACCGGTTATCTGGATCCTTGGAAAATCTATCATATTGATCTGCATATACCAAGCAAACTCTTAGACCCCTTTCAGTATCTGCTGTGGGTTATGCCATCATGACTATAGAACTGCCTTTATATCACACCATTTCTATTTATTTGTCCTTTGTGGTTAAGGAGGATTAAATGTGTGACTTGGGTCTTGTGTTAATAAATAGGAGGCCAAGTTTCAACTGTGGCTTCATTTTTCTGTTTCTCTCTGAATTTACTGGAGTAATGGAGAAATGCTGCTGAAATCAACAAATGGGTCACCAGTTGCCATCTTGCATCAGTTTTGGTTTAGACTTTAAACAGTGATCTTATCGTATTAATCACATGTATCTTTTTCTCAGAACGGGCAAGATTTTAAAACATGATGTATGTATAAAAAGAACTTGCAAGTCATAAAGGGTGAAATCGGCTCCCCTCTAGCTGGTTACTGGTTCAGTACAGCTAAAGTAGGGTGTGCTAGTCACTACTGTATTTTCCACCTCAGCACCCACTGCTCTCTTGCACACTAGTCTCATTTAAAAATCTTTAAAACCTAAGAGTTGGCCCTGCCTGCTCGTCTGTGCTGTGGTACGCTGTTCTGTTATTCAAACGGGATTCATTAGGTGGGTGTCTTTACTTTGCCGCAAATTCAAGTGGGCTATTATGAATGTTGTTGTTGTGTTTTTTTTTTTTTTAACTTACAAGAAATTGTGCGAGTGTTTGTTAGGGTGGGGGTTGGTGCAAACAGTCCAGGTTAATCTGACCTTACCTGGCTACACAGGCACTTCGAGGCTGCAGGTTTTGCTCCTGGGAACAGAGCACAGGCTCCATTTATGGACACATGTTGATTCTAGAGGGGCGTTGCAGTGATGAGCTGATAACGCTCCACTGTCATTTCTTTTGTTTCAGAGCAGGAAGGGAGGGCATAGTGGACAGTGGGATGATGGGTAAATTGGCTTCCAGGAGCATAGTCCTGTGCTGAGAACATGCAAGCAAGCAGGTGCCCCAGAAAACTTTGTGCTGTGTCCTCCTCTTCAGTGTTGATAACTCCACCCAGAGCCTGTAAAACTCCACCCAGAGTCAGGATGTTGGACTTGAAGATGTAACTGTAGTCCTTCAGTGCTGCACATGTTCATGTACAGTCTTTTTAGCAGTGTAATTTACTTTAAGTCTTGACAAGTGTATGCTCTGCTTCAGTGGCTATGGGGAGCTGAGTTGACCCTAATGGCTTCCACATGTCAGTGTGGACATAAACGGTCCACTTCTCTCTTGCTTCTGTTTGAAGAAAATGTATTTATTTTAAGCAATAATAAACTATTTTATTTATGGAGCAAAGTTTTATTGATTGTTATCCTGTCAAGTAATTTGAAAACAAGGTGTGAATTTAAACATTACAAATGATTGTTAAGCTTGCATTTTCAGTAATCAAAATTCCAAGCCCTTCAGGCAGTATGTGAATTGAATGGTCGGGGCTTTCAACACAAATCTGCATCACCAATTTCAGCACTCTGGGGAATTCATCTGGCATCTTTGCATCTGCAATTTGAAACTTTCAGATAAGTCACAGTTTAAGTTTTTGTGTGTGTGTGTGTGTGTGTGTGTGTGTGGTAAAATGTGTAGACAGGGTGTACGAGAAGGCTGGGCTGGGCTGTGTAACGGCTTTTGTGTTTTCATTTGAATATATACGCTGGGGGGGGGGGGGGGGGGGGCCCCCCCCCGCAGCCTTCTGCCTGACCCCAACATGACCCTGTCTCCTTGGCAACAGGATGTGAAGGTGCATCTCTGGG
>JAOYMR010000007.1:9660298-9675096 GCA_025802075.1 Tenebrosternarchus preto | reverse complement strand
AACACACACCCACACACACCAAAGCCACAAATTGTCAGTTAGATAGGAAATGGGCAAGGACTGTTATTAAACCTTACACTAGTCTGAGTTTTTAATGCTTAAGTAATATTACTGAGCCAATTCTGAATGCAGGACAACATTCATAGTTCACGTTGTTCATTCTTCACAGACATTTCCTTTTGCAGCGAAGTTACATTTGTTCATTTTAGTTTTACGGACATGCACCAGACACACGCTAAACATGGTGTGATGGGAGATATTTATACTGAACCAGTGACTTTTTCCCTTCCCCCTTAGGCCACCCACCTCAGCCTCTACACACTCACAGTTCTTCCTGTGTGTGTTTTCAGCATTCTGAGTCTACGTCAGCAATCTGAAATCCATTAGAATGTGAGATAAAATCCACGGCAGGGTTACAGAGTGGTTAGAAAATGATTAGCCAAAAAGAAAGAAAGAGAAAAGGTGTAAGAAAGCAGAAAAGAAAAGCAAAATCACAAGTGACTTTAATAAATGAAGACGTACTATATATTCATGGTTTGGGGATTTCTCCGTGGGGTTTACCCAGGAGTTTCGGAGGATCCCAGAAAGACCACCTCATCAAATCAGCTCTAGTTTTACAACCATGCAGCAGTCACTTCCTCTCACAGTGCGTTTCTTCCAGGCAGAGCAGGTGCTAAGTGTAGTTTTATTTTCCTGTGTCTAGGAAGTGAGGACAACCTCATGTCTTCTGCACTCTCTCCTCGGAGAGTAAAGGAAGACTGACCACAACTGACCATTTTCAGTACAACATAATACTGAGTCTTCCTGGGTAAAGTGTCAAGTAAAAAAAAACAACAACAGAAAGTAGAAAGATGTGTTGCAATACTGTAAAAGTCACAACAGCAAACTGATTGTCAAAGCCATCAATATTTACATCATATATGAAAATCTTAAAAAAATACAATTTCAATTATGCTGTGCCACCATAAACTAACATAATACAGGTTTGAATTGTTTACAATCACTGAATAAACAAACCATTTATAGCTTATATTAACAATAAATTCCTTATAGTACTGACCAAATATATTTATTTTCTTTGATTCCTTTCCTCTTTCAGGAAGTGTGACTTCAAACTTTTCCATTTCAATGACAGCTAAAGATTTAATTTTATTAATCTCACTTATTTAGGTTTTTTTATCCTTTAGCTGGGAAATGTCATTGGCTTCATATAACATTGCAGAACAAGTTAGATAACAGGTTGATGAGGTCATCTGAGACACATATGGGAAAAGTGCATGTCGTTAATGCATGTTTAGACATGCTCTATATTTTAGCTGTGAAAACTGTTGTCAGATTTCAAGGATGACAGCTACAGTATTCTCCCGATCAGAAGAAATTCTGTAGAAGGTTTTGTAAGAAGCAGATGTGAAGTGATTAACCCTCGCTGCTTTCCTTTGCTTTCCTGCAGTAGCGCTTCAGTGGTCGGACGGGATCACAGAGCAACAGAATATTATGTTCAGACAGCACAGACGGTTAACCTTCACTTCATCAGCTACAGTACATTCTGTAAACTGTTTCTGAGTGATAGGAGCAACTGTATAATCAATGCAAATGATGACCATCCTACCTCTAACTTTTCAATGCCAATTATTATGTAGCCTCCTAATCAGTATGATAATGTTGGTTCATTATCTTCTATACTGTCCATCTAATGCATATGTTGATAGAAGGCCATGGCACAGAGAGAGTCTGGGGCCCTGAATCACTAGAGATCCTCTCCGTCCTCCTGTGGGTTTTTGATGTTAAGGGCAGTGTATGAATGATTCATTTTTCCTGTATGAAGCATAACCCTCAGCCTGGCCAGCTAGAACAGGTTGAGACAGGAGCGGCTGTGTTTGTTGTTTGTTGTGGTTTGTGTGTGTGTGTGTGTGTGTGTGTGTTACTCTGCTGTGTCTCCACGGGTCTGGCTCCAATATCCTTCATGGCTTAATCTGTGCAACACACGGCTACTGGAGGCCAGAAATGAATACAGGATGCTTTTGGGTTCTGGACATAAGGAGCTGGTTGGGTGCTGAGAGCAGAACAGTGGAAAGATTCACACCCGAATGCCTCTGAAGCATTGTGTTAGAACCACAAGCACACTGCTTTGGCAGGCCATGGTCAGCCAGATTGAGTGGTCTTGATAGAACTTGATCACGCTGACATCACGCAGGCGCCGCAGTTTCGGCGATGCCACGGCGACCTCTCAGAGGCTCGGATGATGAGATCTGCAGCCCTGTCGTTGTGGCCGTGGCAGAGCCTGTTACTCGTGTCCAAATGGCTCCTACGGCTTTCCTGCATGGTGAGCCTGCAGTCAAAGCAAGCACAGGGTTATGGGTTTGAGAGGACGGTCCTGTTGTGGGCTGGAGAGGACGGTCCTGTGTTGGGCTGGAGAGGACGGTCCTGTGGTGGGCTGGAGAGGACGGTCCTGCGGTGGGCTGGAGAGGATGGTCCTGTGTTGGGCTGGAGAGGACGGTCCTGTGTTGGGCTGGAGAGGACGGTCCTGCGGTGGGCTGGAGAGGACGGTCCTGCGGTGGGCTGGAGAGGACGGTCCTGCGTTGGGCTGGAGAGGACGGTCCTGCTGTGGGCTGGAGAGGACGGTCTGTGTTGGGCTGGGTCAAACTACACCTCATTCTGAGTTTGTTAGAAATGGATCCAAAACACACATTGTGGTGCACTTAAAATGAACGCTTTACTTAAAACACTACAGGAGCAATTTCACCATAGGTGCAGTGTACTAAATACAGCTGTATGCTCTACACACTTTAATAGAAACTCCTACCTTGCTCTGCTTATGACCTACTTTATTATACACATATATTGTTTTTAGTTGTACAATCACAGACTGTAGCCCATCTTTTGCTCTGTCAGTATTACCACCTTCTGCACTGTGGGCCCATGGTCAGTGTGACCTTGGGCCCACAGCGTGTCAGGGTTTATTTAGGTGACGGACCATTGTCAGCACAGCAGGAACACTGACATGCTATAGTGGCTCTGTGGAGGCTGTTGTATACCAGCACCTGCAGTGCTGCTGGGGCTTTTACACAAAACCGGGTGTCACTGCTGGGTTGAGACTGGTTGACCACCCAGTCATAATCAGCTAACACTTGCCTTAGATGTAAATGAAATAATGCCGAAGGTGTCATTAAAGACGCATAATAACAAATCATTCTTACATTTCCAATAAAGTGATGACAGTGCATTTCCATAAAGTTCCCCTTGCAACTGGATTTCTCTCAGCTGGAGGACGTAAAGGTTTCAACCCCCTTCGCGTCTCCAATAGTTGCGAGGACTTTGCTGACATTTGGTAATTAGTGTACTAATCACAGCTGAAAAGTATAATGGGAATGGTCTTGTATCATGACATTCAGTGCAAGGACACTGTGGTTCTGGACAGAGGGCTTTCCCACTGTATGCGGCTGTGAAAGATGAAAGTGATTGATGTGACATTCATGAATTACTACAGAGTACACATGAACTCTGAGTGTAAGATCAGTTAACTGAGCTTTTTGAGCAAGCTTCCTGTTTGCTGTGAGGATGTGGTGAGACTTACAGTATGTTGGATTTCTTTGCAGTCTAAGTGCACAATCTTGTCAACATCAGACATCAAGCTCAAATGAAGAAGTCTGTGCTCTGAAATTCGACATGGTCTAGAAATGCATCACATCTGAAATTGCTTTCAGGCTAACAGGTATTAAGGTGTTAGCATTAATAACAGTGATAGCAATAATGTTATGTTAATATTTCAAACAACTATTTAAAATGGGAAGTCATTAACAGCTCAGTGTTTCCAGATGGAACATAAGCATTTGGATAGGAATGATACACGTACATGGAGGGCTTGCAGTGAAATGTGCAGTGAAATGTGCAGTGAAATGTGCAGTGAAATGTGCAGTGAAATGTCCACAAAGGACAGCATTTGATGAATCAGCATAACTCCCTAATGGCAGCATGCAAATGCTTACACAAGCATGTGATTGTGCGTATTTCATAGTGCAGTGTGGAGAAAACACCAGCACCAAAACTGTGTGAGATGTTTTCTAAATAGAAGAGATTCAGATGTGAGAAGGGTCTGTTTACTCCAAGACATTTTTAAAGCACATGTATGTAGCTCGGATTGTTTTGACCACCAGGACGTCGGTTCAGACCTTAAGAGACAACAAAGAATTTGCTGCCCCCTTGTGCTAATTTGAATAATGTGCTAATGTGAATTTTAGTGCATTCACACACAATCTTATGCTTATATTTTTTCAGCTTTATAGTTGATTACACTTGCTGTGTAGATAAGACGAACTGTAGCTCTTGCATTTTGAAACAAAACAGGTTAACAGTGAAAAAAAGCAAAAAAACAGCCCTGCTTATAAAGAGTCACTATTATTTTTCCATTAATCAGAGGATCAGATAGATAAGTAGTTATTTGGCCAAATTAAATGCAAGAATAATTATTTTCACTAACAAATTTATGGCTTTGTTATAGATAGTGTAGGCTAACAATCGGGTTTGCTCACTTGTTATGTGGGATGTTTGAATATGTTACTGGTGATGAAGACTATTAATCTTTAATCTAGCATGTTCTATGCAATGTGGATTTTTGTTGTCTTTGTTCAGGAGTTACACAGGGGTATTTATTATCCAGATCTGTCACATTTGAACTTATCCAATAGCACAGACACTCTGCCATCAAGCCTTTTGGGAAAATTCTAAATTATGAGTAATATTTATTTCTCAAATATTTACATTAACATCTTGTGTGAGCAACTATACTTTTCTACTGCAGGGATATATTATTTTATTAAGGAAAGCAGCCTATGCCACCTTGGTTATTTTACCAAAGGAATTAAAAATACATTCAAAAAGGCCCCACATTCATTATACCAGGGGCACGATGCAGGAGTTCACAATGTATAATATATATACCCACACACCCATATTTTTATAAACACACACATACAAAGTGCACAAGGTTTACACAGAAACAGGATGTTTCAGACAGAGGTCCTTCATCAGATGTACAAGCAGTGTGCTTCTGAATTTGTAGAAGAAGGAATGAACTTATATTAGAAAAAGTTGATGTTTAAATCTAAATTAATTAATAACAATGTTATTCCACAGTTGTAAGATAAAAACATTCCTATCAGGAGACAACCCACATCAAAAGGTTCTGAATCTTACCCTGAGGTGGTCAACTTTTCAAGGCTCATACAATCATGTACAAGTGGTGTACATGATAAAATAAACCCCATCCAATCACAGCTTCTTCTCAGCGGGGGATTATCACCACAGCAACCAGTGAAGACACCACCCCTTGGAAACTTGCCTCCACCACGTGAAGCACTCAGCATACTACAACAAAACAACACACAATATAGTCCAACAAAAAGCAGACAATATAAAATGTTCTTCCCAGACCACATACATATGGTCCATTCACAGAAGACGTGGATGAGGATTGACCCAAGCATACAATGACTCGTTACTTCAATCAGGAGCATCTAAACCTGTGCCTGCCTCAGAGTCCACGATTCACTGCGAACTACAGATTGGTCAGGAATTAATACAAACTAAATAACAAAACTCGCATGAGGCAAAACGTAATGACAAAACAAAACATCAACGTAACTCGCAGCAGGATGCCACAGCTTTCCCCTGCTGCTACAGCAGCAGTCCAACAGGGTTTAGCCCATTACCATCTACAGACTGGGGGCAACCACACATTAGACCAAACTATTATTCCATATAAAATGGAATACGCACCAGGTGCTTGTTAAGAGTTAGAGATGGCATGATATGAAATTTTTTGCACCGTACCAATACTGATATCATGCCAGAAGAGCCCACTCCCCTATTGAGTCTTGGTTCCTCTCGAGGTTTCTTCCTCTTGCGCTCAGGGAGTTTTTCCTTGACACTGTTGCCCTTGGTTTGCTTACTGAAGGCTTGGACATCTGTAAAGCTGCTTTGAGACAATGGTTGTTGTAAAAAGCAACTATATAAATACATTTTGACTTGATCATGCATTTGAATGCCACCCAATATCCATATTGATCCGGTATTTTTTCCCCCACTAACAACCACTGTTTTGTTGTTTTGTTTGGGTTGTTTTGTGTGAATTGTTTTGTGTGGGATGTATTATACATGCTGTGTTTTCAGATATCATGCATGGACTGAAAGATAAATGTAAATAAAATTAGGGGGGGGGGGAGTTTTATTTCTAAGACTAAAGTATGTATTTTTTTTCCTTCCATTGCCTTAGTTGGTGTCTCAACATGGTGAGCACCTTCCTGGTTCTCAGCTCTATTGTACTCACCCCCAACACACACACACACACACACACACACACACGTTTGTTTTCTTAAAGACCAGATTAACGAACAATCACTATCACCATTGTTCACAGATCACAATATTTTGTCTAGTTTAAATCTTATCAAAAGCCAGATAACTGCTCTCCAAACTAAGTTATCAGTGTGTGTGAATGCAGATACTTGAATTAGAACATAATCACTAATGTAAATTGGTAATGTGCTCAAACTAGCGCGGCTATTATCATGAGACCTGTTCAAGTTAACCTGGCTGTCATTACATAGAGTGCAAAGCACTGCTGCACTATTTTCAGGCTGGATTTCGGATGGTAACGGATTGGTTTCCTTAAAAATTTCTTCACCAATATCTGATCCAGTACATAAGTGCCATCTCTATTAAAAGCCCAACCCTGGGTACACCACCTCCCACGGCTCAGCGTACTGAAAAGCAAAGACAAGCTAAATACCACTGAACTAAAAAATGTACAAGGCATACATGGGCTAAACCTAAACATACACACAACCGTAACGAGTCCGCCTTAACGACATCCATTGCCTAATGCTCTCAAGGCAACCCTCTGCCTTTACAGCGTGTGACACCCAGTGTTTGTAACACACCAAGTTCTTGGTTCAGCAAGCCAGGAAGTACCTCAACTTCAAACCATGCGGTACAGCGCCCTTTAATTAAACACGATACTCAGGTGGTGAAATACACATGCTCAATACTGAACAGGCTTACCCAGGTAAAGTTAACCCATGACCTACCACATTACCATTGCTAAAATGCATATAAACAAGAAATCAGGGGACGTTATGTTTAACATTCATTAGTTCAAAGTGCTCTAAAATGGTAGGAAGTTTCATCAGAATTAAGCCCCAGAGAATGAAGAATTTGTTTTAGTACTGTGAAAAATACTGTGTAATGATGGCTGTCCAGTTGGTTTACCTTGCAAATGATTGTTTCCTACAAATTTCCTACAGTATTCTTTTCCCCATTTAATTTTTTTGTAGTATTCGTGTGTTATATCCTTGAAGTCCTGAAGAATAATGTAGAAAAAGACTACAGAAGATTTATTTTATTTGAGCCTTACTGAGTATAACGCTCAGAATGTATGAACTCTAACAATATTGTATAAAAAAATAAAAAAGTACAAATAACACAGTGTAAACATTGAAACAATACAAAACACAAGCTGTTTATCATGACAATAATTGCAGGTTAGGTGTTATGTATAAAGTACAGTATTAGGTACAACAAAATGTCTCTGAAGGAGACATCAGAATCAATCCCAAAGGAGATCTAGTGTTTACCTGAAATTTACAAAAAACCTGTCCAAGCTCTTGCTGACTGAGGCTATAAAATGCATGGGAAAAATAAAAATATGTCTTTAAAACCGAAGCCCAGGAATGGCCTGGATATAGTTCATATGTCTCTGATCCTACAGCACAAGGCCTTGGTTGAGACAAGAACACACGGAACATTCCAGATCAAACACCTTGGAGGGAAGTGTGCGTGAATCAACGGGTCCTATCAAGGAACCGGAGCAGTCTGTACTACACTGTGTAATGGGTACCAAAAAGGATGAGAACACAGAGAAGTGATCCACACTGAAAAATGGCCAGGCTGAAGGCCTGGGGACCACTGCTACAGTATGCTTCAGTATACTTCAGCAGGCATGAGCTCTCCCTGTGCTTGGTAGGGGTTAAAAGGGGGTGTCGGGAAACGGCTCTGCCTTTCAGGATCAGTGACCCTGCATGAGTCTGTCGATGTGGAAGGTGGATCAGCGACCTTGCTTGAGTCTGTCGATGTGGAAGGTGAGCTTGAGGGCGGGGCCGAGCTTCAGGCCCATGTACTTCATCATCATGTCGCTGCGCAGCAAGAGGAGAGCCTTCCCGTCAATCTCCTGAAACAGGCCAATGGCAACGGATCCATCACATTCAAACCAGTGCAGTGCATGAGAAACCCATAAACCTGCCATAATCTGCCCACATGCGAATTAGTGAGAGGCCACACAGTGGGAGCAGCTGCTCTGCTCTCTAAATCCAAGCATTACTGAGCATCTTCAATGGTTTAGAGTCTGCCACTTTCAATATATGCTACATAGTATATACGGTGAACAATGTGGTATTCAAATAACATATCCTATTGAATGCAGTATACCCATAATTCACTGTTATTCGAAGGTTCACATACGACTACTTTGAGGAAGCTAGCAATCTAGAATGGCAACACTGCAAAACACAAAACATGTGTGGATCTTTGGAACACAAAAAAACCCCCCAAAACAACCGTGAGAACATTTTAAATGCATTCACTTCATTAGCTGTATTTGCGAAACAGCGTGTACAAGCCAGTTACATTTTATCTCTGCCCAGGCACGTGGCTGCGGTTACTAGTGAATTGTTGACATTCATTGACTATTCTTGAAAGGTGATGACTAAATCCATGTATGGTTAGTGTATAAAGTCCCCCCACAATCCCATCACAAGTTCTGTTTCCTATAAAGGCACACATTATTGTGACCCGATTTACTCATGTAGGGAATAGTGTTGACGGTACCATTTCAAACACAGTTTCAGAAAGTCTATGAACAGAGGAGTGTTGTTTATATATAAATTCTAATAAAATTACTGTTCTTCTGTTATCTTGTGGTGGTAATGGTTTGGACTCTGCTCCTGAACGTACGTGCTTGCGGAAGAGGTCTGCGTGCGGCCCCAGCTGAGGGTCCACGTCTCTGATGAACTGCATGACCTCCTCCACTGTCCACAGGTTTGGGTCGTGGCCACTGGGCCGGGGGCTGTCCCTGTTCAGGAAACGCTCTGAACCTGCACGCAACAGCCAGTCACAAAACTCTACTCAAACAAACACACAAGCCTGGTATAGACTGTATTATGACTGTATTATGAAACCCAAATGTCAACACCAAATGTTACACTTTCATATGCAGTTCAGTGAAATCAGTCACACCCAGATCAATTTCAAAGAGACAAAACTACAGAACTTTCTGGGACCAGGGCTTGTGTGTGTGTGTGTGTGTGTGTGTGTGTGTGTGTGTGTACCTGCAGAGCCTAAGCGATGCAGCTGGCCAGGTGAGCGGCAGCCCTGGGTGTGAGTGTGCAGACCCAGACTCTTACTGGGGGAGAGGGGGGTTTTCTCCAAGTGCTCTGTGCCTCCATTCTCCAACAGAAAGGGCTCTGCTGAGCACATCCACAAATTCATGAAGTGATAAAACACGAGAAGCTGAGCGCATATATACACACGTTACACAGAGCAGAGTGCATCCTGGGATGAAAAGTGTTCAGCTTAGGAGACGTGTGCCCAAGCACTAATATCTCAGACGTGTCAAGCCATTATTACTCCAGGCTAATGCCATGGTACCTTCAGAGGAGAGCCGATGGCTTCTGGCCATTTTGTGGGGCAGCGGGCCGTTACTGCAGGAGTCCTGGATAAATCTCTTAGTGCCCCTCCCTGGTCCTGAACTGGGGCACTCTGCAAAGCTCCTCCTCTCTGACAGACAGAGGACAGGGAAGCAAACATAAACACATATGTACACTTACAGGCTCCTGCGTAAGCTCTGGACGTAGCTGAGTGCCACTCAGCCACTCATGTGTGCACGAGCGTGTGCTTGTGTTTGTACACGTGTGCGCTGACCTGCGTACGTATGGCTCTCGTAGTGCACGCCTCCCTGAGACACAGGCTGGCTGCCGAACAGCGGGTCGCAGTGCAGGTTGTGGCAGAGCTTCTCCAGGAAGCGCAACACGTAGGTCACGCTGTTCACCGCTGGCAGAGTCAGGGTGTGCTGCTTCTGTTCGAAGTGGGCTGCACAGCAAAAAGAGCGAAGGTCAGGGATCGAGCGGCCGAGGCAGGGTAAAGTCTGAATAACCGCGCGTGTGTATATACGGGAATCATGAGAGTGTGGATTCTAGCACCTACAAGAACACGATCAACAAGCAGAGTAAGAAGGAGGAAGTGCGAGTATGCATGCGTATGAAACACGAGTGCTAACCTGAGATGATCTCTCCGCCGTGGCCTGGTTTGAGGCAGGAGAAGACAGTGCTCTGGTTGTGGGCGGAGTCCACGCAGGCCTGCACGCACTGCTGCAGCACCGAGGAGGCCCGACCCGGTCCAAAGTGGTCCGGCAGAGTCTGCACTCGCCGTGAGTCCAGGTGAGGACCCACCTTTCCATGCTTGTTCAGGTACACACACACTGGAACGCACAAGCACTACGGGAGTGAGGGGATCGAATGCTGAGATGGAATATTATTCAGCATGCACATCTTCTTCCAGAGCTTGGTGTCTGTCTGAGCCATAGCTGGGTAATTCAGCTAATTCAGCTGTGCAACTGAATCTCATCAATGTCTGGAAAAAGACAAATTTCTGCCTAAATCTAAGATGTCTACTCAGGTGAATCAAACTGAACTTCTCATTTTATTGTGATTGCAGGTCTACTTGTTCTCTCAGAGTGAGACGTAGTTTCACTCTGAAACGTTATGTAGACTGAGCACGATGGCAGTACCTGTGGGAGCCTGCAGGGCGGCGCTGGGGATAGTGGCATTGTCCAGTGGCACGGAGCTGGTGTCTGGCTCGGGAGTGCTGCTGGTGGGGGAGGTGGGCACAGGGTCAGGCATCACGCGTGGTTTCCTCTGTTTACAGGATGAGACGCACACAGCACATTCACCAACTGTTGGCGCTTCCAGATGAACAAAATAATAACAGACACAAGCAGGAGTCAAACATAGTAGTGAGGCAATAGGGAAAGTGGTTAAAGAGGAAGACCTTGCTGCCAGGTTTAGGGCCTCTCTTCTTCGGGATCTTGATTGGTTCCGTTTGGCTCTGAGCCCAGTTGGCAGGCAGTCGTCCTCGGGGTCTGCCAGGACCAGCTATTGCTCCCTCCAGCCATGCTGCACGTTTAGCCCAGCCCAGCTACATGTTATTCAAACAAAACACATATACTGGACTTTGAGATGTCAAATGTAATATCTTCACAAGAGAAGATATTACATTGCATCTGAAGTAAATATGCTTTTGTAAATAAAGGTTCTGTGGTTCCCATGATGTATCCTGTCCCATGTTGTACCTTACTCCCAGGCTTGGGGCCTCTCTTCTTGGGGATTTTGACAGTTTCCAGTCCCTTTCCAGGCTGCCCTGCCTGGGGTTCCATGGTGGCTGCAGTGCCCTTCTGGCTCCAGGGGTTGGCCAACTTACTTTTCCTGCGTCCGGGCTTCCGTCCCTTCTGGGCTGGAGGCCTCCCGGGCGTGGGGTGCATGCCTGTGCCCTCCACACTGCCGTCTGGCAGGGTACCTAGAGTACCCAAGGGTTTCAGTAACCCCACTGAGGGCAGAGCAGAAATGAAGAAGGAGCATGACATTCTATTAAAACTATTTTCCTATTGTTTAGTGGGTGTTGCCACTGGCAGTTTGTGGTTTCTGTAGAAAGTAAACTATGCTTTCGTTACTAGGTAAATATAGCACACCTTGAACACGTCAAAATTATACAGACACGAAATGCATAAAATCTAATTCTCTTGAACATGACTAGTGCTTAAAACTGACAAGTTGGGACTTTTCAGTACAGAATCTTTATTGACATTGAAAATGATCCCTAATGTGTAGCTTGAATGCAGAAGTAATACTGACACACTTTAGAACAAACCCTGCGTAAGTGAAAAGAGCAGCCATGGCCACAACAAACACCAGGCAGACAACAGCATCACAGGGCTTTTGTTTTCAGAGCCATGGTGCCCCATTTCGCTTTAGAGCCACCAAACAAAGACACGAGTTGTGTTACACATTCCAGCTGCCGGTGGCCCCTGAAGCACAGCGTGAATGTGTGTGGAAGCATGTGTGAAGAAGAGAGCCAGAGACACAGAGAAAAAGAGAGAAACAGAAGATGCACTTTTTCAAAGCAAAGTTACCAAGCTTGAAGAAAAAAAGTAAAGAGTTCATAACAGAACTGAACACATTTTTTGCAAAATAACAAAGGCAGTAAAACCAAGAACACTGAACACACAAAAGCAAAACAGACTAATCTAAAGTTTGATTTTTTAAAGTTTGCTAGAGTGCTGTCTCTCTTCCTGAGCAAAACACAAACACCTTTCTGTTGACACAGAGCAAGAGCTATACGCACCTGTACAGCCAGCTTTGCACTTCAGGCCAAGCTAACAAAGAATGATGTTCACACACAGCACAGGTTCATGTGAACCAGAGTGAAAAGGACACACACAAACACACACGAAGGGCGAGATGCTGACTTAGGACTGGTTTGTGTGTGTGTGTGTAACTGAGGTGTTACAGGCACCACACACTTCCTTCCTGCCCTCAGTTTCAATCTTTTTGCAAAAGACCTTGAAAAACAAAGCGAGGAGAAGGTGATACCCTGTGTGTGTGTGTATCTGTGTGTGTGAGGCTGCTCTCAAGGACTGAGAGATTCTGATAGCATGGTAGCAGTGTGCCAGCTATGTGCCAGCAGTGGGTACAAAGCATAATTTCCAGTGCATGTCTGACCACTGGCTAAACACAAGTTCCAGTGCATGTCAACTGTCTATAGGCCTCCCTTACCATCTGTCCCTCACAGTGGGCCCCTTCACACACTCACACACAGACACACATTTGCATATGTTGCCTACGCGGAATGGAGGTAAACACACACCCACACATGCACGCATGAACACACACACACACACTCTCACATGTGCACACAAACAGATCAAACGTGTAAATAAAATCTGTACTAACACACTGTCACACATAGGCAGGCACATGAAACAAAACAGTACACAGCTTACCACAAATAAATCTACAGCTTTCCAATGGTATGAAGTCCTCTCAGTGCATGCAATGAGTGTAACGGAGTCTGTGTTTCTCTCTCTCTCTCTCTCCGTCTTTCTCTCACTTTCTCCTGGGTGAAAACTCACTGTCCTCTCTTTCACCCTTTCCTTCCCAGTCCCACCCAAAAAGTTCTGCCACTCCTTTTTTCTCCTCCTCCCTGCTGTGACATCACTGGCCACACCCACATGAAACAGGAATCCTTGAGCGGGCTTCTTTCTCCCCGCCACTCTGTTCTCCCCGCTAAAAGCCCCTGGATGGCAGCGCCAACGTGAGGCCCACTGCTGGGTATCAAGCGTTCAGTACACAGCGGCGTGCCAGCTGGGCATGTGCCAAGAGCTCACAAGTGCCTGCAAGTGCCCTTTCCTTTCGCGCCCTCTGCCACTGTGTTCACTGGCAACAGGACAAGCAGGATTCAGCTGCTCCACTCTTTCCAGTGCGCTTTGATATTCAGAATTTTTTGTGGTGTTTATCTCCGGTTGAATGTTTTTAACGTTATTTAAAAATATTACATTTCTGCCCAATATGATTACATTTACGTCATGTTGTTGTTACATCATGTTAGGTAAAACACATATACAGCAATGGTCATTTTCTTTTTAAACCAAGCTGAATTAAAACCACGTGTCATTACGGCACAACAGCCCACATGCTGCCTATTTGCTGGACAAAGGCAAATGGGACACCTTTGATCCAGTTTCCCATATGAGCAGGATGCTGCTGTCTCTAAATTCTAGCAAAAGCATTTCCAAGTCCAAGGGGATAACAAGTACTGGCCCAGAAACAGACAAAAAAAAAGAATGTGAGAGGAAAAGAGAGAGAAATAGAAAGTGGGAGAGAGAAAGAGAGAGAGAGAGAGAGAGAGAGAGAAGCACCTTTGGTGCCGGGTGGCTGCAGGTTGTCCCCAGTGAGAGCGCACCAGCCGACAGGGAAGATGTCTCTGGAGTCATAGCGGCAGTAGTAATCGAAAGCACCCCTCCAGCCGTCGAAGGTGACCAGCACCTCCACGCCTCGCAGTGCCCCAACTGTGGCCGGGCAGATGAAGTGCGGGTTCTTCCTGTCCACCGCCTCCAGCTTCATGCCCACCTGGAAACAGTTCTGCTCCGGCGATGGAGGTTCCTGCTGAGGGACCACAGAGATGGAGGGAGAGAGAGACAGAAAGACAGAGAGAAAATCAGCATAATACAGAAATGTCAGGTTAATAAAGAGACACACGTTTGCCTCAGTTTCTCCATATCTGATCAGAATTAACCACTTGCTTTATGAATAATAACAATATAATGTATAATGCCTTTCTCACACCCATGGTTGCTTTACGTAGACCATCAAGCATCCATCAAAGGAAATACAATGAAATAAAATAAAAAATGTAAATAAAAATCAGTTATTGACAGGAGGAAGTAGGTGGTGGAAATGGAGAGAAAAATAACATTTTTTAGTTCTGCTTTAAAAGAGGAAAGAGAAGAACAAGCACAGAGTGACTGACGTAAGGTGTTAGAAACGTAAGGTGTTCCAGACACAAGGTGTTCTAGAATTTTGAGGCCATAACGCTGAAAGCTCTACGACCAGCAGAGGCCTGAACTGAACTGTGGGGCAGTCTGAACTGAACTGTGGGGCAGTCTGAACTGAACTGTGGGGCAGTCTGAACTGGCA
>JAOYMR010000007.1:9630953-9660198 GCA_025802075.1 Tenebrosternarchus preto | reverse complement strand
CTGAACTGAACTGTGGGGCAGTCTGAACTGAACTGTGGGGCAGTCTGAACTGAACTGTGGGGCAGTCTGAACTGGCAATATTGAAAAGCTGCTATCGGTGAATCAGTAGCTACAGACCAGCTTCAGAGTTATTCGTTTGTCCATAACAAATGAGGCTCCGAATTTTGGCAGGCAGAAATATATGCCATTTTATTGCCCCCTCAGGGAACATTTTTTTCTTGGACTTAAGACCGAGCATTCAGTCACACGTTAACAAGAATACATCACATATATTAGTGTCATCATTCAAGTTTAAAATGGCAACGTTTCACATACTGCCAGCCTAAAAAAAGTCTGTGCACACACCCTATAATTATCGGCATATCACACAGTTGTATAATTGTTGCAGTCCCTCGTGTGTGAGTGTGGGTGCACGTGCACGTCTCCGCGGTTACCTTGTGAAAGATGCGTGCGGGGGCCATCTCAGCACCATTAAGTGTTTTTAATAAGAACATAGGCCAGGACGACGCATTCAGACGAAACCCTGCAGATCAAAACTCCCACTCAGAAACCATCTCAGAAATGAAACCCGTTAAACAAAAACTGTCAAGGCAAAACACTTAATCATTTCCACATGGATTTACATCTTTAGGATTTGGCCCAAAATATAAATGCACTAAACATTTTCGTATGTTTGGTATATGGTAATTACTAACATAGATTCAGTAATTACTATGTAATTGCATGAATTCCAATGATTGCATAACTTGAATTACAATTAAGAAACCACAGAATAAGGGAACCCGATTCTATAATCTTGTCAGTAGTGACATCCACAGGCTGGTCAAGAGCTAGCTAAAGACAGTTCTGACCTGCTGAAACTTGCCAATGGATTTAATTGAGGTACTAAATTGTAGAAAACCAATGAATACAAATAACATTATATTACAAATTAAAACATATTACACACATATATATATAATATATACGGAATATCTCAACAACTCATAGTTAATTTGGTGATGTATTTGCCAGTTTTCTTTGAGAGTGTATGTGCATCTCTTTGTGACTGTATAAGCGCACGTGTGTGTGTGTGTGTGTGTGTGTGTGTGTGTGTGTGTGTTATGCTTACCCAGAGGTGGCTGCAACATGCCTCCGTTCTTCTCGCAGTTCCCAATGGGCTGGATCTCAGACGAGTCCACCAAGCGCCAGAAGTCATTCTTGTTGTCACTGCCGTCGAGGCGCAGGCGTAGGCGCGAGCCAGTCAGCCCCACCACAGTGGCGATGCAGGTGGACGTGGTGTTCCTGGGGTCCTGCGCCTCCAGCTTCATCCCTGCCTTGAACTCATTTGCTGGAGGTGTAGTGCTCTGTGGGGATGCAGCGCACGCCTCAGAATCCTGCCTCAACCTCGCGCCAACCCTACCCGGCAACAGTGCTGCCGCTATCACCCAGTGATGGAAATCCTTTTACAAGTTTTAGGATGACGGTCAATAAATCGGCTAGGGTAGGTAGCTGTGTTTGTGAGGAACAAAAGAACACTCACCTGTTTGAAACAGTGGGCAGGGGCAGCTATGGCACCTGTTTCTTTCAAATACTTCTCCCAACTAAAGTGCCCTATGGAGGGACAGTGAAGAAAAATCTTTCAATCTTACCATATATACAGTAGTAGTACGCATACACACACTCTACTCTTTATCTCGCAGCTGTAAGTAGAGAAAATACTCTAGTCCAGAAATAGGTAGTAACATTTAAAACTGAAAATTGGAAGGGTGCTAAAAGCATATCATAATCGAACATGACACAACTTTCAGAAACAGGAATTCTGTAACCTTCGGTGTTCATGATGTGCACTGTCTGTGCTGCTTATGGGAAGGAATATGAATCTGTGGTGACTCACAGGTACCTTGATACTGTGACGGAACGCGTGACGGACGCCCACTTCGGGCATGCTTGAACCGCCGGCCGTCCTTCCACTCAATAGCTACTGAAGGAGAGGACAAGACACCAAAACAACAGGCATATATAAAAAAAAGCCTCTGGCATCACACACAATACAATAAAAATGGTTTGATTTTTGTTTGGGACAACACCTTGTTCACCAGGCAAAGTCTGCCGTACTCACACTAAAGAGCTTTGGTAAAAAGTGTAAAATGTCAGGAAAGACCTTACCTTTCTGAGGCACAGGTTTTCTCATGGTCCTGCAGTATTTTCACTTCTCTCTTTAAAGGACACAAACTAGTTTCAGTGAAATGTAAGCACTACGCCTCACTCTAAACTACTTAAATAAAATTCAGCATAAATTAGTACAAGTCTAATCTATGTTTTGCTTTATGTTTACAATGAGTCTGTGGGATTGATGGAAAACGCTTCTCTTTATGATTTAGTCAGCTAACGAAATGTATTGCGCATCTTCCTTCTGTCCCCCAGGCAGGGGGTAAGGGTGTGGGACACCGACACTAAGTAACAAAGGAGCAAAACCAGCTGTCATCCTTCTCTCGTTGTTAGATAGACTGTTAGTCATGATATTTTTAAAAAAAGACACAAGCATTTTCTTAACCACAGTTCATCTCACTTTAGTGACACAAAGGTCGTTGGGTCAGGCATCGTGCAAGTGACCCTTGAGGTCAAAGTAAAGTGGTTGGTTTTGTTAAATAATAACAGCAACATTGGCCATTTGCTCACTTAATTAATTAAAGTAGCAATACAATGCTAACCTAGCTAGGCTGCTAACATTAGACAATCCCTTTTCTGCGTTCACTAGCTATAGTTATAAAAAAAAAACACCTTGGCGTGACTAACAAATCTAAACAATCCTGTTTACACTACGTACCACGCAGCAATGACATGGTTTAGAGGTAATTAAATAAATATATGGAATCGTAAAAAGCCAGATAAATAATAATAATAAAAAAAACACTCACAAGCATACCTTACATCTGCATTAGTGTCTTGGGATACGGTTCCTTCAGTTAGGTCTTTTTTCTCTCTTTCAAAAGAAGTGCGCCTTTTTGCGCCAAGAGGATGGCGTCCAAATTCGGGCGACCAGTCCCTCCCTCTCCCCTTGCAAAGAAAATGACAGCAACGTTATTTTCCTGGGACGCAAAAGAAGACCAGAAATAACGCACGGGAGCTAAGCTAAGTGTTATATATAAAAAAGCTTTGCTAACAAATTATTAGACAAATATCGAAAATATTGGGCAAAACCAAACAAAAAAAACCAACCAGTCAAAACAGAACACAAAGCCAAAGCCGACCTAAGGATACACCAAGGATCAAAGCGATAACCCGCGACAAATAACCAGCTAGCTATGTCAGCGGCTAACGCTGCTAGCATCACATGTCTCAAGAGTTAGATTAAAGATTCGTTGCAGTTAGCTAGCTAGCTAGCTATCTGCGCAGTTGCCATTGTTAATGTGTACTTTTTTTAACCGCAAAGGTAAAAATCGAATAAGTATCGCAGAAGTATTAAGGGCAATAACCTATGCTTCACTGATGTGCGCTGGCACTCAACCGCACTGACATTCTCATGGAAACCTAGGTAGCTTAGTTGGGCTAACAACAACAGCAATGGAGCTAGCTTAGCCATATCAACTAGCTAGCTATCTGAGGAAACCAAAAGCCAAGATTAGCCATCTGACACTGTAGCTAAGATAGCTAGCATAGTATTTCCACTCAAGGGCTTTACTAAAACCATGTTCGAAAAACCGAGGTAATACAAAAAAAATATATATATATAACACCTTTATATATATATATTTACAAGATAATTTACCGTGTTCAAAAGATTTGAGTTAATTTCTTAAATGTGATGTTAGTCCGCCATGTTTTGTAGTGCGCATGTAGTCTGTTTTTAGTGAGGGGAGGGAGAGTTGAATGAAGGGGTCTCTCAGCACATACCACAGCAGCGCGAGTCTGTTAGGAAGCGCGCGAGCTGGACAGCTAGCATAGCCGGCTACAGCTAGCAAAGAACTGCTTGGAGGGAACGGTATGAATGAATGAATGAATGGATGAATAAATAAAAATACTGAATTAAAAACATATATATTTTCCGTCTTCTTTTTGTTGCTTTTAGACGTAAGCGAACAATTCGACGTCTTCGAGAAGAGGACGTTGTTAAATCGGATTCAAAATCTTTCGGTGTAATGAACATTGTTTTAGAATTTGTATTTTAATATTCATGCATTTGAGTAGTATTTGGAATGAAAAATGCAAGAACAACTAATTTAATAACTTAGATAGACCGTTTGTTTGTTTGTTTGTTTTCATTAGCTAGCGAGTTGTTTCAGGTACAAGTAAGCAAAGACATCGTTCCCAAAATGGAATGTGGCTAAAACGTTTTTTTCCTTTACATACAGTTTTAATGAATTTTGATACACTGCCCACAATAAAATGAAAGGAAACTGTACAAAACATTGTTTTCATATATGTAGCTCTCTGTCTAATAGTCCACTCATCTTTGCACGATTATGATAGGGTAAATATTTGCACATTCTTCCTGACAAGCCGTACAGCTGTCAAAATAGTTGTGTCTTGGTGATGGAGAGTCTTGCCATAGATCTGCTCTGGGTTTTAGGTTTTAGACTAGACTACTTAAAGAGTTTGGCAGATTAATAATGCAATAATAAACATCTTGACATTCAAAGCATTCTCACTTGTAGCATAAAAGGTATAATTTAAAAAAATGTAAACGTGTGTTACCATCTAGTCTGCATCAGTGTAAATGGTCCATCACTATAGACGTATGTGGATAAGCAATTTAAATGCTATGTTACTTAAGTGACATAAAAAAAATAAATGTCAGCTGCAAACATGTAATCTATAATAATAACATCATGTAGCATCATAGATCAGCAGTAGTAATACAGTAGCTTCCACCACCAACAAAATCACACATCCTCACACAGCTCTGCATTATGGCAGTAACCAAATAACCCTTCGAAGTTGTTTATTGCTCAGTGTAGATCATTTATTCATTGGTTCATATTGTTTTTAATCAATGTTTATGTTTGTTTTTTTATGATCTAAAAACACCTGCCTGACCGAACCTCGCACTTTGAAAATCAAGTTGTAACTTTATCTGTTTCCGTTTACAGAACCCAGTTTATAAATGTAGAGTATTAATAACCGCGCACTTCTCATCAGTCTTGACGGTAGGGGTCACCAAAGAACGTTCCCTCGTGTCGGTCCAAAGTGACAGCAAAAGTGGGCAGGGAGAAAGTCGTGTCCAATGGGATTGAGAACTCCCGCCCTTTAGTCTCACCTGGGAAATACCATCGCGCCATAGAGATACGTAATAAAGTCGCAGAGATGATCTTTTAACCTAATAGCACCGGATACAATGTATACAACCGAACGCAGGCGAATGAGCCTGCATGAGATCAGAAGGAAAGATCCTGTCAGAGTATCGGCTGGGAGTTTGTGGCAGGACTCTCTGGCTATCGAACTCAGCGGTACGAATAAGAGTTCAATTTCACCTCGTAGTCGGACTCGAGCGTTATCGGTGGTCTACGTTGTCGTTGAGGACGCTTCAGTCCCGCAAACCGAGGAAAATCTTTCGTTAAGGTGCCTCAAGGAAGCCTGCGCAGATTCGCATGCGGAGCTCAAAGCTATTCCGTTTGAATGTATTGCGCTGGGCACGGCAGACAGTTTGGATAGTTTCTACAATGCAGGCAAGTATAGGCATGTGAGAACATCCCTAGGACTTTTGGGATCTTAACGTTGTGGGACAAATAGAGCTTTAACACTATACACAAAGTTTTATAGAAAGTGTTTTATTTGTTCATGTATATTTGCAGATGTTGCTGTTGTTGAGATGAGTGATTCTTTTCGTCAGCCTTCCCTCTTTTATCACCTTGGTGTGCGAGAGAGTTTCAGCATGACTGAAAATATTATATTGTACTGCAATAAGCAAGAAAATGATCTTCATGTTCTTAAGGTAGGACTATTGGAACTGTGCAATAAATACTTTCAAAATAACATAGAAGTAAATATTAGTTTTAACTTATCCATGTAGTTATAGCATTCCTAAAAAATAATGTATGGCATGTCTGTATTGTTGATTTTTGCACAGACACCTATGACCACATCAGTTCTTAGAAATTTCATATTTTTCTGAGACAAGAATGCTTTGCCCTGTAATACAGAAGCCACCAAATTCCAAAATTGTTGTAACTCCAGAGTTTGTTTTTGTTTGTTTGTTCTTAATGATTGACTGTCTGCTTGTTCATTTGTATTTTTGTGTCCCAACAGGAGCAGTGTGGAAGCTACACTTTCTTGCCATACATGGTATCACCTCAGGGAAAGGTGTATGCTTGTGATGCGACTCTAATGCGGGGCATCAAGGAGTTCCTGCAGCCTAGCTTTAGCATCGAACCTCTGCTGACCCCTTTAGTGAACCAGCTAGTTAAGCTTCTGGAGAATGTGCAAGTTCATGCTAGGTCAGTAGCTATCTGTCTCACCTCATGCTTCCCTAGTAGCTGCTAATACTAGGTGTGGATATGGTGCCTGGTCAATCTGCTACTATCACCACCTCACCAATCATTTGAGATAATGAATCTAAATCCATCCTGCACCGTTGCTAGTGTTCCACAAATAATTCCACAGGGATCAGGTTTTGAACTTCGGTGAAGCTCTGTTCTTCTCCTGAAGGAGCTGAACTGACAGAGTGGGCTCTGTCTCCACAGCGAGTACGTCCATGAGTCCATCCGAAGGGACATCCGCACAGCGCGGGAACGCTTCAGCGGCCAGGCCCTGAGCCAGGAGCTGGGACGCATCCAGAAACGCCTCGACACCGTTGAGCTGCTCAGTCCCGACATTGTCATGAGCCTCCTGCTGTCCTACCGTGACATCCAGGTGGGACTTGGCAGGACCGCGGGGAGCTTGTAGGCTGCAGTCACCACCCTGCTGGTTTCACAGCCATGTCATGGTCTCTTCTATGAACAATAGGATTTACCCCTGCTGCTTGCACGTCTGTATTTGGTTGTAATCAATAATGTCCAATTAGAACCTAAAATTTAGGACAACTGATTTATGAACCGATATAGAAATAATGTGGTTATGACCTTAATGCTGTTGTCTTGTTATTAATGGCAAACAAATCAACAGCAGTGATGTAATCCTTCCAGTACCTCTGGTAAAATGTATAAATGTCTGAATGTAATTTAGTCCTTTACTTCTCCACAGGACTATGAGTCCATAATTAATCTGGTGGAAACCCTGAACAACCTGCCCATGTGCATGGTGGCAACACAACCAAACATCAAATTCCATTACATATTTGCCTTGAACAGGTAATCTTCTTTGATGACATGCACCATTGGAACAATCTAGACTATTTTCAGTGCTGTACACATAATGCTTTCAGTAGGTCTGTGATGTGCTGAGATTTATATATATATTTTTTATTAAATTATTACTGAATGATGGATAAAAATGGATGATTTTAAACATCTTAATTACGGAACTCACTGTTCCACCCATTCTAACTGTATTTCCAGGAGGAATCTCCCTGGTGACAGAGCCAAGGCCCTGGCAATTATTCTGCCTTTAGTGAGATCCAAAGACCAGGTTTCATCAGATGTGTACTGCCTCTGTGGACGCATTTACAAGGACATCTTCATAAGTTCTGGCTTCACAGACACAGAGAGCCGTGACCAGGCATGCTACTGGTGAGGTCCAACAGCTTGTCCCTCCTGTGCCTCAGCCGTCTTTAACCACAGCGCTCCTGAATATCTGCACGCTTGTCACACACTTATTTGTTGCTGCAAATGAAATAAAAACACATAAGACTGCGGTCTTTAAATTTCAGTTTAATTTAGAGTAATTGTTTAAGGCGTAAACCCTACCTTGCCAAATCTCTCCATTGATGTTTCTCATGAGAAACTAGCAATTTAAACTCTAATGCATAGTGGTTTGAAAGGTAATTTTTTTTGTAAGTTGAAGTAACACAAAGCTAAAACTGCACCTCTGTGATCCAGTGTCTGTGTACATTAGGACTCGTTTCTGCTGCTTGGTTGTTTGTTTGTTTTTTGCATCAAAACAGGCAGTGGCAGCATTATGATGTAATTTAAAGAGAAGTGTAAAAGACGTGAAGGTATAGCAAACATTACAAAAGCAGAACAAAACAGTAATATGGACAAACAGGGGCCAGTTTCTCCCTTTTCAACTGTGTGTTTCTAAGCCTCGGGGACAAACATCTTCAAAGGCAGTCTGACCTCAGCCCCTAGCTAATGTGCTAATAGCTGCCATCAGTGTTTAAACTGTTTGTATACACAAGGAACTAGTGGTATATATAATGTGCTAATATGTAACCACCTTCTAAGGAGTTTCTGGTGAGCTGTAGGCAAAGAAAATAGACATGCAGCAGGAATCTCCATGTTAACAGTGGTGGCAGAGCATGTGGCAGGACTCTGATGGCTTTATCTGCAGAGCCGTGATTCCAGTTCACCATTATCTCTTCTGGTTTTATTCATGTGTTTGTTTACAGGTACGGTAAGGCTTTCGAGATGGAACACACTCTGCACTCGGGCATCAACAATGTGGTGCTTCTCATGTCTGCTGGCCACAAATTTGACACCTCTGTTGAGCTGCGAAAAATTGGTGTGTGTCATTCAGGCCCTACTCCTTTGTCCTATGCCCTATATATTTAAGGAACAAGAAATGCTCCAGGGTGAGCTGATGTAGTTCTGTCTCATTGTTGAGCTTTGTGAGATCATGTCTTCAGCTTCAGTAGAGTAGAGGGTTAATGTAATGTGGTAGTATAGCAACAAAATGGCATTACTTTTCTCTGGCTGCAACTAAAGCTGCAATTTGACAGGTTTGTCATGTTTCTTTGATGGCTAACTTGTTTTCATTGTTTTTGTCGTTTTGTCCTGGGGGGCAGGCGTTACTCTCAGCAGTTTGCTTGGCAGGAAGGGCAGCCTGGAGAAGATGCAGGACTATTGGGATGTAGGTTTCTACCTTGGAGCTGGTATTCTGGCCAATGAGCACAAGAAAGTCATAGAGGCCTCTGAGAAACTCTACAGACTCAAAGCGCCAATGTGGTGAGTCTCTTAAACAACCTGTTAATGCCGTTGGTCTCAGCTATAAGCACTTCTTTTTAAACATGTCTTTAAGATGACGGTGAGGCATTTGTTTTAATGCAGGCCCTCGTACATACTGTTTTACATGATTTGTGTAATGTGCGTTTTATTCTAGGTTTGTGGGATCAGTGGTGGAGACTTATATTCTCTACAAGCAGTTTGCCAATCCACCAGAGGCGAAGCACCCTAAACAGGATATGGTGGAGTTTTGGATGGAACTGATGGTGCAGGCCTGCAGGCCTACCATCTCTACAGCACACTGCCCTGTAAGAGTGTTTATTGTTCTCATTTATTTGTTCATTCATTTTATTTATGTATTTATAAAGCATATAAAACAGCAACAGTTGACCAAAGGTTTGTACAGTCAAATTAGCCACAGCCATAATGTGTAACCCTCTCAAAATCATTAAAGGATAAAAAAAAAAAAAGCAAGTTGCTAAAAGTCTCGGTTGAGTAAAGCAAGATTGGATTACAGAGATTATCTGTTCGTCCAATTAAAAATCACTGTCCATTATCACACTCTGATTTTTCACAGTGGATCTTACAAAAGTGTCCAGGGAACATAGACTTATCAGAGGGGCATCATGGGCACTGCTGGGGCCAAGAATTTGTTTTATTTTCATTAAAATAAAATATCCAAGCATTTATGCCCTCATAGCAGTTCAATAAAGGGTTTAGGGAATTATTTTCTGTTTCAGAGGTAATTAAATTTGAGTGTCATCTGCATAAGAAAATGAATACCGTATTTTCTAAGGATTGATCCTAGGAAACATGAAGAGAAAATGGAAAAGATACAAAATCACCAAGGTTGACACTTAACCACTGAATCACTTCAGAGCAACACCTTTAATGCCAACAGAAATGCTTGAAGCAAGAGATGAGGATGCTGTAGTCTACTGGATCAAATGCAACTGAAGTCTAAAAGCAGCAGAGTCCCCAGAGTCAATAACTAATTCAAAACTTTTAAAGTGCCGATTCAATGCTGTGGAAAGCTTTAAAACCAGACTGGAACACCTTGAAGATATCATGATTGTCAAATAATGATTGTAATTGTGCAAGTACAATTTATTTTTTATTTTTAGAATCTTTAGAAGTTGCCCTATAATTAGAAAGAACTGAAGCATCTAGATTAGATTTTTTAAATTAATGGTTACACTACTGCATGTTTAAATTTGTTGGTACATGACTGCTGTTTGGATAATATACCTTGGATAATAGCTGGATATCCATCTCGGGTCTCATATGAGCAGCTAGAATGCTGGCCTGGAGCCTGTGGGTGATGGAGATGGTGGTGTGTGTAACGGCTATCATTGCAGGTCCTGATTCTGGAGCCCACGAAGGCATTCCAGCCCAGCATAGTGAGCGTAAATGAGGAGGACGAAAACCGCACTGTGCAGCTGAGACACGTCACTCCACTAAAGGTATGCGCTATGCCACCTTCTCTCTGCTCCTCCACCCTCCCACGTCCAGCCTACGCTGGGCTCGTCGTGCGCCCTGGTCCAGCAGGGCGGCGCTCCACAGTGGTGGTGAATTAGTAAGAGGAGACGGCACATAGCAGACCACAGCTGAGGTCTGGTTTCACGGCACCGAAATGTGACACAGTGGTGTGAGGTTCACACACACCAGAGAATGTACACACACCATGGCTGAAGTGGCATGAATATACTTACTCTGTGCCTTACTAACCCAGGACAAAACTTATCCAGCTCTTAATGCAGCTGCTTTAACCCTTTAGAAACCATTGTAGTTTTGGTCATTCTGCAAGCTGAATATTGCATTCAGTATCCCAGTGGTCAGAAATGATGAAATTGTATCACGGCTTATTAGAAAGTGTTGTAAATGTGTTTCAACAATGTCCTAGTATCACTTTCCACATATTATAGTGTGTATTTTAGTCTCTATCTCACTAGATATGCGTGTTAAGTACTTATGTTGATGGGCTTGTGTGCATTCGTTCATCTACAAGCATGTTTTTCTTCTTGTCTCACTTAGAAAGGCCTCCATGAGTGGACTTTCCCTGCTTCAGCAATCCGTGGAGTGAGGTATGCTGCTGGGGAACCCTAACACACTCTCCAACATTTCCACTCATTTACATTTACAACCTTAGGCAGACACTCTTATCCACAGAACCTGGCAGAAGTGAATTCACTGAGGCTTCACTGAGGTTTTTTTCCATGCCCTCTGCTCTCTGTGAGCCACTGAGCCAACATGCAGAGATCTTCAGCTTTTTCCCAGAAGGCCACAGTGCTCCTTCCTGATTCCAGGAACCTCTGCTCTGCTGTATTTGGAGCTTCCTGTTTCAGTGCCTTTAGCCTAGTTTTTGTCCCCATGGTCAGCCTGTGGAAGCTTTCAGAGCTGTGGAAGGCTTTAATCACTTTGTGGGTGCTTGTGACAGGAGTTGTGTTTGTTTGTGATGTCATGGCTCAGATGTGATCTGCACCTCAGGAGAGGCAGCAGGTTACAGCACCTCAGGAGAGGCAGCAGGTTACAGCACTTTTCCTTGTTTATACTTTCACAGCCTGTATAACCTTGTTTCGTGAACTTGCAAAGGAAAATGTTGGGCATGTGTTTGGGAATACAGTGCATCGTTTCACTGTCAGAGGAGTACATGCAGCACTTTGATGAACGATGACTGCATTTTTCAGCTTTTTAGTTGACCTGTTTTGCTGTGTATTGTATCAGTTATTTGGCCTACTTTTATGCCATGTGAAAGAGTAACCCTTCACAGTTTCTATTGAAAAGGCATCCTCATGGTCTTTTCATCTATGTCACAATGAGGGGTATCTGTGAATAGGTTGTATCTAGAGTAAAAATCTGTACACCAACAGATATGCTGTTTGGTATCCTCTTTCAGTATCTCTAAATTTGATGAGAGGAGCTGTTTTCTCTATGTCCTGTATAACTCGGATGACTTCCAGCTGTGCTTTCCTAGTGATCTGCACTGCAAAGGGTGAGTGTTACACACACACACACACACACACATACACACCCATCCCCCCCCCCCCCACACACACACTCATTCTGACAGTGAAAACAAGGGTGTGGAACTGTCATGGTTTGCTTGCATGTGGGATTAGTTTCAATTGCTTGTTATTTAACTAGAACACACAAAGCCAGCTTTATTCTTCATAGTTGACCAGCTTTCATATTGTAATAACATTCTTTTTTTTTAACAGGACGTGTTTGACATTGTTCTAATATAGCTTGTGTGAATGGCATACTGGAAAATCATTAAATATTTTTAGGGATTTAAATAATAACATTCAGAACGCTTATAATTTACCCAATAAATCAGGAGCATTTTAACAGTTAATGGTTCCGATTTTAGCACATTTGAATACATAGTTGTGACTTACTGGAAAATTATTCAGTGCTGGAAATCATTCATTATCCAAGTGCGTATTTTATTTAAGAATCCAAATATTAACATGCAGAACATTTATAATTTACCTGATAGCCCAGGAGTATTTTACTGGGTATTGGATTGGATTATTGTTTTGTTTGTATGGGTGAGGAGGGGCATATGTGTGCTCCTCTGCTCATGTGAATGTGATTTTCCCATAGATTCTGTGAACTAGTGAACTCTCTGATATGTCAAGGAGAGACTTCAGTAGATGACATCAGCCCTGCTAGTGAAGGAGTTTTGGAGGTGAGACAGGTTTCGTGATGCCCATCTAACCATTCCAAATGAAACCCAATAAAACATGAACATTAACATTAGGTAGATTTATTGTAGTGGTTCTCTTTCATAACACGGTCTGACAGGATGCAGATATAGGGAGTGTTCTTTTAATAAGTAGTTAAGTGCATACAACATAACTACTAATTCACTTTTCTTCCAGAACATTCTCATGTAGATCATCCAGATGGTTTAGTTTCTACCACATGGGTGATCGCATAATGTCTTTGCCTCTCCATTTCCTCTTACACCATGCTGAGACTTGTTTACGTCTGTATTTATGAGTCCTGCCCGTAGTCTGGCTGTATTCTGTATGGGTGCTTCACTCTAGGAATGTGTTACACTCCACTGAAGATTTGGGGATAAAGGGTGATTCATTTCCTCACCTGGGTGGCTGCTGGAATTCACCTTGAGATCTGGCATGTAATGGCTGTCTGGTCCCTAACATGTCCTCCTCTGTTTCTCCAGTACATGTATGAGAAAGGGGACAATGGAGAGAAGGTGATACTGGGAAAAGGAACCTACGGAGTGGTATATGCTGGCCGAGATCTGAGCAACCAAGTGCGCATTGCCATAAAGGAGATCCCAGAGAAAGACAGCACGTACGGACTTGTTTGAGTTCTTCACTCCGTTCACATTGGTTCCTGTTCCAGCACTGAGGCAGTAGTGAATGGCTCATCAGACTGTGGATACACATGATGTAATATATAGGGATAGTTTATCCTTCTGTGTTAAACTGACGGATGACCCTCCCCCTTGTCTCTCTCTATCTCTATGGCAGCTACTCCCAGCCACTCCACGAGGAAATAGCCTTGCACAAGAGGCTAAAACACCGCAACATTGTGCAGTATCTGGGCTCTATCAGCGAAAGTGGCTTCATCAAAATTTTTATGGAAGAAGTACCAGGAGGTTCGTGGCTCTGGCCCTTCCTCATTCCACCTTATTCATTGAGTCACACAAGAGATGTGGAAAAACCAGAACTTTTGGGTGCATGTACTTGTGTGGAGGGTGTCTGGCTGACAGGAAGTGCTGCAGCTCTTCCAGTAAAAGCCTGCCTTATTTGGTATTTCACCATGTGTTCACATGAGCATGGAGAGCTAGTAGATGACCTATTGTGGCAAAAATATTTTTGAGCTACTCTGTGTGTTTCAACAGGAAGCCTGTCCTCTCTCTTACGATCAAAATGGGGTCCCCTTCAAGACAATGAGCCCACCATTGTCTTCTACATCAAGCAGATCCTTGAAGGACTCAAATACCTTCATGATAATCAAATAGTTCACAGAGATATCAAGGTACAGTTATAAGAATGCCACAGATTAGAACCTGTAGCCATGTAGATATGAACAGTCTTGTTCTTCTGATCATCTTCTATCCCACCAGGGTGACAATGTCCTGATTAACACATACAGTGGCGTACTCAAGATCTCTGACTTTGGAACATCTAAAAGACTAGCAGGAATCAATCCGTGTACAGAGACCTTTACAGGTGAACTTTGCACATTATTCGAATTCATCGCACTCACTGTTTGTGTGTGTGTGGGGTTAGTGGCACCACAGCAAATCAGAGACAGAGTTCACTCTGACGTGATCAGCACATGCCATCACTGTGACTGAATCGGGAAGAAGGGTCAACAACCGCAGAACCACTCCCTCAAGGGATGACATATTACGCAACACTTATTGTAACCTTCTCTTTCATCCTTGTGTATTTGTTTATATTGTAACCATTTGAATCATTCTAGACCTGTTTTTTTTTCCTAAATCCCTGATGCGTGTAGGTACACTGCAGTACATGGCTCCAGAGATTATAGACCAGGGCCCACGGGGTTATGGAAAGCCGGCTGATATCTGGTCCCTGGGCTGTACAATTATAGAAATGGCCACAGGGAAAACGCCCTTCCACGAGCTCGGCAGTCCACAGGCTGCCATGTTTAAGGTACTGCTGTTACCACATACATTTATGATGTAGCCCTCCTTCAATGTGATGCTTCAAGATCTTTTTTGACACACCCCCACCCCCCCGGGCACTTGTGTTCCAGGTGGGCATGTTTAAGATCCATCCTACCGTGCCCGAGTGCATGTCGGTGGAGGCCAAAACCTTCATCATGTCCTGCTTCGAGCCCAACCCAGACAAGAGGGCCACTGCCTCTGAGCTGCTGAAGGACGTTTTCCTTAAGGGCAGGAAACGGGCCAAGCCCCTGCCTGACCCGGCTGAGGTGGAGCCCAGCCCTGCTGGTGAGCCAGTGTGGTCCTGCACACCTTTGGAAGCCTTAGTGTCACAGCAAGGATGGATCTACAAATATGTAAATACAAAATGAATCTTTGCTGTTTTGGTTGGGGTGTCAGCAGGAGAGTACCACAGGAGCATGTCTGTGCCCATAGCTGTGTATGTGGAGGACACTGACGCTGACAAGATAGGTCTTTCCAACTCTCTGGACTTGAGGAGAACGTTTCGCGGCATCAGAGGAAGTGATGTTTTGGGGGTCCCTAGCAGCTTCCTGCCGTGAGCTAGAGCACCATGACGACACCTCTGTTTATCACACCATGAGATGCGCTAGTTAAATGTAAGTGAAGTGGTGTGTTTATATATGTGTGTGTGTGTGTGTGTGTGTGTGTGTGTGTGTGTGTGTGTTCCAGGGTGTCGGAGGAGCCGCAAGGTGAATTATCGAGTCCTTCTGTGTCTGGAGAACAGCTAGGCCTGTTCCTGCTGAGGAAGGACAGCGAGAGGAGGAACACCCTTCACAAAGTGCTTACTGATTACATCAGCCAAGTAGTGTGTAACATTCAGGGCACACTGCCAACGGTAAACATTCTCTCTCACACTCGCACATGCACTACTTGCATCTGTTTTATGTTGTGAAATTCTTTGCCCTGGAATGATATTTGTCTCTCGTTAGTTTTGCTGTTGAATCAGTTCTGTATGAGCAATGTGATTCCACCCTCTTGTCCTCTAGACTGAGGAGCCCAGCATCACCTCAGAGCAGATCAAGCAGCTGATTGGCTGCATGCGTGAGAACATCCGCTCCCCGGATAAGAAACAGCTGACCAACCGACTCCTGAAGCTTCGCTCCAGCCTGCATTCGGACGCAGTACCCCTCAGCAGCCTGCAGGCGGTGCTCTTCAGCTTCCAGGATGCTGTGTGTTGCACAATTGATGTAGTTAATATTGTATGAGCAGTCAGCTCATGACGTACAGGCTGACAAGAGCCTCGCTGTTGCTTCCACAGGTGAAGAAGGTGCTGCGGCAGCAGCGGGTGAAGCCTCACTGGATGTTTGCTCTGGATAACCTGCTCAGACAGGCTGTGCAGGATGCCATTACTGTTCTACTGCCAGGTACACTCCAGGGCTGATCTCCACACTGGTTCAGCGATTCATGCACTGCACCCTCATGGCCAGTGTCCATGTGCTCCTCAGAGCTCAAGCTTCAGCTGCAGTCTTCCTTCGAGATGGAGGACGGCACCCCTGCCGAAACGGAGCAACCCGGTGAAAATAGCCAGGAAGCAGCCGCAGAGTCCTCTGCTGGGAATAGAGGCACCGCACAGAAGGGGGCATGGCCTGAAGGGAAGGGCGTGGGTCTCAAGCAGTCTGCCGGCCTGCTAAGTAGCTGTACTCCTCTCATCCAGGAGTTTACCCAGTTACGCCAGGAGACCTGGAGGTACCCAGCAGCCACCTCAGCGCTTTGATTGTTTTCCAATAATTACTGAAAAAATGGATATGGATAAAGGACAGTGTAATGAAATAAAGGCTTTTGTGGATACATATTTCATACATACATACATATTTCAGTGCTAGCTCATTTTGGCCTATGGAAGTAGAAACATTTAGACTTTTTTCCACCTTGTGGTCATTATAGGAATGAACAGTGAAACCAGTCCTTAATTTCAGAAGTTATTACTATTCCAGCTATGTTCTGGTGAATCATCATTTCAAGTGTCTCAAATGGCCAGAAGGGGGCAATAGTAGAACAGTGAAGTGAGTTTTGAATCCTCAAGGCTTATGGGCATCTTGTTTTATTTTGGGTTTCCAGGTTACTGACTCAGCTAAGCGATAAGGAGAAGGAATACCAGAAACTGCTCAGGGACTCAGTGCAAAGTAAACAGGGGCAGATAGATTACCTTAAGGCAAAGTCTGGACCAGAAACCAATGGTAAGTATAATCTCCTTTTTCCTGTTTCTCCTGTTTTTTTACTTCTTTTCCTTTCCTAGTGTTCATTCTTAAAAAAATGTGCCTGAGCCAGCTGGACATTACAGCAAAGCAGTGGTTTATGGTTGAATCACCCTCAATGGATGCTGCAGAACTATGTTACTGACATGAACAGCTGTGGGCAAGAAGTGCTGGATCTCAGCATAGTCAGTAGTCACACCAAGCACAAGCCAGCCTCTTGTAACCTTGTCTAAATATGTGTAAATATTCCTCCCCTTTTCATTTTAGTGGTTGTTTTCTTTCATGAGTAATGCTCTCCTGAACTGTAGCATCTGTAGTGCAGCATATTTCCACTTCTAGCATTTAGCAGATGCTCTTATCCAGAGGGATTTGGATTTATCACCACCGTTCCATCATGCCTCTGTCATCATTAAAATGGAAGGGCTGGTTTAGCAGTAGGACAATTAGAGATGGTCTCTCTTACACTAGGAGGGAGGCTTCCCTCATAACATCCATCCACGCTCCTTCTCCAGAGTCGTCGTCGTCGTCGGCCCAGACGCAGGCCCTGGTGCGGTGGATGAAGGCGGTTCCCGTGGACGAGCACACCGTCAGCACGGTGAGCGCAGATCTCTGTCCCGCCCCACTCAGCAGCGGCGCAGGCGTCTCATGCTCTTGGGTTTTGTTTCCACTGCAGCTCGTGGCTCATGGCTTCACCCTCGAGCTCCTGCTCTCCGCCGCCTGCAGGGACGACCTGAAGTACTGCGGCCTGAAGTGAGCGCACACGCATTCCATTTTCCATCAGATTGTGAAGTAAAGATTTTGAGCCTAAAGGTGTGTGTGTGTGTGTGTGTGTGTGTGTTTAGAGGTGGGATGGTTTGTCGTATGTGGAGAGCCATTGTAGCACACAGGTCGTCTCATCTGAGTTCAGTGAAGGAGGATGGTGATGAAGGCAAGCTGTAACCGATGGCAACCCAGCCACGATCCTGAGCTCAGTGAGCTTGAAGCATTTGTGCCTTTTTCTGGCATTAATGTTTATGTATTTTCATTTCATTTGGGATGGCAATTAATTTTGATTTTGAGTGTGTGCCTTTTCTACGAAGTTCTTATTCTGTATGTAGAGTACTCATGGGTCATAATTGGAATATGCACTCGGATCATGATGGAGTAATGTACTCTGACATGGATTTTTTTCGAGTTTCACTCTGTAAATGAAGCAAATCCAGCTGAAACCCTGTTTCAACAATTCTTGATTTGGGAATGTGAGTCTATATATTGAAATATTTTTGTGGGGGATTTAGGATAAACATGAACTATTTATAAAATGGAACCCACCATCAGTATATTAAAAATAAAAACTTGATCTTTTTCACTGAAATATGAAGTCCAGGTTCAGGCCATAAAAAGGAGAGAGATAAGGGGGCAAAGCTGCAACACTGCTCTTAAAACATGAAGTGTACATTTCTACAGGCTTATTCATATTTTACAGTTGAATTTAATACAACCACTCTGCATATTTATTTCTTCAAGCGCATTATTACCATAGAATCCTAGCAAACAACATAAACAAATGAAATCTTCATATGGAGAAAATAATGAGGTTTGTTTTTCCTTTCCTTTTCATCATCCAGCCATTAGTGTTCAGTCTTCTTTTAGATCGTACTTCCTGACGCAAGTAAACATTATCAGAGCATGCCTTTGGGAGCGTGATAAAAATGAAAACTACAGTTTTCATGATATAACATTTCCATGATATGTTGCACCTTATTACTTTGTTGAAAGAAGGAAAGAAAACATTGAATTAAAAACGGTTGTGTTTAAAATAAAGGAACAAAGATTTGTTTGTTGTATGTTGTATATTTGTTGTATATATGCTGTATATAGAAACTAGAAAGTCAGTGCTTCAGGGCATTTAAAGGAGCAATATGTCATTTTTGACTGATCTTTACAATAGAAAGCAGCCATTATACTGACACCTAGTGGCCTGGAAGTTTCAGAGATTCTGTACTAAATCTTAAACAACTTAAACATGGCTGCCTCCATGTAGAGGTCTTTCTCAAAAGATCTTGAGCAGGTTCATTTCTCATGTGAACAGAAATTTATAGAAATATATTTATATAGTAATTATAAATATTTCATAAATATTGTTTGCTACTTTTGGTTGTATAAATGACTTTTATATTAGTCATATGGTAATTTTATTTTATAATATACAGTCTAAAATTACAATATGATGTGCAATATTGTGGTATTGTGTTACCTTGGTCAAATCTTTTCATAGCATGACTGCGAGAGAGAGAGAGAGAGAGAGAGTGTGTGTGCGCGTCAGTTACTGTGACAGACTGGCCTGTGTGGAAGAAATGATTCTGCTCTGAGCATACCAACCATGCTTCCTCATGTTTTCACAGTGTTGACATCACCATAGTAACTGCTGTTTGCCTCCTCTTGGTATCATACACTGCCCTGGTCTACTTGCCATCACCCTCTCCCTGTCTCTCTCTCTCTCTCTCTCTCTCTCTCTCTCTCTCTCACTAATTCACATGTAGGATTTTAAGGGAATAATGGAGCTGAAATGTCCATTATAGTGTTGAAGTCTTCATTTACTTCACAATTATATCATTTACTGTTACATACAAGTGATACATTAGGGGAATGTTACATCTGAGGGAAAGAGTACTGTTCCTTGTTTCCTGTTCAAAGAATTAAACATTTGAGACATTAAGAATATGTGTGGCATTTCTTGGGATAGTACATATACAGATCTTGTGTCTTTTATTTCTTGTCTATTGATTATTATTAGTCTTTTTTCATTAACAGTTTTGTCATGGGTATTTCCCCAAATCCACCAGGTGAGGGCGCATGGTAACACGACTGCCTTTGAGAGCTCACGGGATTACAGCTAATCCACTCAATTGCAATCACAGAGCAACAATGGGAGTCCAGTATATTTTTCTTCCATTCTTGTACAGGCAGATTGTTTGCAATGACGTGTGTAGTTATACACGAGTGCAGTTCTGAGCCTGCTCCTCCCTGTCATTTCTGGCCTGCGGAATGCCGTCTCCAGATCAGGCGAGCCCACATTCCTGATCTTCTCTGTCTGACTCAAAATTCCATTCGGTGTGATCATTCAGGTGAGAGCCTGTGGAAGGTTCGCCGCCATGTGTGGTGTTGGGGGGATGGGCTAGAGCAGCTTGGTCATGTGTCTGGTATAATGGTTTTGCGTGCAGGTGACGGCCGGCGGCTGAGTCGGCTCCTCCAGTGCCACCTGCGGAGATGCCTACTGCAGCAGTGGACATGACACACTCTGTTAAAATACAAGCCAGGACAAAAGTCCTGCACGAGACAGACCTCTGATTGATTTAGGCAAATCTCTGAACAGTAAATATAAAGGATTTCATTTGATGCTTTTTGAGTTTTCATTTGGACATTTCTCACTGGACACTTTAGAGGATTTGAAAAGGTTTTACTGTTTGCTTATTATTTGGAGTGTCATGATATTACTTTGCTTGTTCAGCATGATGTAACCATATGATCACATCACTTATTCATGATGCAAAATAAAAACAGGTAACAATATGTAAATAATCTTATATTCTACAGGGAATAAGACGAATCCAAATATAGTCTCCTGCTGAACATTCTGGTTTCAAATGATGTAACACAGCACCCCCCCCCTTCCCTCACACACACACACACACACACACACCTGGTCTCTGCTGTTGAGGGGGGAGGCTATTCACACTGCATTTCCCGTGGGTTTGAATCTTGCAGTACAAATCCCTTTGTGATGCACAAAGACAAATCATGGACTGTGTTGAATGCTGGAGAACCAGTGAGTCCAAACCTTATTGATTTTGTCTACCTGGATAAATGGCCATTTAAAGACTTTGCACATTTAATAGCTTCTGTGTTTCTTGTTATGAAGCTTTGATACTCTGAGATTTAAAGAGAGTTGCTAATTGCTGGTGGTGGTATCTCTTGGACATTTTTGATAGTGACGCTATAACTGTTCTATGTTATAAAATCCTTAACCGGCTTGCTTCTGCTGCTACACCTGCTCTGAGGCCCGACTCTCTGTGTAAAGGCTGGTGGTATGTCTAATCCTTTAAAGGAACAATGATTGCGTTTTCTGGAAAAAGGGGCTCCGCAGGAAGGGGGTTTGCCCTTGGAGGGGCTCGGCAGCGTAAGGAGGAGGCCTTGTGTGGTGCAGCCCAAGAAGAGGAAGACCTGGAGCAGAATGTGCAAAAACAGGAAGTGCTAAAACTGCTGGCATGAACACATCCAAGGGACTCTAGGGGCTCCTCTTTAAGAGTTGTACATGTTCATATACACAGCTCTGATTGCACAGACGGATTAAAGGCATGTCCTACCTCACCACCACCACCATGAAGGCCATTCGGATGTTCAACAGTTCAACACAGTGTAAAGGACTTTTGGAATAAATTGTTGAAGGTACTGTTTGGGGATGATCCTGAGATATATATTATAGTGTTCTAGAGTATTTTTTTACAGCAACAGCATATGCATCATAGAAGGAACAGAAGAGTCAGAATAGAACTGCAGTGCTGATCATCTCTCCCACTAACAGGTTGGTGACAACTGGAAAATCCACTCATTTTCCATCATGTCACATCAGGTTGATGAGTGTGATTAGTGTTCAGACACACTAATGGTTGCTAAGCTCACTGACGTATGGTCCTACCATCACCCCACAGACTGCTCCCCTGTATCTGCATAGATGGTTTATAAAGGAGAATACTAAATGAATGAATTGCCACTGATCGAAGGAAAGTACATTTGCAAGCTGGATGGTGCTGCAGGTACACGCTACTCTGTGTTATATGCCACAAATCAGTTGACGATTGCACATACTTGTGTAAAGGTTGAAGAATATACATCAGGAAATGGGTTCTCTTAACTCACTGAGCTCGTGCCACTCGTCCTTCCACTCACTGTGAGATTAAAGCAGTCTTTGATAGCCCTGAAACTCCCACCATTCACATGTCATTTCAGCCTGCTGCATGACCGTGCCCTGTTCCAGGCACTCTTGAGCTTTAGTGGGCAGCATTATTTCAACGTCACCCGAGGCCTTCTGCTCATTACCGAAGATGAACTTCATTCTGCAAATAGCAGGGCTCATTTCTCACCCAGCTGAAAGTCAAAATGCCTGCTTCTGCATCATGTTAAACTGATTTCGAGAGGTTTGTAAGGACTGGAAGATCACCAGTGTCTGGGGAGGGGGGAGATGGGGTCACACACTCATTTGTCCTTTTCCCTCTCTTTCTTTGCCCTCTCAGTCCTCCATTTATCATGGTAATGAGAGAGAGAGAGAGTAGAAGGGCGGATCTAAGATGCAGCTGAGGGGGTTGGGGCCAGCACAAAGCATGGCAGGACAGAAAGGAGACTTCTGGGCATTGCTGGGTTTTAGAGCAAATCAGGGTAACATGATTACAGACAAAGTAAAACCTGTGTGCAACTGAGTGGTATACATCACATGCATATTGCGTTATCGGGGTATAAATTGAATGTGTGACTAAACAAAATACTGAAAAATACCAAAAAATAATACTGGACTTTACATCTTTAAAGTATATGAACCATTTTATTAGCTATAACTGGATCTGTATGAAGATTTAGAACAGGGCTGAAACTTTTCTTACAGACCCAGAATACACTCTACGAATATTTGGTCTATAACATTGTTTTATTTTTGTCATATTGTTTCTTGACAAAGGTTGTTAACCAAATTATGTTAATGTATGCTACAGACTAACATGTTGCACTAAGGTTGTGTGAGTTTAAGCCCAGCCCTGCATCACTGCATATCCTGCTGTGATTTTCTTTACAGCTGAAGAGACAGGCTCCATTCCCATAATCATCTCCCATGTGTGGTTTTTTATGATCAAACCATTTTCCCTTCATGTTTTTGCAATTTACAGCATCCTCTGGCAGTTTCAGAACCATTCAACACCAAACCCTAGCATTAAAATGAAAAAAAAAAGTTTAAATAAATCAGGACTAATATAAAAACATGTAATACTTCCAACAGAATCCCTCGCCTTGCAAATTCTGCTTCATAGCTAAGCCTGAAAAGACCAATAGGAAATGTGGTCCCACAGCAAGCCAGCACCCCTGCAGTGATGCACCAGGAAGCTTACTTCATTAGAATTGTATTTCTCTCCCTTACCACTCTACTGCAGTTTTAAATCCTGCTACTATGTTCCTTCCCACAGAATTCCTGTGGGCTGAGATAGTGATAGTGCGCGAGAGAGTGGATGTGGGGAAAGCCCAGGCATTCTTGCTATTGTGATTTCATTAAGGGGCCATGCCATGACCCTGGTCACTCAGAAAGGCTGACCCATGGACTCTGGGAGACAATAGGCAGGCTTCTCCACTGAGAACACATTGAATGTAGGCTTCAGAACTTCATTGTAAAGCTTAAATCCAGTCAAGCCCATTATTACAAATCTAGCCAGAACATCTGGCTGTTGCAGATGACAAGATTTGATTTTTATGCTTTTTGATCAATCAAACACATTGCATTGGAGCTGGAGTTGAATATTGCATTTTACCTTTTTTATTATTATAAAATCTTACGAATGTACTTATAAAATGATAGTTTTCTGTCCTTCAAGGTGAACTCCCAACGCACATACCAAATTTTTGCAACTGTGCAGAACCTTTGAGTTTCATTTTTCACTTACATTAGAATTAACTTTATACTCAAAACTTGTGGAAAAAACTTAAACCTATGAAAACTTGCAGTGAAACAGCATGACAACACTTTCCTTCCTCTAGTTAGTGACAGTTTTATCCAAGGAAGTTCTCTGAACCCTTCCTTAGACCCCCCCTCCCCCCCCTCCCACAGTGTGCTGTCCACCAAATCGCTCCTGGCAACACCATTGCTGATGTGATTACATCAGTGATCTATTGTGTAGGTCTATGCTGTTTGCTTCAATCTCCCTTACTAAGATCTTGCTTACTCACTATTCAACTTCAGTCATGCAATATTCACTTACTGAGCACCCACAAGGAGATTATGTTTGTGAGCATGTGACCATGTCCCTAGGTGTGTACATGTGTGTGCATGTGAGAGAGACAGAGAGAGAGAGAGAGAGAGAGAGAGAGAGAGAGAGAGAGAGAGAGAGAGAGAGAGAGAGACTGTGAGTGGGCTTCAAGGGCAGTGGGACAGCTGCTGTTTGTGAATGAGGCCTCTTTGAGAGGGGGACTCTTTCTCTCTCTCTCTTTCAGAGAGGGGGACTCTTTTCCTGTGCACCCGTGTATTGCTGGACCATTAATAGACTCCCTCCTGTCTCATTCTCTCTGTACTTTCCCTGCCAGTTGCCTCATCCTCTGAGGTGCTTTAAACACACACAACTGCCATGTGATGAGGAACTTCTCATTTTTTGATACACCCTCCCTAAACAATCATCACAAACCTGAATATTTTTATCAACACTGCACAAGCAGTGACTCCCCCCAGCAAAGCAAATGCTTATAAGATCTTGCCAGAAAGGTAATACATACAACCAGTTACAAATGCCACTGAATCAAGCTATATGTTATTTTGCTAGATGGGATTCAGTCTTGTAAGGATGAGATACAACAGGAAGTGTACTATTTTATCACCCACAAACAACGCTGTATTTCAGTAGCGTCACCCATCAAGACTTGGCATGAAGATGACAGTGCACTCTGCAATCCCTGAATTCAGAGGAGTAGTGCAAGTACTCTGGAAATATCTGTATATAACTCTGAGGTTGTGATTTGCTTCGACAATATATTTTATGTACAAAACATTACAAATACATTATCGTATAGTTAAACTGAATAAAATGTGGTTTAATAAGGCTGGTGCTCATTAAAACTGGTGTGTCATGAATCAGTGTCACATACTGCTCTGAAAATAACAGATTATGCTCATAAATTTAAGAGCATAGCCAAGGGTTAGTCCAATAAGGAAAGTGTGAGGATACATGTAGTTAGTAGGGACATGAGGATTAGAATATAGGCTAGCTATATTAAAAATCTGTGCATGTAAAAAGTATAACATTGTGACTTTACCATAGGCAGCGATCACAGTAATGACATTTTCATGGCCATATACATTACATATCATGCTGTTAAGGAATAAAGTTAAATAATGTGTTTGTGTTTAGATTTGTTTTTTCTTGTAGTATTTCTCTTGTGGTAAACCTTGTTATACCACAATATCATTTCTGCACTTAATGTGTTTTTGACTATGAAAATGTACCTATTAGACTTTAATTGAGCAGAAATCTTATTTTCTAATGCTGCAACCCCAGGTTATTATTATCTGTCGCTCAGATGCAGCACTTCACCTTCCCTTGAGAAGTTTTCTCCAGGTCTGTGGTTAAAGCTTCTGTATGCACAACACTCACCCTCCACACCCCTCCAGTACTCCTCTGCGTCCAGTTGCGGTGCCAGGTGGCTCTTGGGGTTTGTGCAAAAGCAGACCAACAGCTGCACAAATGAGCCCCACTGGCTCTTTTTGGAGGTGGGATGTCCCTTTGCAAGCACACCATTTGCCATCCGTATCTCATCTACTCCATGCCTGCTCTCAAGCAGATGCTAGCTACAGTCTACAGGAACATTCGGGATTCGGTTTGGTTTTCCAAGTGTTATTGGTCCACTTCATACCATGACAATTGCTAGAACAGGAGTTACGCTGTGCATATTTTAGCATATTTAATGAACATACAGTTTGACAATTACAGTTGAATATATCTTAATTAATCTAAATAACATACTAAAACAATGTGGGGAGAAAAAAATCAAAAGTAAAAGGTTTATGTAAACTCTAAAAAGACAACAGAGAGACTACATTACTTATTATGTTCAACAAATCTCATATCGCTTAGTTTCTGAGTTTTGATTACTTTGACAGAGTTCGAGTCGGCCTGCTTTTAGCCTCGAAAAGGCTAGATACATTTAAGCAACGGCGAGGCCTAATGATGTTAACGAAATACTTAAACCATGGTACCCAGGCGCTGATACCTATGCAAATGAATATAAGACAGTACTGTGCAATGTATCGTTATTTCCTGTTTAAAGGACCAAGCTATCGGATACTAGCAATCAGCTGAGAGCAAACAGTTGGTATGCATTAAAACCACGGGTAGGATCCACTTTACGTGTAAGTGTAGGTAGGGACTCGAACATCGAAAATTCGATGTCTCATAAGAAAGTGATCCTAGATCTAAATGAAAAAGTTATAAGGTGTTATTTGTCGCTAATGTAAAGCTAATGGAATACAAATGTCGCCAGAATGAAAGGGAACGATTAAGCTGTCCCCATAGACTAAGCCCAACCCCTTAAGCATTATTGGTACAGTCGAATTATAACACCGAGTTGGGACGATTCTTGCAGCTAACATACCATCAGCTGTTGACCTGGGCTGCGACTCCTTCAGTGAGCCGGTGAAAGTTGTCCAAATTTAGCATCCACGAGGCCGAGAGGAAGCTCGGTTTTGTGGTCGATCGTCGAAATCGCATTCTGCAGGCTCGCGACCGTTTTCTCCAAATTTAAGACTACTTAATAAATATTCCGCTTTTCTCTCTTGTACCCGGTGTTGTGTGGCAGTGCGGGTTGATAAACGGAGTGAGCGGACCAAGTTTTTAATCTTTCGTATCCAAGAGGAATGAGTATACGGTTTATTGTGAGAACACAACTGTCCTCCTAATTTAATAGAAGAAAAATGGAATGCAACGATCTTGGCACTGACCTGGGAAGGAATGGATTACTCCCAACACAAACACGTAAGTCAGAGTTTTTGACAGGGACGCTATGCATCAAGCTACGTGATGGGAATGGACCCCAATTGCAAGTAGTATATCTTAAAACGGATTAATTTTCCCATCTGTCCGTCTTCAGCACATGGCTAATTGGCCGTAATCTTAATAATGTTGGCATAGAGGTTCACTGTACCCACTGCGTTAAGTTCAGTTCGCTTTCAGCAATAGCGGGTAACCGAAAATATAAACTAGTACGCTGGGAACAGTTACGGCTTAGTTCGTACACTAATTTCTCATAACTCATTCATATCGATTTTTTTGCATTTTAATCAGTTGATCCTAAGAACAAAGTTGCTGCCCCTTGAATGTGTCATCGATGCAGACCGCATGATTCAGAGTTTAGGTGGAACATGTTACAGTGAATCATTAACAAATGTGGACAGTAATTGCACAATCCAGACAGGGTGCGAGCATGATGAATTTGACAGGCTGTTTTAATCAGGACAGGTATTAAACTCGCCTGATGTATTTTTAGCTATTAATATCGAAATTACACACCGTTCGCTCTAATGATGCTCTGTGAGTGAGTGTAGTCTCTCAAAGTATTTGCCGATTTTTTTCAGTCCTGGATTATAGTGACGTAACGATCTCAAGACGTGCGGGAAATATGTTAACAAACATGTCCGAAACAGCGACTGTCGGCCCCCTCCCACACCCACACTACCCGACCGGAATGTTTATTTTCGTGCTACTGCTACCTGTAGACTTTCGTCAATTCATCCACTGCATTGATCAATCAAACGATGTCGTCAAAAATTGGGATTGCTGGTAATTCCCAGGGCGATCGGAGCGATTGATTCCATTGTGTAATGGTTTAGACTTCACCTAAACCTGCCCGTATCTCTGAAAGATGAACGTCACTCAGACGGGTAAGGGCTATGTGTTTAAGAAAATGACATCATTTGTGAATTGACTTGAGGTGCATAATTTTATCTGGTTTATCTTTGGCGCAGTATGCAGACTCTCACATGTTAGTCTTCCCCACATGTGGTCTACATTTTCTTTAACGCGTTAAACTATAATTAGATGGCCATATATGAGTTGGTTAGTGAGAGAGAGAGAGAGAGAGAGAGAGAGAGAGTGAGAGTAAGTAAGATCTTTTACGTTCAAGTTGTTTTGTGTGTGCCACAATGTTGGCACACTGGTAACCAGTGTAATCAGATAAACATAATGTAATTCCTTTGAATATACTTTCTTGAGGGTTACTGTTGTGATGAATTGCATTGTATCAACTCGGCTCCTCCTCATATGTCTCCTTCCAGAGCGTAGAAGGAAGAGTTGCTACTGCAGCGGTATTTTCAGAGCAGTGCCACCTCTGCATTGTATGTTCCTCCTCACATTGTCGTGGAAATAAGGACTTCTATGTTAATCTCTCTCTGCTATCATCAAAAGATTGTACTTCTTTCTTCCTGTTTGGGGGAGGGGGGGTCTAGTTGGGTGGGTTCTTCTTGTGGAGGACAAACTCAGGATCTTGAGATTTATGATAATAGGAGCTTTAAAGACATTGTATTGTTCTGATTTCCACAGAAAGGGTACAGACCACAGACATCAGCAGGCAATGTATGTCAGCATGACCTTCAGTCAGTTCAAGATTTTAGCTCAATGTGGCTATTGTGTGTTGATCATCTCAGTTGATTTGTATATGGGATCTAGCATTTTGCCATCAGGACATTTGAAGAACATCTTCTAATCTGTGTTTTATTTTGATCTGCAGTAGGCACAGTGCACAGGCTCTGTTGTGATTAACAAACACCCATCACCACCCCCCCGCCCAGTTTAATGCCTGTGGAGTTGAAGTTGTTTGCTCCTGTTCCCCTTTTAAACACCCACTGTCACACCTGAGAGTCTGTGCACAGTGAGGTCGAATCAATAAAGTCATTTTGTCCCTCATTAGAGCTCTTCCTTCTACTAGCTCTCACCACTATGGTCTTGGGCTGCTCCTACACTCTGCAGAAAATGAAAGAACGGGTAGAGACCAGCCATCTGTGTTTTTTTTACTTCCCTTAACCAATGGAAAAATATTGTCTTATCTGTAAATTCCAGGAAAATGCAAGATCTTTTAACATTCTTACTATTGCAGAGGTATGTTCGAAAAGCACTATTTTCTGAATTGTTCAGAAGACTTTTGTTGTTCAGATTTGTGTATTGAACTGCAAAGGCCTGCAAAATCCAAATTCCTGTAAGTAATCAATAATAAGAATATACCAGATTGCACTGCTGTGTTTAACATGTGCATGATGTAGTAAATGCCTCTTCATTCTTAGGCTTTGTGAATGAGCTTAGGTTCAAAACCCAGTTCACATTTCAAACATCCTGTGTACTCACCCAGTCCATATTTTAATATCAGGTGTAAAAGGAAACCCTAAATGTTGTCCTATAGACAAAATATTGACTGAGGCAAAGCTTCCTCTGCACGTTGCTACTGTCCTCTGAGCCCCTGCTGTCTGCTGTAACAGAGCAGCCATCGATAGTCAGTTTTACAAATTCTCCATCTAGGAACTGGCTCTGCAAAAAGCAGTATAAACGTGTAAAAGCAGCATAAAAAGGTCCAAG
>JAOYMR010000007.1:9619756-9630853 GCA_025802075.1 Tenebrosternarchus preto | reverse complement strand
TCAGTGAGCAGTGTTTACAACTGTTCTGTGATCTGGTACCAGTGCTTTGGTTGACATATGAATGTCTGCGTAAAACACACTGCTGTCCAAGTGGCACATGGCTGGCTGATGAGCTGGGTCACGAACAACCCGGGAAGCTGCCTCACTGCATGGTGTGCCGGCGTGTAGTTCCGTGGCTCCACCTATTCTGAGGCGGCAGGGGGAGGAACCAGCACGGCAGGAGATTGTCTTTCTGCTTTCTGTTTTCATGTTTTCTGGAACATGCCATGTGCCCCCTACCGCCCCCCCTTCTGTCAGGTCTGTGGAACGGGCTCGCTCATCTACAGAGCCCACCATGGAGCCCTTACACAGTGGGAAACAAGTGTGGACCAAGGTGCCATTCTTCTGGATGGTTTGGAGTGAGTGGGGGTTTTGTATGTCCCCAGAGGATTCGATAGGCTTGGAAGGAGACGACGGTCTGCTTAAATACAGCTCTCTTCATAGGGTGTGAAGTGTAGTGTAGTGTAGTGTCATGGAGATATTTGTGGTAAAAAAGCATGTAAATAAATATCACGAAGTGCTGTCTGTAGAACAGGAGAGTTTTATTGGGGTGGGGTAGTTTTTTTAAACAATTTTTTTTTTATCTATCACAACTTTCAATAAGAAGTATCATGGCCTTCGATCTTGATGGTGACCTTGATGTCATATCCCCTTTATGAATAGCACTTATTTAAATCTAAATGTTGCTGTTAAGGTGTGTAATATGTTATAGACACATTCTCAATCACATACTCTGATTGATGGAGGGAAAGCTACCGTCAGTGGTGACATTAAAATCGGAAGTGTATCAAACTTATTTTCTGCACATATTCTGCATAAGTGCTATATCCAGGTGCCCTCAGTAGCAAGTCTAACCGCAGTACCAGTCTAATCACAGCACCTTGAGTTTTGATCAGTCAATCTCTGTAAAATATCTGCATAATTTTCTTGTTCCTATGGGAATCTTTACACAATCAATAATCCAGTTAATTTCATATTCATATGATCTTTCTTACAGGAATATGTTGCAGATCAAATGTCGTTTACCTAACCTGCAGGGCTAATATGGTTTTACAGGAGAAACGGATGAGATGGATTTTTCAGCATTTGGTATCGTTAACTCTTTATTGCTAAGCTGTGGTGTAGCTGCCACTGTGGTTCTGCCTGTGTTTCTCAGTGCATCAGGCTGTTTCTTGTGCGAGTGTGTGTTTGCTGTGCTTAGAATATAAACCATCCCTCTGTGAATGTCTGTCTTCTACTCTATGGGAGAGTGAGAGTGAGTGAGTGAGTGTGAGCGAGAGCGTGTGTGTGTGTCTCGCTGAAATTGGAGGCATATAATGAATGAATGAGTTGATACAAAACGGGGAAGCAGGGAGAGGAAGACATGGATCCAGGGGTTGAGTGTGTGTTGAGTGAGTGGCACAGCAGCACAGCTTTCATGGGCAGCACCCAGATGGTGTTTGATGCTGAAGTCCTTCCTCTCGTCCTCCACCACAGTAGAAGGTAAACAGAGGACAGGCCATGTCTTTCAGACTAAACACAAGGGTAAAGTCATTGTTATTCAGCTCATTGTAGCATATTTCTATGATTCTGGAAGCGATCAGATATTATTAATTGTTTCATTTATTAGAGTTATCGCTGTAGTGAGATATGGGATTGTGGGAAGACCTGCAGGAGTAGGTTGAGTAGAACGTTTATTATTTTCATAATAAGCAACAGTGTACTGCAGATGGGCTGTCATGTTTGGAGAACTCAGAGCAGTTCTTAACCATAATAACAGTAAACAGAATATATGAATGCAGTCTTAAGATAATGTCTTTTAATTAGCAAGCTCTTATTATGTACTACAGACGGCTTTTGTATGTCATACCAGACTCTTTTAAAAATATTAAATTAGTTGGTAAGTAAAGATCTAATGAAGCAATAATATGCGTGTGAAAGTGTCTTAATCAAGCTCTTTGTTGACTTTCCCTCTTTCTTGCCCACCTACCCATAATCCTTCTGGGTGTCAAGACGGGGTCTAATTTTCCTCTCCTGTAGTTGTACCCCCTTCTTTGCTGAAGCAGGATAGAGTGAAGGGGAATTCACAACCTGTGTATTTTAAGAATGGTCTGGAAGTAGAAAAATCATACCATGAGACAGACATCCTGCTCTCAGTCAGCAGACCTCTAATATTAGAGCCTCAGGACTGCTGCTGAAGACTGCTCATATGGTTATGTGTGTGTGCGTGTGTGTTTGTGTATGTCTCAAATTTGACCGTTTACATGTAAGGGCAATAGGTTTACTTACTTAAAGTAGATGTTGCAGTAGCAGCCCTCAGACACTCCATGACCACCTCAAGGTCCCTGCATTTTACTTGAATGTGTCCCCGGTTTGTGCTGGTTACAGTGCATCTAAATGTTCAACCTTCAAATGTTCTATTAAGTGGCATCTATCGTCATAAGCACCCAGTACACATGCATGGTCCAAGGAAGTTCTTACTTTCATTTTTATACATCCATGTTGGATAATGGACTTTGGGTTGAGTAATGTTTTCATAACCTGTCCATATATCCAGACCTTCATCTGATCTCATACTCTGTAGTTAAAGTCAGGGCTGAGTCATTGGTTCCCAGTGGCCTGGTGGAATGACCATGTGCCTGATGTTTTACCTCTTTGGCAGGGTGTGTCCTCATGGAGCCCTTAATTATGCCTGTCATTTTGGGATGGTCCCAGGATGGCTAGGTGGAGCTAGGCAAAGCAAAGCATAGTATTTAGGAAGATCCCTGTGTGCAATTGCAGTTGTTTACTCACCCTGGCTTTGGCTTTGAGCAGAACCAAATAGTAGGACTACATTAGCCTTTTTGAGCCATTGGTGTTGGCCTTTTAATTCAACCAAAATGTCTTTGAGCTCATTGGAGAAACGGTGAATGCTAGATTAGGTTTGATCTGTAAATCTGTAAAATAGCAAGTTAGGGCACCTCCTACTGTGAAATGTTCAGGTGTTTATAAGCACCTTTTGTGTTCAGCCTCAGTGCAGTGGTGTATAATTACCTATTTACTAAGGTTTATGTGAGGTTTCAAGTGGGTTCATGGATATTGGTATGGTTTAATGCTCTTAAGTCCATTGGTAATTTATACTTTTCTTCAGTTTCTCATTTCTCAGTTTCTCATTTCAAGGCTGGTGTTCTGGGCATTCAGACTCCAACAAAAATGAACCACCCCAGCCTTGCTCTGAAAACACTTGTTTGCACCGGTCTTTAAGGGTGATGTCCTCAAAGGTGTATGGCACCTAGAGCTGTACTAGAATTACAAACCCCAGCATGAACCACACTTGTGCCAGTTAGATGACTGACAGATGCCTCTTACAGTGCAAGAAACCGGCATGTGGAAGAAGAATCGTGGCCTTGACGACACATTGAGGTGAAAATGCTTTCTTTGCATGTCCTCTTCAGTGTTTACTAAGCAGTCTGAAAGTGAAAGGCTGTACTGCAGTCTAACTGGTCTGTAGTCATGCTGAGGCTACTCCCTCAGCCTGTCCTGGCTTGATGTTGCTCAACAGTGGAACAGATTGGCACAGACAGTGGCTCAGATCTCGACACCCCTCCTGAGACACAGCCTCTGCTGTACTCTCTCAAACATGCACACACACACACAGTGAGACCAAAAATTATATGTAATGAAATCATAATGTAATAGCAGGATCATATATCTGAGTTTTATTATCTATGCTGGCATTTGGAATGTTTGGAAAATAGGCCAGTTTAAATTCAAAGTGGCTAGAGAGGAGGAGCTTTTGAACCCTAACTCAGTCATCCCCTGGCATGGATCCAGCAGCTGGTGTTTACCCTGGGCCTTTAGCTTGACTGGTCTAGTCTCGTTCTCTTCCTACTCCATCTCGGGAGGTGCACCCTCCTCCTTACATCACCCATCCGGACTGGGGGGGGGAGGAGGTGCAGATTGTAGGATGATGTCATTCATTAGCCACACAGTCCTGCTCAGATGAGATGCAGTTCTTTTCTGTGCGATTTCCCCACACCCCACCCCAAACTGTGGCTTCTCTAACGGTGCTCACTAATGTTTTTGAACGCCATTTCAGTTCCATTTTGAAAAGAGCATGACTGGGTTCCTTGTCCATTAGAAGTGATCTTCTTGGCAGGGCTGATCGGAAATCCTAAGATGACCTCTTCTGCATGCTTCCTGTTCTCAGTCTATGGATTTAGAATCATGCACTCAAATCAAACTGACTCAAATCAAAGAAATGATTTGGCTCAATTATTATTCCTCATAAAGTACTGCATTTGCTGAGTGGCAGCTGTGCGAATGTTAGAGAAACAAATATGCTAAATGAATAAGCTATGAAAAACTCTGCATTAATTCAGGAAATCAGAGCTTTTGACTGCTTGCTGTGTACTATATACCTTTCAAAGAATTGCCTTGCTTCTAATTACAGAGTAGGTTTTCCGTTACAGACCATCTGAGTTTCATTCATTCATACCTGCTTCACTTAAGTGTGTAGCCTAGCTTAAACTTTTTACTGTGTGACCGTGAGTTAAGTTTGTATCAGTGGATCCATTCCTGCCCTGCACCTCTTCTGTGTGACGGTAGAGCAGAAGTTGTGTCCTTCTCTCTCATTTTTAAGCTCCTCCCACTCTCCATGGCTTTCAGTTGTTATAGGTGCTTACATTTCAGTTCCTGGGTTCTTGGACGTTTATCATGAGTGAAGGGAGTGGGCGTGGCACTATGCGCAACCTTAATGTTAGAGATGGCACAGATCCGATATAAGCAAAAAAAATGCTGGATCAGATAACGGTGAAGAAATGTATAAGGAAACCGATCTGTTACCATCTGAAATCCATCCTGACAATAACATTGCAGTGCTCTGCACCAGCACACTGTATGAGACAATAGGCAAGTTAGGTCACATGATAACAGTTGGGTTAGTTTGATCACCGTTTATACAAAGAGTTACCTATAGTGTTTTCTTCACACAGACGATTACAATGTTTTTTGATCAAATGTAAATATCTGTGCACTCACACACGACTTCCATTGCTATTATCTTGGTATGAACAGGTTATTAAGGATCCATGAACAGTGATGATTTGCTTATTAATCTTTTTTTTTAAAAGATGTTTCCAGTTTGGACATTAAGTAAAGGAAGTTTAGGGGAAAGGAGAAATAGCAAGAGAAACCTGATCAAATGATCCAGAGAGGAGTAAGAATAACCAAACAACTAATGCACTCTCCTTCTCTAAATTCATAAAGGTAATTATTCTGTGGTTAACTAAGCTAACTCTGTTCATAGACCTTTTTTTCTAGAAAGAATAAACATCTTGTAATTGTTATTAGATTACATTTCTATTGGCTTTAAGTGAAAGTTGAGTGAAGAACAAAGGACGACTCGTAGTACAGGTTTGTCTGCTCGCAGGTCCTGGTGTGTAGCAGGAAGAAATCGTCAGATTTACCACTGACATTTACAAGATCAATTGTAAGGTCAATATCAAATTGATATGAAATTACAGTTGCATTCATACAATACATCCCACCCAAAATAATTCCCTCAAACAACTTAACCACAACTCCATAGTGGTTGTTAATGAAAAGAATATCGGTTCAGTGTCAGCATCGTGCGACATTCAAATGGTATCGAATCGGTACAGAAAAAAATTGGTATTGAGCCATCTTTATTAATGGTTTGGCACAGGATATTTGACATCTCAACTTCTGTACAATTACATCTGCACACTCTCCTGTATTGATTTTAGATCAGCCCTGAACAAAAAAGCTTTCTCACTGGAGAATCCCCATTGTCAGTGTAATTTAGGTCTATAGTCTATATCGATTAATATCATTTCCTTTGATGAATCAAGTCATGCTCTAAAGACATTAGTAAGACATCTTTGGAATGGTAGCCATACCGATGTGGGCTGTCCTCTAAGCCACACTATTCCCTGTGTCCTCTTGTAATGAAATAAGATCATTAGAAAGGGATGAGACCTATGAATGTGAATTGTTCAATGCTGTATCAGCATTGTAAAAGCACATGTTTTGGTGGCAGAGAGTGTGGCAGAGACCCACTGCAACATTAACACCATGGTTCGCGCTCAGACAGGGTCAACCAGCACATGGAAGTTGGTTCATGCTGAACTTGAGTTGGCGTGGTGAGCTTTGGCTGCCCGGCGGTAGCCATGACTGAGCTGGACAGCCTGGTCCCCTTTCGTCTTCCTCTCCCCCTCTCTGTCCCCTTCACTCTTAAAAACAAACTGCTGTCGCTTTTGTAAGTGGAACTCTTCCGCCTCACAGCTGCTGAATGGTCGTGTTAAAATGGGGGCAGCCTAGCTGTCTCAATAAGAGGACCTGGAATGTTTGGGGATTCTGATGAGTGAGGTCATGTTAAGTTGATGTAATGTGACTGACTGAGTGGGAACACGGTTCTCCCATTAGATGCGTATGTCAGAAGGCACATATATATGAAGTTTGATCTGAAGCATCATGAACTCTGACAGGTTTTGTGGATTTTCTTGCCAAGCATCTGTTTGCTTCAGATGGTGACATCAACCATTTCTAAACTGTACTAGGGGAAAGGTTTCACCTCCATTGAGTTTGCAGTGAAGTTTACATAAACTACTAACAAGGGTTACTATAGATATTTTGATAGCTAATCTTATAAAATGTATATATAACGAAATCTATTGCCTATTGCTTGTTTTGTGAGTAATGTTATAGTAGCATTCTTACATTTTCACTGATTCTAATGAGAAAGGAACATAGCTAATGTTTTTTTGTTGCTTTCTGGTTCACCTTCTCAATACTGTTGATGATTCTGGAGTTATATTTAGAAAAGTCGTTTAACCTCATATCTATCTTAATAGCAGGTTTCTCTCTGTGGGCTTTCATGGCTGAGTAAGAATTTGTCATGCAAAGTAAAAAGGTGCCATTCTCTCAGATAACATGCAATTCAACTGTATTATCTCCATATTCAAATGTCCTAGCACTAGATTGATAGCCTTGTCCTGAGGCAGACACGAGATGGTACAAGTCTTCGTGTGAATTAGCGTCTGCATCAGAGGAGGCCTCAAGTTGGGGCTGGGTTGAGACTGTAGTGTTGCGAACCATATGCTTATATTTACTCCTTCACTATCAGACAGGCTCTCTGCCCTCCACTGACATTATGTCTGGACCATAAGAATGAAGTCAGCATATATCACTTTTTTCTTCTTCAACTCTGTTGAACCAGTGTGGGGAAGTGAGGAAAACCAGCCAAATTCACCATTAGAATCCATGTAGTTCTTTTAGCTGTCAGCTCCACTGCCTACAGTCAGCAAGACAGCCCTCAGGTTATTATGCATTATGCGATTTTCATTTCTTTCCATCTGAATTTAACCTTGCTAGACTGACTTGCAGAACTGATATAACCATTTATGATTTTATGAGAACCAAAGGCAGAAGCATGTACTATTTATTGGATTATGTCCCATCATACCGCTGTTTTCTACCACTTCTGTATTCTAGATCTGTGATAAGTCAGTCATTCTCACAATACAGCTTTTTTTTCTTCCATGTGCAGCTGGATAAAGTCAGTCTGTACTCTCTCTCTCTCCCACTCTCTCTCTCTCTCTCTCTCCCTCTCTCTCTCCCTCTCCCTCTCTCTCTCCCTCTCTCTCGTTCTCTCTTTCTGTAGATGACACTTCTCTAGAGGTAAACCCCACTACTACCAGCAGTGAGGAGGTAAACACCCCATCCAAAACAGACTCAGACACATCCATTAAGAAGGATGCAGAACCTAGGGACTTCACTTCAAAGCCACCCGTGACCTCGAATCCAGGGTCAAACGCCACTAGTCATCCTAAAAAAGGTAGGCTGCCTGATGCAAAGATGTGGTCAAACAGACTGTACCACAGCACATTCTTATATCACACACAGTTTACCTTATATCACATGACCATTATGAAAATGTGACTGACTGTGACCAGATAAGTCTGAGTAAACCAAGGGCGGTAATGCTGACCTAGTTCATATGTGAGATATGCTTTCTCTATTATGGTCAACTCATGACAAACCTTTATTTTGCAGCAGTAGCTTTTGTTCGCATGTCACTTTAGGAAGGTAAGGAGGTGATTGCAAGTTAAACTAACAAAACATTACATTTAGCATCAAAGTACTTTCTCTGTTAAGAGTTTCTCTAGCAAATTACCTTGCTTACCATTGCTTTTGTAAGTACAGCCAGAAATGGTGTTAGACTCCCTCCATCCCTGGCTACAAAAGGAGAGGATGCAAGTTGTGACGGAAACGTGTACTTTAAAAAAACAAAAACAAAACAAATTGCTTCAGCAGTTAATGAGCATGCCTGGGGTTAAAGGGGATGCAGACTACCCTTCCATCTAGCGCTGGTGGTGCTGGGGCACAGTGTGGCCGGGCGGCAGCCTTTCTGAATGCCCAGGTAAAAGGACGGGTTTAGCACAGCCCTGTCCTCTGCCTGGAGCCGTGCCACGGCTCGTCACGGTTACTATGGAGACATGACCTGGATTTATTTTTTTCCACTGAAAATGTCACGAAATAGTCCTCCCGCATCAAGCGCCTCTGCTGTGTTACTTATGTTAGTCTGTACTTCGATGGCATGTAAAGGTTTACATACAGCTTTACTTCTTTCCACTGTGGGGATACATCTTTAAACTCGGCCATCTCTCTAATGTGCACTTTAACAAGCTGTAATCACATAATTAGCATCTTCAGTGTCAACAGTAGTGAGTTTTGATCTTCTCTCTGATGTAACCCCTGCACAACCATCTTCTACGACGAAGCCTTTTCGTCGCCTGCCTATGAATGAGGAGAATCGTAAGGATGACGTTGGCAGGCGTTTCCTACTCGGTGGACTTGAGCTTGACCCTACGACGCAGCCGCTGCAGAGGAGAGTGCAGTCTTTGCCCTGGCCACGCCCCCTTTCTTGGACAGTCCGCTGCTTTGGCTGGCCCAGCCCGGGTGACTCATCAGAATGAACGCAGGATGCTCATTAGCACAGAGCGGCCTGCAGGACTCAGCTTTCCCACAGCTATTAATACTGGTGGAGCAGAGTGGAGCACACCACGAAGAAGCAGACTGCTGCAACTCTTTCATGGTCACCATTCATCAGGCTTCCATTTAGCTGTCATGTACATGTGGTGTTCGGCTTCTGAAACTATATGGATCTGGTTCAAAATCCATAGAGTGAAGGCCTCTGAAGACCCTGAGTTGCTGGATACATTGTGTCAGATCTGTGTTGGTGCTGGATTGAACTTTATTTGCTGGGCTTTGAAGTTGTTCACATAGAGCATTAGTACAGCCCAAAGCTACATGATTAGCATTAACAGCAAGTGGTTCATTTTCAATTCATGTGTCCATGTGATATATCCAGGATTGAGAATTAAGATGAGCAGCATCTGCAGAGCAGCGTTAGGATGTGTTCTGCTCCATCACTGAGGACCTCTATTTCCAGCAGGCTTTTGGTGACATAAAAAGGATCTGCTTGTAGGTCAAATCGCAGAGCTGAATGTAGGAAAGTTAATTTTGGTTCTGTTTTCTGAAAGCCTCATTATTTTCAAACCATTCTGGCCAAAGAAGTATTTCTTCTTATTTTTTTGTTGGTATTTTCGCTGAGGCATGTCTAAGGCATGTTTAGATAAGTTATAATTAAGATGTGTTCGGCTCTTCTGGTGTGATTTGCCCCAAGACTGTGGTTGTTCTGTTGTCAGGTTCCAGTGCCAGTTTCCAGTGTTTTATAGCTCTGCAGTGCTGGGACTATTCTGCACTGTAACTCTTCTCATCACAATATTTCTCCATCATGTTCTCTTTGTCTAGTAAGCTTGTTCACTCTTGCTCTCTCTCTGTCACCCTCTACAGATGCAGTGAAATCAGAGGACAGACAAAAGATGGCGAAACAGAGGAGAGAGGAGAGGGCCAAATATCTTGGTAAGTGAGCACTGGGTTTTCAGGAATGCAGCGCCTCCTGCTGGTCAGGCACATTTCTGTTTAAGGAAATGTAACATTACACTGTTCTTTACTGCTGATGAGCAAGTATACCAGGACTGAGGGCCTAGGTGTGCCAACCCTGCAGAGAAGCACCTGCTGTCATTACGTAGGACCCGTTCTTGACAGACGTGGTTCTTTGTGAAAGGCGTCCAGCTCTGCGGGATTAGAGGAGAACCCTACGCTCCCAGGCCCCGAGTTCATTGGGACTGAAGTATAGTGAAAAACTCTGCAGGGTCACTGCAGTAGTTCCCAAAGAACTGCCAGCACAGCAGTGATTATGCACATGTCTACGGGCTTGAGCTGGAGCCAACCCATGCTTATACCAGGACAGGCTCTGCATGGCTCTGCATGGCTCAGCATGGCTGTACCCAAGAAGCACCTGTCCTTCGCCAGTATATAAATCACCACAACCGGCCCCACAGTTGTCCATAACATGTCCACAGCTGATGCAGTCACTGAACCAGACGCTCGGCACCCATTTTATGCAATTTCTAGCTCACACTTACACTCACTGGCCAGTTTATTAATCATATAGCTGTAAGATTCCCTGTTAGACAATTACAGAAAATGACAGTTAGTTGCAGAGCATAATTTGTCAGCCTCCCTCTACCCTGTTGATCACTGGCCAGTTTCCGACTCTACTGGCTGGACATTATTTGCATAGCAGATCATTCTCGACACAGAGGCCTGACATGGCAGTGCTGTGGTAGTGGATTCTGTGCTATTATGAGTGTACTGACCACTGTGGTGTTGCAGTAATGTAAATGTTGATGAACATGTCAGAGCTGGGTTGAGAACGCTCGATATTTCGAGTAGCCAGAAATATTCAGCCAACAGTGGTCAGAAATGGACACTGATAAATGGTGGGATGGTCAACACAGACTGGTGTGTGTACTGCTGCAAGGTGTGTTCAACAAATGCATTTCTGCTAAAAGTGGGTGGATGAGCTGTCAGGATGTCTCGTCATATTTATCATACTCATTTTATGATTACCCTTCATATGAGACCTAAGTAGGAATCTCAGTGGCTGTGTGTTGTGTTCGTGGTGTGTGTGCGTGCGTGCGTGTGTGTGCGTGTGTGCGTGCGTGCGTG
>JAOYMR010000007.1:9593701-9611151 GCA_025802075.1 Tenebrosternarchus preto | reverse complement strand
TGTAGGTTCAGCTGGTAGACGGAGCGGTCTGTAGGTTCAGCTGGTAGACGGAGCGGTCTGTAGGTTCAGCTGGTAGATGGAGCAGTCTGTAGGTTCAGCTGGTAGATGGAGCGGTCTGTAGGTTCAGCTGGTAGACGGAGCGGTCTGTAGGTTCAGTCTCTACACACTGTACTACGGATGAATATTAAAATAAACACATCTTCTGATCGCAGTGTGTGAGTGAGTGACTCATTCACTTATGAACCCTGACACCATGAATTGCCCTGTGATCCAATACTGATGTTGTTTCAGTAGTGATGTTTCAGTACTGATGTTGTTTCAGTAGTGTCTGTCATTTTGTTTCTTGGCAGATGGATAAGAAGAAGAAAGAACAGCATAATGAAAAGGAGAAGAGTGCCATCAGCAAAGAGAAGGTGCTGAAGCAGAGGCAGTCCATGCCTCCAGTGAGGAGCAAACCTGAGCCCAGGTAACCACACCTGATGGTCATTTATTGAGGAGCTTCCATTTTGAAGGATTTCAAATTTGCTAGCTCACCGGTTCCCTGCTATTTTACATTTTATAACTTTCTAACAAGAAGATGCACACAAACATTGCTATGTTAAGAACATCTGCTTGTTGTCATGATGAGTTGTAGCTATTTTATGACCTTCTTGTCTCCCATTTCCAGCCCCTTGTCAAAGCAACAAGCAGTATTTCCCAGCACGCCCAAAGGCAGGGCTGCCTCGCCAAGCACGCCCAAAGGCAGGGCTGCCTCAGCCATCACACCCAAAGGCAGGGCTTCATCGCCCAGCACGCTCAAAGGCAGGGCTGCCTCGCCCAGCACGCTCAAAGGCAGGGCTGCCTCGCCCAGCACGCTCAAAGGCAGGGCTTCTTCGCCCAGCACGCTCAAAGGCAGGGCTTCTTCGCCCAGCACGCTCAAAGGCAGGGCTTCTTCGCCCAGCACTCCCAAAGGCAGAGCTGCCTCGCCCATCACACCCAAAGGCAGAGCTGCCTCGCCCATCACACCCAAAATTAGTTCTGCCTCGCCCGTGCCCAAAGGCGCTGCATCTCCTGTCGTTTCCAGAGGTAGGCCTGCCTCTCCCAGCGTTGCTGCCTCCTCAAGACCCCCGTCAGCCCAGGTCAGCCCCAGCACCCCGAAAGCACGACATAAGAGGGCCAAGACACCTTCCCAGGTGGAGGGGGGCACCAGCTCGCACGCCTTTGCTGAGGAAGCCCGAGACAGCGACCCAGCCGTCCCAGAGAACACCTGCAGTGAGTGTCCCTCCTTCCCTCCAGCTCTGCACCGAGCACTACCTTATTAACCAAGCAGCTTTAATAGTGTTTGTAAATCATGATCAGTTTTCTACGATTTTCTTTTAGATTTGTTTTAGCTTGTTGCACTGGACAGAATTAGTCACACAGCTACAGGTTAGAAAAAACAAACGGGTTTTGTAGTGACAAGTGGATTACATGGCTGTTAATTAGGCACAAAAGTGAAGGCAGTTCATTAAGGGAATGTCTGCCTCTACTCCAGCCCTGGTAGCTGTAGTAATAGAGTCCCTGTATCTAATAGCTGTGCCACTCCCACTGAGCTTCCATTTATTACAGCACGACCACCAGAGCCCTGCTTAACCAGTGCCTTCCCACTTTAATGGTAATCTGTTTTTGTCTTGTATTTTCCATCAATATAACTTTTTTTTTTCTTTCTTTCTTCTCCCTCTCTCCCATCTTTTGCGCTCTCATCCAGCCTCCTCTCCTATACCTGCGGATGTCTCAGTCACCTCCCCTGACCCCCCTCCTTGCCTCAGTGCTCCAGTCAAAGAGGATGTGGCCTCTGTTTCTGAGCATTCCCGTGCCAGTCCCAGCATTCCTCTAACCTCTCCTGCCCCTTTCCCTGCCCCTGCCCCTGCCAAGCCCACGGCCGGAACCAATGATCCGGAGGAGGCTACCCGCATCCTGGCTGAAAAGAGGCGTCAGGCGCGGGAGCAGAGGGAGAGGGAGGAGCAGGAGCGTCGGGAGCAGGAGGAGAGGGAAAGGTCAGTGTCCCAACCCTGGCATTTCAGCACACTGCAGGAAATGCCATCACACACCAATATTTGGCATCTCATGCACCCACATTTCATGCAGAGCACAATGATGGTTATAAGAGTAGTAGTAATGATGATAAATGTGATTTATAATAGTAAAGTTTGGTTTAAGTTGCACTTTTTAAGAAAAAAATACAGTGCTAGGGAAAAAAAAAGTCCTATATTAAGCCTGTACTATGTAGCAGAAGTGGTCCTTCATCTGTGTGTACCATCTGTGGTGAGAAGCTGTTGATGTTTAAGGCAGGCCTACTCAGTTGTTGTGATGGTGTTTATGATGCAGACAGGCCTTTGGTACGAGTGTAATGAGAGTTCCAGGCTACAGTGGCCCTGCCCCAACGCCGACTTTGGATCTGTTTATTTTAGTTTCACTCTGTCTCCCCACATGTTTCACAGAGTGTACTTTCTAATGTCCTGCATGTGTGTAGGACTGGAAGATACACAGACTGCCTCATCCAAAACGTTCCCATTTGATCAAAAACTGAATGAGTTTTGAGTTGAGATAAAGACTGAGTGCTTTTATGACCCAAGCTTACTGATTGTGTGTGTGTGTGTGTTTGTGTGGGTTACGTGTGTGTGTGTGTGTGTGTCAGGTTGGAGCAACAGCAGCGGGTAGCGCGAGAGGCAGAGGAGAGAGAGCGCAGGGAGGAGGAAGAGCGTCTCCTGGCAGAGCAGCAGAGGCTGAGGGATGAAGCCCAGCACATGCAGCTGGAGAAGGAGGCCCAGGAGAGAGCGCAGGCCCAGCAGGAGCAGAGCGAGCGGCTCCACAGACAGGTACACTTCACCTCCGCCCGGTTTCCACGCCGTCTCTCGGCCCTGTGTCTCGGTACAGGACCCGGGGAGATTCTGTTCAGCGGCTGGTCCCAGATCAGCCTGAAGCAGCCGGTCTGCGGTGAGAGTCACCCTCATGGGCAGTCGAACCGCTGGAATACTGATGTCTGCGCGGACTGTTTTATTTCTCCCCAAGCCGGATTGCAGATTATATTAAACAAAAAAAAATAAAAAGCCATCCTGTGTTTTACAGTATGTTTGAAAAAAATAAATGCTGCAGAAGGACACATTGGCCTGTGCAGACAAAATTCACATTCCGTTGTTTTCCGTTGTAAACAGGACGATGTTTTTGCTCATCACGACTGCCAGTTTGCTCAGAAAAAAAAACAAAAACAAAAAAACACTGAATGAGCTGCTCATTCGCCTGTAGACACTGGATGAACTGTGCAAATGGAACAGTCTCTGCCGTGCCAGTGTTTACTCCTTTCAGCTCTGGCGCCATCTTGTGTCCAACATGGTGAACTATACAAGACATAAAGCCATATTTACTGTAATGTGTATCTGAGACATGCAAACATTACATATTCCTATCAAGGAATGTATTTTTAAGCGCACTGCTCATCAGTAGCCCAACAGCTGAAGTAGTCTGTCTTTTTGATATTGTGGCTGTATGTTGCAGAGGGAGGAAGCAGAGGCGAGGGCCCGGGAGGAGGCCGAGAGACAGCGTCTGGAGCGGGAGAAGCACTTCCAGAAGGAGGAGCAGGAGAGGCTGGCCAGGAAGAAGGTAGGAGCCTGAGAATCTCCTCCCTCCATGGCTGAGGCGCCCCTGGCCCAGACCTCGATATTGGAGTTTTGCCTTTAGACCTCCACTGATGACAGATGTTTATTTCTGTGCTGTGTAAACATGGAGCCTTACCATCATGATGCATTGATCCACTTCCTCTTGAATGCTCTTACATGGCCTCCCACAGCACTGGCATGGCTCTGTAGAAGTAGCCCCCGAAGAGCAGCTAATTACTGGGTCTGGAGCAGGAGGTGTATAATTATGACTCCAGTAGGTTACCACAGAGGAGCTCGGTTGCCTGCTCTACCCCAGGACCAAGGAGCGTGTTTACCAGACACAGACAGCCTCCCTCTCTGACCGCAGCAGCTCGAGTGCCAGCAAAACTCACTAGAACAGTGCGCCTTTTCACTAGAACCGCTTGCCGTCCTTTTGTCTCATCACTTGTTCCAAACCCACTATTGTTGTCCCTAGGGAAGATTGTTTGTTCCACTCTGTCCTCATGCTGTATCACAACAAATACTCATGAGGAAGAGACAAGGGCATACAGTGTTGCAGTCTGATTGATTTTTTTTTTCTTTTTGCCTTTGGATGTTTAGATGAATGTTTTTTCCTTTTCCCCAGCGCCTGGAGGAGATCATGAAAAGAACACGCAAAACAGACGCAGGAGAGAAGGTACGGTTCCCATTTAGAGACGCCTCTATACTTTGAGTTGGCCTTGAACTCCTAACCTACTCTTGTTTCCACTTCCTTTCTCTTTACAGAAAGACACAAAATCTCCCCCTCCTTCTCAAGTCAATGGTGGAAATGCCAAGCCTGAATCAGAGAGCACTAAAGGTAGAAGAACATCAAACTTAGAGATTTGCTTTTTTGTTACTAGAAAAAAACTCTTCCAAGTTCTACCATCATTGTTAAACACTTATTCTAAAGCTGAATGGAAATTTGTAACCCCTTAATACCATTGCTGCCTTTCCTTCCTTATTTCAGTTTGTGTACGTTGGCAGGCTTGTTGCTTGAGAAGTTTTTGCCTTTATTACCCAACCTGTGAATGCCATGCTTGAGAGATGCTGTTGTGACAGGATCAACATCATGGTGCATGCTCGCTGAAGAGCCAAACCTCATAAAACACATCTGCTGTTATTATGGGCGAACAGGCCATCTTTGGGGTGGTTCTCCAGGGTTGAGTTGTTCAGTTGTGAGTCACATGGATTATAGCCTGTTTACTCAGCATGATGTCTTAAAGAATCGCATTACAGAGGGACTTGTATAGGTCACTCTGACCATTGTACTTCTCCGTGCTTCCAGCGTCATAGATCTCATCTGTATTGCATTTCTGAAGGAGTGGGTTCTCAGTTCTCCTCTTGCAGAGCGGTCAGGAACACAGCTTCACGGCTAAATCCTGTACATGACACTGATATGGTTTATACTAGTTGGCATAATTCCTTCTCTAATCAAGCAACTAGATAGGTGGCCCTAAACATAGCTGGAGTCCAAGTGGATCAAGTTGATCAAATGCACAACCTCTTCAGTTTGAGCTTTTCTTTTCAAATAAAAGTGGTATGCCAAGATCTGTCATCAGTTAGAAAATACAGTCGAGTGTTTTCTGAATTTCATAAATGAGACCAGATGATGAAAGTGTTTATTTCGACAAGCTTATAACCAAGTGGCTAAGAAATAGAATAAAGGTTCATTTATAGAAGTGTAATTATGATATTTTGTCTTACAGAGTCAAGTGACTCCCACCCAAACACAGACCTGAAAAAAGAGGGCCATTCACAAACTGGCATGAAAGACGGGCAAGTGACAATATACTGTCTTTTAACAAAATGTAGCTGTTTACATTTTGTTTAACAAAATGTAGGTTCCCTCAGCCTACATTTTTGGCATTTGAGAGGTTATCAAAAGTTGATTTGGTGCCTTAGATATTTTTGTAGCTAGAAAATACAGAATGACTGTATTAAACACTTGCATTAGTAAAGCCAGTCTATTTTTATGTCTGCTTTTGGGGCCCTGGGTCTGTCTAAACTCTACGATTTGTTCATTTCCTGTTCTCAGTTCTTCAGTCTTTGTGATGAATGGCGTGCAGCTTTCTCAGCACGAGAATGGCTTGTCTTCAGTAAGCGAGGCCTCCCCCTATGAAGAGATTATCCAGTTATCCAATCAAAGCAACACCAACAGCAGTGGGCGGGAAAAGTCGGACACCAGCATATCCGATGAGCCAATTGTAACCTTTGATGATGGGAGCTCCTTTCTGAAAAAAACGGGCCCAATGAAGCCTCAGCATGTTGCAGGTGAGAATAGATATATCGGTTTGTTTTGTTCAGAAGTGTATAAATGGTTGACAAAACAATAGAAGCATATGTCAGTGTATTTTAATAATAAGGCACTAGGCTTCGCTTTTCAGAGAATCCCATGCACACATTAGCTGTTATGCACATTTCTGACATTTCTTGTGTTAAGTTCTTTAAAAAGAACCGAGCCTTTTAGACCAACCTCACTGGAGTAGGCAGTGCAGATACTTTCTTTGGCTCCCTAAGAAGCAAAACCAGTCCAGATGTGTAAAGATGACTCATCAAGTCGTACTTCCATGTGACCATCCTTGCCACCGAGTTTTCAACCTCGGTTTCTTCTGTGTGTGGTAGAGCTTTTCTGTCTTTAGGCTAAATGGGTGGTTGGAATTCTAGTGTTTGGATACATTTAAAATTTGTTTGATGGTTATGCCTGCAATCTGGACTCGTTACATATTTTTCATATGGTTTTGCATGTCATGTTCATTTAGTATATCGGTGTTGGTCAGTGTTAGTGTTACTGCTTCAGTCAGTATCAACATCTCACATTCACTTATGTCTTGGTGAGTGCACACACATGCTAAATAGACCAGACAGGTAGACCAGACTTTTTACTTATATTCAACACAAAAACATGACATTAAAGTTAAAGAGAATAAAATCAATTTAAAAAAACAAATAAAATAGCCAAGATAAGCTAAAAGGTTTAGTTTAAAACACTGGTTTGTAAGTGCCTCAGCTCTGGGGGAAAGCTGTTGGCATGTCTATCTGTGCTGGCTTTGATAGATCTGAGTCTTCTACCATGGGGAAGTTGTTGAAAGAGGTGATGTCCTTGGTGAGAGGGGTTGGCTGTGTGCCAGTGGGCACCCTGATGCTGTAGTCATCTTGGAGCTCTGGCAGGCTAACAGCCAGTGATCCTCTCTCTTGTATTTACTATGCACTGGAGTATGGCCTGCTGTTGTAAAATGAAGGAAGCAAAGCAGGTGGTTGTTGATGAAGTAAGGATTGACTTGATGATCGCTGTGTAGAAGTGGATCATGAGAAACCGTGGAAGGGTGAATCATGTCAGCTACCACAGAATGTTGTCTGTGCTCTGTTGTCGTTCTCTGCTCTGCTCTGTTGGTGATGGAGTCTGATCCTCTTCTACTTCAGGTCCCCTAGATATGTCACATTCCGGTAACTTGAGTGTTTATAAGAGAAACTGTATGGCACTTGCACTGAAATTAATAACAAATTCTAAAATTTATATAAATTGTGAAATTTAGTCACTTGAAAATGTCCCTTTTAATGTGGTGTGTTTATCAGAGTAACATGCAATATCTCCACTTAAACCGTCTGTTACAGACAATTTTCTTTTAGCCCTCTTCATTTCCGTAGTGGGAACAGCCTCTGGGCAGAGTGAGAACAGAGTGAGAACAGAGTGAGAACAGAGTGAGCTGCAGCTGCAGTTTATGGAACCATCTTTTTACACATTTAACGTTTTGCTTTTGGAGCTGGGTTTGTAAGCCTGGCCACACCGCTGTTGCCACACAGCACCATATCTGAAGTGTTGGTCTTGGCTTGGGTCCTCTGGGCCATGTTCTCCCCTGGTCTTCTCGGGTGTTGATGTCACGGGCGGTTTACAGGGTGGGGGGGGTTAATTCCTGGGGATCGGTGCCTGATATTGGGCTGAAGCAAAGGGACAAAGAGCCTGGCAGGCATTCTCCGTAGGAGCTCTGCCGTCCACATTTCTAGAGGGGTGGCAAGGAGACCCAATCCGGCCTCGTTGGCAGCCAAGGTTGGAAACGGGAGCCTGGCTGTGGTATGCCCTCTCTGCCTCCTCTTTCTGGAATAGTCAGCATTACTACCAGCTGCCCCCCCCAAGCACAGAGCACCAGCTGCTGCTCTGCGGACAGGCTCCGAGTGTAAATTACCTCCAGAGCAAACACAAAGCAGGTCACGCCTCAGGGCGGTCAGCTTCCATAGACCAGCATTTTCAGTCTGCATTTATATGTGGTGCTCTGCCCTGATTTGGCCTGTCCCAGTCTCCTGCATAGAATGTTTGTCATACTTTGCACTGATTTTGTCAAAAGCTGTGGCATTTGTGTCTGATGTGCATCGTGCTTTACTTAGTCTGACAGCAGAGGCCCGAAATATAACAAAACATCACCATGTTTTTGTTTCCTGATAAGAGCCCCAAGAAATGCAGCATGTGGATTGATGTTTGAGACTACAGAATGTTCCAGCACTTATGATCTGCTTTAACCACAGTTCCTCTTTGAACCCCATCTGTGTGCTTTTTGCTGTCTCTTTCAGAGGTGCTCTGAGCAACAGCTGGATGGAAACACGCCTCCCAAACCCCACGTCTGTGATGGAGAGCAGGCTGGACAGACCCATGCCAACTCGATCACTAACTGCTGTTTAGATTGTACTAGGCATTGCTATGGTCTGAAACTCTCCTGGGCAAAAGGGTGCGACTGGGAGAAGCCATGCTGCAGCCACACTTAAGTGAACCAAGCGTCGCCACCCACCGAGGAATCATCCGTGTCATGACCAAGACGCTTCATGCAGCTTTGTGATCAACAGAGCAAAAGATAAACACATGACTAAATGATTGATGGCTGTTTTTCTTCTTATTCTTCTGAGTTTAAATGAGAAGTGCTTTGGCTATTTTGTTTTTAATGTTTAGTTATTTAATGTGAGGACAATTGTAACTGCTGGGTACAGCTGTATGTGAATAATGTAAATTGGAGTAGAGGAACAGGTGGTTTGTGGAATAAAACTATCAACTGGAGTGTCATGTCTGTGCAAAGCTTTACAAGGGTGTTTGGGCTTTGCCTGTGGACCCACACAGCCCCAAACATGTTCCACAGATGTTAGTGGAATTATTTTGAGTTTTCAGTGGTGAGACCAGAATCATGGTCTGTCTAAGCCCAAGGCAGAATTAGATGAGGAACAGAGTACACAGCAATATTAACCAATTGCTGGGCATTAGTCAGAGTCAGAGTTTCTACTTAGCAAGTTTCTTGACTGCAATAAGGCTTCTGCACCAAGAACTCAGTATACATTTGTGCTGGTTTTGAGGTATTAATTCTAGTACAGAACCCATAATAATATTGCACAATTTTTGTAAGTAGTTCATTGTTGGATTTCGAGTTTCATTCAGATATCAATACAAATCTAAATAGATTTTTTTATTGTAATTGTTTGTGATGGTATTAACAATTGCCATTTATTAATGATAAAACATTCTTTGTTTTTTAGAGTGAGATAAGAAACATAAAGGCATATACGGCCTGGTCTTTAATCCATTTTCTCTCAAGATTACTTGTAAATTATATTATTAATTTGACTCTGGCTAAAGTGTCAAGGATTATATGTTCCTGTTTGACATATAAATATTGAAGGCCAGAATCCAGCAGCATTTTAGAACATGGCATTCAGCATGTATCCCCGTGTGCTCGTTCTGAACTGACATATCCTCTCAGGTGGTACAGCAGTAGTTGGAACCGTCCTCCTTTTTCCACAAAGGCAGTGTGGTGGGGTCCTGTGGGTGTGCCTGCATTCCCTTGGGCTCTGGAAAAGGGCACGAGCACAGTAGCCTCTGGGGTACAGAGCCATCCCAGCAACACTGTTCCCACAGTCTGTGTGTACAGTGTGTCTCGTCCTCTCCCCAAACCTCTGATGCATCATCTCTTTATTGCTCTCATTTGAAGGATATTACTGTGTTTTTGTGGTTTTTAAGAAGCAGACGATGTGGATACAGGATTGCGCTATGATCGCTTCCACAGCTGTGTGAAATGCATTTTTATGATGGCTCAGAGAGTGTACATATTCTCACCGCTGCTTCAATGAGAGCTTGATCCCTTCTTGTCCGATGGACAAGTTTGTGACAATCTCAGTTTTTGGAGTTGATTCCCATTTTATGAGCTTGGGCATGTTAGGTGAGACTCAGACAGCATGACAGTATGACACTGACCTCAGTCGGATACTATCTGCCACAGGATAATGTCTATTAATGGCCTTTTATGGGTCCTCCAGAGAATTCCAGAACAGCAGAGGGCAGCATCACCACAACGCCACCATGTCCCATATCAGGTTTCTCACACATCAGACCTTTCGAGGTGACTGCCAACAGTTTTCTTTGCCACCATCATTTCGAAGAAGACTTCAAAGTATAGACTTTGAACATCTTAAATCTAGCATTCTGATCGACTCGTGCGGCCCTGCTGGAAACCGAAGCATTTTGTTTCAGCCTTAAATCTTTTGGCAGCGCTAGTGGAGCTGAGAAGGTAAAGGATTATATTTAGGATGGTGTTACTGACAGAGTGACAGACGAAACAACGCCAGGACACTGCATTAATTCACAGAGAATTGACGGGTGGGGCTGGGGGTGGGTATACGATTTACAAGGCTCTGATGGATATATAACAGAACAAAAGTCCTGTCAATCTGCTGTGGCCCCGTCACTCCAGCAGTCCTGGAATGGTGGTGTTGGGTGCTGGGACATTTTGCCATGCTGTTCAACAGCTCATTATCTCCTAAGGTGGAATCCTGGTGCTCCTTTATTAACACATTATTACACTTCAGCCCCGGTTATGCATCTTTTTTTATTATATTAAGAATTTGTGATTTAAATGCGGTATTTTGATTAACAGTTAAATAGGTAAAACATTAATCTCTTATGGGTGAAAATAATCTTTTTAAACTTTATGTGCTTATGTCACATAGAGTGACGTGGTTTTTTTTTTTTTTTGGTCTTGCATCCAGGGATTCTTGAACCTTCTGGAATCCCAAATGTTATGGAATAGAAAATGTGCTTCCTATGTTTGCACTTCTTGTATAAGGCAACTGAGAGGTCATGCTGTAACCTGAGACAGCTGAGAACACAGGTGTAACTATATAAGCATTGGCACCATCAAAGGGCTTTGGTCGAAGTGCTTGCACCAAACCCCCAGTCATCTATCACTCACACTCACTTGTGCTCTTATCTCCCAAGCAACAGGCCCCCTTCCCACAGCTGTTATCTGATGACGGCCTATTAATGGGTCTGGCACTCGCAGTAAACCCTGTGGACATTGTTTTCTGTCTATGCTGGGTCATGTCCAGTTGGGGATGTTTTCTAGCGATGTAAGTGAAAGTCTGGGTTTTCTAGCTATGTTGGTTTAAGTCATGCTTGAAGGAAGAACGCACAGCCTCCTGCCATCTTCTCATGGGTGTGGTTGTTGTTTGAGCTGTTGGTCAATGTGCCTATGGGTTCACAGTATACAGGAGATGGTGGTGATGTTCGTCATCACCCAGCTAGTACTATTTGGGTAGCAGCTGGATTAAAAGTTGAGCTTGTTTCCATTTGGACCCTAGTTGCCTTTTTGAAGTTGGACTTTGTGGCTTAGTGTGGTGTAGGTATGAGTCATTGATCAGTGGCTGAATTTTGACAATGAGTGCTAATATTTAGTGGATAGTCTTGTGTCAGAAAGGAAGTAACTTTCTCAGATCTGGCTGTAGAAAAGTCCTGTGTCACGCAAGCTTGCTTGAGTAAGTCATTTGAATCTCCATGTGTGCAGTTGGTACACTGTGACTCACACATCGTAACCAGCAACTGTGGTGCTGTTAAAGGAAGAAAAGCAAGCCGAGTCAGATGATGGGCATCTTAAAAATCAATATTTGATGGATGCCAGTTAATTTCAAATTAAGATCAGTCCAAAGTTCTGCTCTGCTTTCTGATGATGGTTCGTGGATGAAAGCTTGGTTGACTTACTTTGTTTGACATTTTCCTAATGATATTTTACAAGTTGCCCAAAAGGTTCAGCAGCAATCGAACAACTTTCAAAAGTGAAGGAAAAAGTGAAATGCACTGAAAAGGGAGATGAAAAAAAGCATTAAGTAGTTGGAAATCAGAGGATCAGCCAAAGGAGCAGAGCTGGAGGGTTGTTTTTTTTGCTCCGGTGTCAAATACAGAGTGGTGGTTTCAGATGTGCCCGTTTACTCTTGCGCCACACGTTCCTAAATGAGGTTTGTGACACAGGTTTGATTTCCTGCATGTGTTTGTCTCTTAATCCAGAGGTTGCCAGTGGATATTTTTCATGACCAATCCAATTGCTAGCAGTTTCTCTGACTTTCTGTTTTGACAGCTTTTAGGTTGGGGGGTTTTTTTTAGAGCGGAAGAGCTGTCTTCTGAACTGCCCTGTGGCAATGCCATTTTTACTGTGGCATATTTTTCAGAACAAATCTCTTTACAGTCTCCGTAAGAAGGTTATGCATCTTAAAGAATCACAGATGCCATGGGAAAGGTCTGTTCATGAACACCAGAATACAGAGTTGCTCAATGCTGTAGGCAAGAACAGATTGTGTTATGATTCAGGGGAGAACCGAGTACAGAGTTTATATTGCACAACGTTGTAGGACCTTCAAAGAATACATTATAATTGAGAAATTTTACTCCACATTCATAGCGTTGGGTAAGACATTACTCAATAAGATACACTAATGCATTAAAAAAAATTGTGCTACTGTCACGTCGGAGGTGCGGGGAGCTGTAAAGAGCGACACGACTCCAACGTGTGTGAATGAAATGAACCGTTTTATTTTCGGTTTCGTTTAAACAGACAACGACAGTAGACAACGCTTACCAGACAATATTCAACGTTCACGAACCAAAGACCGACAAAGACTCAGTGACATGCACACGCTTACATACACACACCCTAACAAGACTCAGGTGAAACGAATAACACTAACGAACATTCACAAACACCAACAGTCGCTCACGGAGACTACCGAACATTCACGAACACGCCCACACAGAAACGAGACAGGGGAGGCGGCCAGGGCGGCCACCGTGACAGCTACAGTGTTACAGAATGAAGTTGGGTGTGTGACTGGCTTATAGAACCTATACTTTTTGCAAATATTGTAATAGTAGTTGATCTTAAACTATTTCTGTAGAATGGAGAAGTGATACCACAAGCATTAGTGTTAGCAATTGGGGCTACCAACCACCAAATGTCAGCATTGTGATTCATAACAGTAAAACATTCTCTCTGACCTCACATGACCTCACACTGCCTTTGTGGGCATATATTACACAGCACCAAATAAACAACGCCATGTTAATATGTGTGTTCATACTTCTTATGCATGTTTGGCAGCACATGTAGAAACACCAAAAAGGCAAAGTTGGGGGGGAAATGTTAAAGAGCATTGTAATGAAACTATGTACCAATGTATGTCCATGTAATCTTATTTAAAACGTCTGGGATGGTCGTATAAATATGTTTCTCTTCCTTCCAACACCAGTCTGACTCAACAGAAGTGTGTTATGCATGAGGATGAGGGTAAGATAAACTATGAAATTAAACCTTGTGCAAACATGTAATACATCCTGATTTGGTCACAGTCAGCAAACAAGAATGCACAATATTTGTAGTTTTAGAACATGGAAAACTACATGGAAAAGAAAAAAAACTATAATTCTTTAGCTCTTTGATTTTTTTTTTTTCCATGTCTGGGATTTTGATTTACTGCTTAATGCAGATGGTTTCATTTTACAAAAAAAAAAAAATTCCATGCAGATTTTTTAGTCATCTTTCTAGTCATCATTGCCCAGGTTAATTTCTTGCTCATCCTGTTTTTCACTGAGAGGAAACCGGTAAGATATTGAATCTTTCACAGCAACGTAGCTGTCCCACCATATGCAGTGGAGGGGAAATCATAATAATTTAGCATGCCTGTATTCCTCATCCAAATATTACATTAACGCTATTTATGAGACCTTTATAGGTTACTACATAAACCACACAGAACAGAAACCTTTGCAGTGGGATTGCAGCATCTTCAGCAGGTTTATCAAAACAATTTTACTTTTCTTGTCATTGACTTCACTGATGTTTACAGGGTGTCTGCTGTTTGTAATGAAGAACTTGGAAACTATATTCTGCCCTATGTATATCTTAATTGTATGCTACTAAATAGATACACTGAAAGAAAGCAGTATGAGTTTCAAGATTTTTATATGCAGAACATTGTTAACAGGTTGGTAATGTATTCATTTGGAGTCATTTGGTGAAGAACCGAGGCTAGATCTCCTTCACAGCCTTTTAGACGCTGTCAAATTGTTGTTCCTCTAGCCCTGACACGCCACGGATGATTAAAAATAAACACTCACCACAATAACAAGGTCTAAGGCTACGAGTCAGGTTTCTACCCCAGGCAGGAGAAATGCTAGCATGTTTCACTTATTTTAGTCAGTAATCAGTGAGAAGAACTGGAGTTCCTAATAGAGATATCAGCATTGCCACATATTTATTTTCCACCCTGTGTTTTAAGTGTCTTGTTTCCCCGATCCTTTCATCAACTTTATGCATTTTATCTAAATTCACAATGTCTCTTTCTGTCCTGTGGGGAGAGGAAGCGAGAGGAAGTAATGTGGGATTGTTATCGCTGGGAATCTCTTGCAGGAAAATGTAAATGCCCAGCTTCAGACCACTGAATGTAAATGCCCAGCTTCAGACCACTGAATGTGCTTTTTAATGCTCAAGCTCCCAAAAACCAAAGGCTGCACATCTTAATCCCATCAGCAAATGCTCTGCACAACTTTGAGTCTTTAAACCAGGCCTTAGCATTTCAGGGCTTCTTCTATGAATGTCTTGGCCAAGCTAATAAATATAGTCATTGATGGCTGGCACGAATTGCCGTTAAATGTGGTAGTTGGCTAAAGAATGGTATGCTGGAGACTTCTCTTGGTCCTTGTAACTGATTTAATCCAGGAGTGAGCATGTTTCAAGTCCAAGAAGCTTTAGCCAAATTTGTGGCCGTGGTAAAGTTGTCTGGGATGGCCAGAACTAAACAGAGCATGAACCAGTAGATAGATACTGGGGTGGGAAACCTCAGCATGATTTTAAAACATTTTTTGGACCAGATGTCATCTCTTGCAAAAAAGATACAATGACTATTAAATAATTTTCATCTAGGGAAACATAAATTAGAACTGGTCCACATTGAAGAACAATCAATCTGTTAACAATTACTGCCTCAAAGGGTCATTACTACCTTAGACACTTGGTGCTAATGAAACCCAATTTATATACACTCAGAATGCCACCTTCATGTTAATACAAATCTTGCTCTCCACCTTGCTGTACTATAAGGCCTATGGGAATGTTCAAGTGCAACCTTTTCTTCAGATGTCACTTTGCTCCTTGTGGAGAGTCTTTTGAGTTTTTATTAATACTTGTTAACAATACGGTGTTTAACTCATTGTTAAAATTTGTTGAGAGCAGATCTGCTTTGCTCTTTGTTTTCTCATAGTATCGTAGTTTGTTTTTCTCATAGAGGAAAACATTTGAAAAAGAAAGATTTAGCAGAGAGAGAGAGAGAGAGAGAGAGAGAGAGAGAGAGAGAGAGAGAGAGAGAGAGAGAGATATAGAATCTGTGATATAGCAGGAAAAGACAGAAGTACTTTTAACCCTCTCTTAGGGACTTAAACACCCACAGCAGCAGAATCCAATAACCAGAACCCTGGGGAATTTATGCAATACCCAGTTTTAATACAAAGCCAGGACTCTCTGCAAACAACACCAGTAAAAATCCAATCCAGATTAATGCAGATGTTACATTTGCAGGGATGTCTATTGTGTATAATTACTGTTCTCATTAAAAACATTTTAGGACCAACCCAGAACTACAGATCTGTAGCACGTGATCAAACTTGGCATTTGTTTTTTAATCCTTTTACTCCCACCCTCCTCTTTGGAGAACAATTAGTTATTCGTTTAGATCAGCATATTAGATAAGAAATGGTTGACTCAAACTGTCCCACAAGATGGAAGTCTCACAGTTATACAAATGGAAAAAAGGAATTCTCCAGGGCATTGAAACACACCACTAAAACACACATTACGTAAAAGTACCCAAAGTTTGATCAATTTGCTTAGCAGACACAGGACACAGCTTTCCAAATACAGGGTTGAATGTCTTAAGAACTCTGTTATTTGAGAACTGGGCATCAGCAGATCTCGAGATCATCTTCAGGCTTGATCTCTAACACCTTGTAATTGTCACCAGTAAACAAACAAACAAACATATTCTCATAAAATATTTAAATGCTTCACTGTTATCAGTGCAAGTTTGTGTAGATGTTCATATACTTCCAATGTGACTGTGCTTGTGAGGAATGCTGGGAAATGGATACAATCACAGAAATATATTTCCTGTGTTCTTCATTTTAAAAATAGTTTGAGTAATAAGTAAAATGGGAACAGAGCAGATTAACCTTTGAGTTTTCAAGATGAGGAGCTAATTAGTCTGGCGAGTGCTAAGTAAGAGGAGAGAGAGGACAGCTGATTGGACCCAAATTGAACCTGGTGTCAGGACCTCACAAATGCTTAAGAATAGTTTATGAGACACATTCTAGAGTGCCCCTCCCCCTTCCTTGGGTTCACAGAGGTGTCACTTGTCTGCATAACTATTTTAGAAGGTTATGAAGACTTTAAACTCTGCATTGGCCCATCTTCTCCAGTGGAATACTGTAAGCCAGTGCAAAGACATCATCTTGAAATTGGGTCTTTGCCTTTGAAATTAGATCTGTCAAACTCAAAAAGACAGGTAGATATGGAAAGAGACAACATGACACAGAGAGTGTAGGGGGGTTGGTTGTGTGTGTGTATGTATAAGAGTGTTGTGGAGGAAGCTGGGTAACACTCTGTTACTTGACTTTGGAAGGCAACCAACAGCCATAAGAGAGCAGCTCTGGAACAAGCATCACAGACGTCTTGTGGACCACAGGATGAAGCAGAACAGTAGGCCTATTCAAACCAACCATTTTCCCTGGCATCATTTTTAAATGGTAAAAAATGAGATCATTTACTTTTTAATACATCATGTCAGAAAAAACGGAAAATCTGCTTGTTTTTGCATCCAGAACAGCAGCAGAGGCTTATTTGGTCTTTGATCTGTCCTCTCCTTGGGAGAAAATGTTTTTTGATATCCTGTTATGTGCAATAGTGGTTTTATTCATTTTACATAGGTTCGTTCAATAAGGGAGATTTTAATATTTTGGTCTGGGTTTTGTGTGTGTGTCTCAGTGAATGTGTGTGTTTGAACTGAATATGTGTGTAGGTGCACATGAAAAAAAATTGAACATTTCTTGAACATTTCTTTGCAATCTGTCCCATCTGGCTTCCATGGCACTTTGAACATACAAACTTGAAACCACTATACACATTTTACGCCAATCAGACAGCAGACTTCCATTGTTCCACCTTGTGGTGCAAACAGATTTTTTGGAAGCCCACATAGTCTGGTAGGAATAACTACCTTATGAAACCTTGAGCCAGGACGGAAGATCGAGCAAAAACCCTAGGGAGCTTTTAGGGAAATTATTATATTCGGTTAAGTGACCAAATATGGCAGAATGAAAATCAGATGCATTTTTGACTATTGCTGCCAGACTTGGGTTTTGGCTGTAACTGCAAGATCGAGGAGCACATTTAAAAGAGAGAGAGAGAGAGAGAGAGAGAGAGAGAGAGAGAGAGAGAGAGAGAGAGAGAGGGAGAGAGAGAGAGAGAGAGA
>JAOYMR010000007.1:9579512-9593315 GCA_025802075.1 Tenebrosternarchus preto | reverse complement strand
GCCGGATATCAGAAAAAAAAGGTGGCTAAGGTACCAACATGAGGGAGGGAGGGAGGGAGGGAGGGAGAGGGAGAGAGAGAGAGGGAGAAAGAGAGAGAGAGAGAGAGAGAGAGAGAGGGAGAGAGAGAGAGGGAGAGGGAGAAAGAGAGAGAGGGAGAGAGAGAGAGAGGGAGAGAGAGAGTCATCTGTTGCATAACTGGATCTTCTAATTAAATTCCAGTAAAGTCTAACTGAAGTCTTACAGAGCTACAGTGCAATGGAAATACTTTTTATCAAAGTTCCATGTACTAAATACTGTGTAGATGAATGTGCAGAAGTGCAGTAATCTTTGTTTTCAGAAGTCAACAATAATGTCATCTCAGGTGTGTTTTTCTTTTAATGCAATAGGTACATTAGCCCTTTATTTTCTCCTCCTCTCTCCTCCTCTTGGGTCAATAGAAAGTGTCAATAAAATTCTCTCTCTCTCTCTCTCTCTCTCTCTCTCTCTCTCTCTCTCGCTCTCGCTCCACTTTTCACTTTACTATGTGATTTGAGGCCTACTCCAGTTCTTTGAAACATCATTCCAGGCAAGAAATGCCTGGAGTTTCTGTCATTTTGTATGTGGTACACACTGCTATTTCTCTTTACACTCACACATTCACTGAATTTCATGGTTGTGACTGAGAGGAAATTCTGTGTTTTCCTGAAAGGCTCATGTAACTATAAAGAATGTATTACAAAGGGGCTTTGAGTTTTAAAGACTTTAGAGAAGGAAATTTTTACCCAGCAACACAGTACTGACACCAGTTTGACACAACACCTCTGTTCTTGTTTTGTGGTTCCTGAGTGCCCTTGTTTTTTTATGTAGCTACTTTTGTTATTATTTTTAAATATTTTATTCTTTTAATGCGCATGTGCCATCTTCTGTTGGACTATGTTTTATAAGTTAATTGTGATCCTTTTTTGTCCTGTCTGTGATGGTATATAAACTATGGGCACATTTACAAATAGTCTGTCAGCTTCACATTGTCAAGTTAAAATCCACTGGCAACTCTTAACTACAAGGCCACAATTATGTTTACATATGTTAATTATGTTTACATATGCAACACACAGCAAACAACTCCAACAACTGAACTACATCGTCTCAGAGCAAAAAACTTTGAAGTCAGTATCCTGAGTGATTATTTGAGTTATAGACATCAGACGCTATGCTTCTGTGGCGTTCGGAGGTTTTCTCTGAGGTCGTCCTGCGGCAGACACTCTGAAGTGGAGCGAATGCTTCATCTAACTCTGGAGGTGAACACAGGAATTTTAGATCGTACTGTTTTTACAAGACATTCATGCATCCTGCTGACCACATGCTTTTGATTCTGCAGGGAACACAGTGCACTCACTCGTACACACAAAAAACCTGCTCAAACTAGTTGAATGGTTTGGCCTAGATGTTTGGCTTCTACTCATTTGAGAATGTGTCAAAATAAAAAAAATGCACTCCAAACAACATGTATTCTTCTGTCATTATTACTGCATTGATTCTTTTAAATGAACAACTGTACGGTGAAAAGGCACCTCCGACCAAAACAGGGTTAAGTTACACCGAGCACTACAGTCATATATTAAAGTGTTCCCAGGAAATAATTGGCAGCTCTTAGTTGGCGCATAGAATGACAGCAGCCCTGCAGTGGATACCCAGTCCCTGTGCACCAGATTTCCACTGTGTGCCACTGTGGAACATTTTAATGAGGAGCTGCCTATTTAGCAAACAAGTTTATTCGCCCGTTAGTAATGTTAGCTTAGGTACAGTTGCATATCCTTAAACAACAGTGGAGGCTTGCCTGCACACCACACAGACATGCTACATAATGCACTGTGTGTTTTGTTAAGATGCCATAATGTTTAGAAAAGACCTTAAACCCATGACTAAATGAAGTTTTTTATTGGCAAAAATATATAAACAGCTGTGTGTTTCTTGGTGAGTCCTGTGCTTTTTATAACGATGCATTGTAATGAGATGTCATAAAAATGCATCCAGTCCATATAACATCTGAGAACCTGTAACTTTGTGAATCTTAAAGGACAGCATGTTTGAGGTTAGGATCTTGGCCACTCAGAGTTTCTGCTGCATAATTCAGTGCTGATTCATAATGCCAAGCTATTAACTCTGTCTCTCTCTCTGGCTCTAAAGGCCTGAGCAGCAGAATAAGTGTGAGGAAGAAGCCTGGTGTTTGGCTAGACGCTTGCCCCACCCCATCTATGAGCAGGAGTACCATGCCCCATCTGCTCCTAAAGCAAGTCACACCACAGCTATGATAATTAGCTAAAACATTGGCCTAAACTGTTAGGTGAAGGATTGCACTTACAAACTGCTAGCGGCTAATCCGTCAGAAGTATAGAAGCATATTCCTTCAAACTGAAAAGCTAATCCTCAAAGCACTGAATGCAAACATATTGTGCTGTGGTGAGAAAGGTTTTAACATCCTTTTTATTCCCCCAGCTCCTGTAACTCTGCCTAGGATACTGTTTTTCCCTGAGAAGAGGCTGACTTTGATGAAATCCAAGGATGACTCATTGCAGTTTCAAACACTTGCTCTCAGAAGCCCCTGACTGAAGCAGCTCTAACACATCCCATGCAAGCAGAGGATACTGCACCTTAAAGAGTTGCACTCTTAAATATATATAACCTTGTTTTACAGCAGTTAAGTTATATTACCAGTGCGACTGTGGCTGCTTTATTAGCATTAGTGACCCATGGCCTAAACGAGGCCCTGCTATAAGAGAAGCTTGAGCCTGGAAGCTAGCTCCCGAAGCCAACGTCTAGAGTTTATGACACTAACATAAATAACTGCCTATAACTTTTGATTACTGATATTATGTTACAACTAAGGGAATGGTCTTTGAACAAATTCAGGGCAGTAAATAAAAAGGGGATGACATTGTCACATAAACACAATTTAATCAAACACAAACTGATCAGAACACCTTAAAATGTACACGAATATGAAAAAGTCATTTAAAAACACCATAAATTTTCATAAAACTTTCATTGTAAACAGTTTGCTAGATGCTACTGAGAGAGTTCCAGAGATGCTCGCTCACAGGCAAATAAGTAATTTCCATAAAAGTTAATAATTTGAACCATAAAACCTTGCTTTTATCGTATAAAGGAAGGAAGACCCACCACAACGTGGTTGAAAACAGAATCTATGAGCACAACATGTAAGTTTTATGGTGGAAACCCAATCAGTACAAAGCTTTCTCCATTGGCCAGTCTCGCTTCTTGTCTCAGATTACCAGTGACATGCCGGAACGCTAACCGTAATTGAGACCGTTAACAGCCCTCAATATTGACTGACAGTGCTGGGAGATATGGCATCTGTGGAGTGGAGATTTGCACAGGCACTAAATTTACCCCTAATGCAGGGGATGGATGTGGAGGCCGACCTGCATGGAGAGCTGAACTGTGCTTAAAAGTCTGCATGGACAGTGCAGAGCATGTCAGTATGGTTTCACCTTAAGTGTACAGAGCCGTGTTTACAGCAGCCGGCTGAGGGCTCTTGCTTGTAATTTTCTTTATTGAAATAACAGATTGCAATGTCCCTGCTCTGGGACTGAGGTACAGGCTCTGTTCACAGATCGAGTGAGTTAACCCTTGTTTGGGGAGCAGAGAGCAGCTGCCCCTTGTGCTCAATAACACTCTCAGTTGAGCGTTCATGTCTCTCTGGGAGTTCTCAATGGAGAAGAGCAGCTGTGTTTGCCATTTTTACATGCACTGCCTACAGGCACTTTGATTGCTGTTACAAACACAGCATTTGCTTGTCTCTATAACAACACGCCACACATCCAGCATGTCTTTATGGTACCAGAGTGTCACCGATTATGAAATTACTTACTTTTTTGTGCAGTTATGGCAGTTCCATAATGTTCTAATAGACAACAAGAAATGCACAAGAGTTACTAGTATCTGAACTTAATAGAAATCAGCTGTTAGTTCAATGCAGCATATTATTATGATTTTGGAGGAGAATGGAGTTCATCGGCATAACAAAGGGACAAATGTGATATGTTAAATGCTGTAAGTGCAAAATCCACTTTCACATCTGTACAATATTATCTCTGCACTGTTTGACTACAGATTCTGGAATTTCTGAACTTGTGCTTTGGGCTCCCTACCTTGAAGCTTTGCATTTCTTATCAAACATGCCAGGGCTCAATGGGTGACATGCCCTCTATATCATTTGTAAGAGGAACTTTGATCAATTAAATAATTTTACACCCTGCCCAGCTCCATTTGTCCAAGGAATTCATTTCTCTTTGGTATAAAATTCCTCTGGCACAGATCTATTCTTACATGCTATACGTTTTCTCAAGAACACACTTCCATTCAGTGGTTTGTCATCAGTGCCTGTTCCAGCATCTGAGCTCTTGTTTCCTGCTGAAATGAGTTATGACCCAAGCAAAGTCCAATTGTCTTAGTGAGGAATTGACTCCACTCATAACCTCTCCACCTTCCTCTTTCAGGCTCTCAAAGGTTAGGTGTCGCATAATTTTAGCACAAGGCTTCCCCACAGAAATGCTATACCGATTGATCAAAAACCCGTTCTTGGGGCTTCCCAACAAGGTCCTTTGACGCAGAGACTGCTCTTTAGCAGGGTCTCCACCTGTCACAGCTGCCTGCAGTAAGTCCCATGAGGAGAGTGTTGCTTTTATGAGTACACCGCACTGCATTATAAGAAGAGGCTATTTAAGTCTGTGCGGTTGGCAAGGAGCTCTAAGTAGGGGCTTAGGAACTAAAGTTAGACAAGGCCAGAGGCCTAGCTGGGAGAGTTGGAGAGGCTTTGCTCAAACAGGGCAGACCTGAAATGCTGCTGGTTCTCTATTGGATATACTGTTGTTATTTTGCATATTGTTTAGACTTCATGATGCCTGGGTCCTGGGTGCAAATATTCAATATTCCCTGTAACATCTGAAGGTTGTAAATGCATAACCAAAATGTCAGAGCAATACATGCAAAAAATGTTTATCAAATTGGTAAGACTTTAAATGAATTAAATTACTTTAATCAATATAACTACAAATGACAGTTGAATACATAAAGAATGACAAACTTTATTTTGAGAATGTTTTATAAAATTAGTCAAATACATTCCTCGAAGTGAGCTGGTCAGTTTTTTTTTAAGAGTAGCCAATTTTCTTCTTTCTTCAAAGCATTTTTCAATTAGTTTACAATAGTTTACAATAGTTTCCTAGCAGTTCAAAGACAATTAGGTAGGTGTATTTTGCTCATTTAGGAATTCATGCGGATTTCTCAGACCAAAGCATCATCTGTCAGGCAGTATTACTTCATAACAAACACATAACAAACGTCTCAAGTGCACATACACAACGAATTAACAGAGCGTTCAAAGTAATTTGCCACTTTAATGTATGTTTAACCTATGTATGCACATATTTTAAAATATTGTTAAAATGGCCCTTTGTAGCCTCAGAGCTGGTAAGGTAAGGTTTCTGCAGAATCATAGTAAAACAAAACAAAAAAAGGAAAGAAAAATGCATTTTTTAAAATGTCATAAAACTTTAGTAATATAGGATTATGGTGGTAATATAGCCTTTTAATATATAAACTGTAATCTACAGAAATTCCTATACACTTGAAACCCATTTTATACTTATGCCAATATGATTATGATTAATCCATTGCTGGTTGGATTACTACTGTTATACATTATTCCAAGGTTATCCCAGACAACCTCTATAAGTAGGTGAAATATTTCTCTAATGTAATCTTCTAATGTGGCTACATGCAGACCCAGTGTTGGAGTTGAAACTCCTGTGCTCAAATCATTTACCATGTTTAAATGAATGATTCAGTGTGGTAGTAAATATTTGCTCAGTATCCACACCGATAACTTCCTGGTCCTGTGTACAATAATTAATGGACAGCATAAAGACATGAGGAATATTCCACACAAAGACATAATGAATATTCAGGCTGTATTGCCCCAAAATCACTGATGAAAGTTTTTACAATAATGTGTAAACATGAAAACAGCAACCTATTGATCCTTGAATTAAATAACATTACCAAAGCAAGTTAATAATGCGTGTGCAGGCAGATATTTTCCAGAATGAGATTGATGACTGTGGAATGTATTGTAATGAATGAATCAAACCAGACTTACACCCAGAAAGTACACAGGTCCTGTACAGCTGTGGATTCACAGTACATCTGGAGCTCTGAGGCATTCTGGGTTTATTCCTTTTCCCAAAGAAGGCAGTGTTCAGCGCAATAATTATGTGTAACAATTTTCATGTGGCCTTCTTCAGTCTTTTTGAAGAAGTCATAGTGGGTAATACTAACTTATCAAGCTGTGTGTCTGATACAGCATGATTTACCCAATGAGTCTGAAGTCAAAGCAGAAATGTTAAAATAGACTGTGCTTGTCAGAGTTTAGAGAGGTCCTGGTTATTACATAAATGAAATCTTAGCATTTGCCTGTAATCTACTGTAGTGTATTTTACTGTGTTACTACAGAATCTATTTATTACATCTTCAGTTTTTTTTAACTGACATTCATTATCCTTTCACAGTTTCACAGCTATTACACAGTTGCATAGTAAATCTGACCTTCTCCCTTTATTTGTTGATTTTACTATCTCCTATGCGAAATATGTGAATATAATCTGATATGTTCATATAGTCAGTAATCACCTGGGTCTGATAATTCCAATTATGCTCTGACAAAAGCTACAAAACTGTTGCACCTTCTAAAGTTTCACTAGCCACCCCAGTCTGTGCTGACACAGGTTGGTCTGATCTGACAAGGTCTAACCCTGTGGAAGCATTTAGTAAGGAAACAGATAAAGAGCAGCTGGGTGAAGTGTCTCTGGTGTCATGAGCAGATGCCACCCCCCCCCCCATACAACCAGAAGCAGGAAACAGAATTCTATATATTGTTATCAATTCTATAATGCTATATATTGTTATGAATTCTATAATTCTATATATTGTTATAGACTGCAAAAAACCGACACCCACATGTTTAGCTACTGCTACATGCAAACAAATACGTCTAAAAAAATTACATTACATAAACATGATATTTAAGAAACAAATAAACATACAAATTAAACTTGTTCATTGTTACAATATACTAAAAGCTTACTTTACAATATACTAAAAGCATTAACTTTATGATGCTAAACACATATGAATGTCATTCAGCCATTTATGGTGTATCCCATGCAAATGTAGTTATTTCGAATAGCAAGAAAATAACAACATACACAAATAGGCAGAGCATTGAATAGTATAGCTTTTGTCACATGGTAACTAATGGTGAATGATATGTATTAGATGGTTACTGACAAATAAAAATATGACTTTTATATTGCTTTTACTGCATTTATATCTCCCTGACGCAGTTACTATTGAAATTTTCGGCTTCCTTAAATGTAAATCCATCCAGATCCATGCATTTGCACTGGTGGGCCTTTGAAGTAATCGTGTGGAAGTCTGTAGTTGCAGTTCAGTGACAGGGCCTTATGTGGGAAGGCCTGTAATGTAATATCATTGTTTTGTGGTGAGTGAACAGGTGCTAAAGATCCTGGGTTCAGGAAGGCAGACTGACCGCAGTATGCAGAGGACCCTGCACAGGAAAGAGCTGGTGTGGGTTGGTCTCGCCTGCTCACAGGCTCAGGTAGAATATGTGGACTATATCACTGGAAGGGGATCTGTAAACATAGCATGCTCAAAATTTGGACAAAAATGTAATTATTATGTTACATAATAGTATGGGAACTCAATGATCAGTATGATGGTGTTGTAATAACATATGGCATTAACTATATCAGGTACTGAGATCATTTATGACCACCCCAAAGATTGAGCTCTAAGTCGCTTCCAGCTACATTGCACAACATTAATAGCTTGATGATATTTTACAACTTTGGACCATAACTGGACCTCTTAAGAGGTTTTATGCAATGCAAAAAAGGGGGGAAATGATGTTTCAAAGGGTTCTAATAAAACTTGCTCAATGTGTAGGTTTCATCAGTAAGAACACACATTATATGTACTTACAATGTATTTTACATACTTAGTTATGGGCATTGTGCATAAACAGTGAATGGTGTGGATCAGTCAAATAAAGAAAATATAAGAACAAAGGAAAACAATGGGGCTTTGTATTGAATCTTATGTAACAGTTAACACATGGGCAAAAAGAATTAAAAACAAATCATGAAATCATGAAAAAAATCCTTTCCAACTGAAATATACAGTACTACAAACCAAGAAAAAAATCTGCGGAAACAACTCTGAATCTTTTGTTCCTTTTGAAAGTGGTTTATCCATGGAAAGGTTATGAAATCACTCTTGCAGTCAAAAAAATGCTAATGTCCACAGTGATGAAGAAGCTGTTGCCCTTTCCAGCAGTATTGTGCGTCTACTGGGAGAATGTATTACATATTGGAGAAAACTGATCATATTTAAAAGGTAGCCAAGTATGAAAATTTAAATTTAAAACATGCTGGAAAAAAAAAAAAAAGCTTATCCATTTTTTTTTCTTGCAGCACACTGTCACCACTGTTCACTGCACAGTAAAATGAATTGTGCACCTGTCTGCCATTGTCTCTGCATGGTTTACTAGTGAGTCTAGCACCCGTGTGCTCTAATCCTTGAAGAACTTGACATATTAATTTAATGTAACAGTAACCAGGTGGTGGGCCATTTGTAATAATGTGTCTCAGAGAATTTATGCATTATTGTTGCCAGTTTTATGTATCACTGTACTACAAAGATAAACACAAATTCATTATTTAAATTTTGATCCAAATGACCTTTTTTTTTTTGTTCTTATAATTACAAGATTTTTTAAAACTCTTAATTACAAACACACGTATTTTAAAGTGTGAGCCATCATTCCTTTTTATCAAAGTCTTCTCTGCGCTCGCAGCTTTGCAAGGCATAAAGCATAAACTGCAACAAGAGTGTATAAACTGGCTCGTGCAATGAACCAAAGTCTACTGACGTCTAATGATGACGGACACAGGCCAAATGTAATATTAATGCAGAGTTCTTGAATTTAGACACCTTAAACAGTCTTTTTTGTTTATTTCTGAATATTTGCACTTAATATTTTAGTAGAAAATATAGCTGGTGTCACAATCTATTTCCATTGGTTGTAAAATTATTTGAGAAAAACGTTAAATAACCCTTCGCACCCTTAAAGAATAATATTCACATTATTAAAATACGACTAAAAACTAACAACCTCAAGACAGTAAAAGTATTCTTGAATTGCAGCCTATTGGACCAAAACTGGACCATCATAGACATATACATACTGTGCATTGCACCATTTACTCCATATATTACATCTTCACATTCTGTAGTTTAGTTGTTCCTGACTTGGCACACAGTTTGTCTGAGGATGACAAGATCCGCGCGAGCTCCATGCATTACGATACAGTTTACGGTAACCATTAGGCCCGGGCAGGATTTTATTCGTAGGTTCGAGTATTCCTATGCGGTAGGAATACGAATCTTCAACGAACATGCGAAAGCAGCTGCCTCACATTTAACACGTATTTCGCTTTATGCGTATAAAACACATTTTGAATATAGAGGACAATTAATTAGGGTAAACGACAAAAAGGACAAAAATCCGAACAGTCCCCATCGATTTTAAGCTTCTGTTTCTTTAAACCTTGAAGGGGCGGGAAAATCTGTCAAACACGACTTCAAGTGGAGGGGAATTCAGAGACGAAACTTGAAGCGCGCTCACTTGTAGTTTTGCTGCTGTGCTTTAGTTCGTTGTCACAACTCAGAGGTGGTGGATGACTTTCCATAGTGTCGTCTTCGCGTAATTCGTCATTACACGCTATATATGGTTCATGACACAGGAGCGCGATTATGGTGCATGTCATTTGATGCAAGTAGTGTACTGGACTTAGTGTAATATTCTCCATTGCGCTTCTTTTAACACCAGTACGTGTATTCTTCAGTGTTACCGGAGTGGATTGCTCTAGTTTCTTTGCTGAGAATAACTAGCCTCGGTTTTTAATTGAACGTGTAGCAATAAACGAAGACTTACTTCTCAAACAATACGAACATCAATAGCGCACTGGGACAGAAAGAATCGGTAAGTGATTTCTAAACTTTTTTTTTTTTAATTATTATTATTTTTGCCATTCCATCATTCCAATATTACAGCAACATCAATCTTATAACTAACAAGGCATCTTTACAAGGGCATTCTTGGATTCAAGGCTCAGTCCTGTCCATCTTAATGATGGTGTATATCATGTTGCTCCGTTCTATAAATCAACTATAGTCTAGACTATAGTCACTATGGTCAGTGACATCTTGATTGAAACCATACGTAGCGCACAGTAATAGATGCGCATTTTCACACTTTACGCACTGAGATTCTGCTTTGTTTGTCTCTTGCCTTCAGATTCTAAATTCTATCCTTGCTAATATGTTTTATAATCATGAATAATTTAAAAACATCAGCAACCGAAATGAATGCTACATTTCCAGCTGGCTATTTGTTAACTGTAAGCTATGCGACGGAGACGATGTTATGTTAATATGAAACGATAAATAGCCAAAATACTGTATTACAGCTGATCCATGTTAACGCTCCATATTAGTCAAAGTGTACCTCTCGTGAAGCGCTGTGGGAGTGCGAGGCAGACCGTAGTTAATCTATATCACCTGCGTTTAGCAATGTAAGATCAGAAATATAGTTAGATAAGTCAGTACCATATAAAACGTTTATGGTGGCTTTGAAGTCTTTGCTGTGATGTTTTATAAAAGGCTATCATTTTCCACCTACTTGTACAAGACATTTACAAAGCACTCTGGCCAGGTGTGTGTGGGAGGGTTTCAATTAACGTTTAAGCAAATTAATGAACTCGTTTTCAATTTTAAAAGAGAATTTATTATAGTAAATGGAATATTAAATAAATGAAATCACCATTCAACTCTGGAATATTGCTGGAGACATGTGTATCCTGGGAACTCCTCTGAGGCTATGTATCTTAGTTTACTGTCAGCAGTGCATCTGTCGAGTTCTGTTGGTTCTGTGAGAGCAGTCCACAGCTAAACGTCTACTCTATTTTAGAGGTGAGGAAAATAACAACAATCCATGCTGTAGCTACTTCAGGTTTGAACATTTGCTAAAAATGAGCTTTGATAATGCCACAAAGCCACACATTCTATAAATACGTTCATTAAAGGGCAATGTCATCAGTTTAATCTTTGAAAGCATCAAGGAGAGCTGTAAATGCTGCAAATAAACCAACTATATTCTAGACTTTTAAGAGGAAATCCCTGCGTGGGCCATCAGATGAAAGTATAGTCCTTTTTGTAAAACTCCTCCAAAACCATTAATTACCTTCATCATGATACTCCAAAATAAACCTTTAAAGGGCTTTCTACCTAGCCTGACTGGTCTTCCAGAAAACCCTGCTTGATCTTGCAGAGCTTGTAGATAAATTAATGATCCATCTGCATTATGTTTATTTGCCTTGGCATTTATGTAAAAAGAGGAATAAAGTTTGCTTTCATCAGCTCCGTGTTTGAAACAAGAGTTGGTAAAAGTGACAGTTGTCTTGGCCATTGGTGCTGTTACCCCGTGTGGTCATGTGGCAGCCCAGGCCTTAATGGCAGAGCAGCTGATTGACTGGTGGGTGTGTAGTGCTTCCATTTGTGGTGTCTCCACCATTGTTTGTGTCAACTTTCACCCTCTCAATCGAACAGGTGATGAGGTTTGAGCCACAGATGCCATTGTGGGGGAAATGGGTGTGGGTACATGTGTGCACAAGTGTGTGTTTAGTAAGAGTGAGTGAGTGAGGGACATGAGAAAGACGTGGGAGGGATGAAGGCTCTGTGTGTGTTTGTGTGTATTTTGAATGGCTGTGTGAGTAATGGTAACACAAGTGAATCATTAGACACTAATGCACAGTGGAAGATACCTGCTGTGTACTGATCTACTGTGAGGTGATTCTCTAGCTTCAAAAAGATCTCACTAATTCTCCCCTAGAATAATACATGATATGCACTTATCTCGTTTGTTTCAGTACTGCAGTTCTGGGATGTTTCTTCCCCAGCATTTAAAACTGGTTTGGGAAAACCCCAAAAACAAATTTGCTGAACAATGTCAACTATCAGGTGAAAAGCATCAATCCTTTCACGGTCTGACTCAGTGAGTGATTAGCTTTAGCTTCATTTTTTGTCACAGTAACTGCAAATGAAAAATTGGGAGTGCAGCGCACCTTTGAACCCAGTTCAGCACATTCATACAGTAGACAACCGTGAGCCTCCTGTCTGAGCCTGCAGGAAATTACGGAGGGAGAGCCAGAAGCAACAGCTGGCCAAAGAGAGGGAAGCTGGGACTTCAGAAATGGCTGAGATTCTTTTCACTGTGCACAGAAATAGGAGGGATGCACTTGAACCACCATGTGTGAAACACAGGTGGCGTGTTAGTGTTTAGTGTGAGGGATGTAGTTGCTTCTTCACTAACTTGCACCCAGGGCTTTGATAAAGATCTACTGCCTTGACTGGCACTGATAAAGTGCTTGAACTCTCAGGAATGCTGTGGTCATGGACGTGTCACAGCATACCTGTATATAAAGGTGACTAATACCTCAGTAAGAGGAAGAATGGTTGATAAAGTTGTCAGTGATTTATTGTCTGTTTTTGTGTCTGTATAGTTTACTCTGTTGAAGCAGTACATATGCATCAGTCTGAGAAATAGTTTGGAGAAGTGATGAATAACTGTAACCTTGAAAACAACAGGAGGTTTTAGTGATGAAGAAGAGAAGGAGAGCTTTTGTTTTAAATATTTTTCTAAACTACTGATTCAGACCTGGACTATTTGGAAAAGTTCTTGTGGGTAAGGAATTTCTTCTAGGATCAACTGGATGTGTAGTAATATTTACTAGCACAGAAAAGTTTGCAGCTCAAGCCGATTGTAAATCAGCAGATTTATTCAGCAGTTTTAACACACGATGTCTATTTTAGTTTTAGCTACATGTGATGCATTTATACATGACCTTGAGTGAAAGGGCACCAAATGGTTTATGATGAACAAATGCTTTTTCTAGCAGGGTAAAAGAACTCGAGGAGTTCACTATTTGCTGTACCATTTCTCAGTAATGCTGGTAGTCTGGAGTTTATAATGAAACAGTAGCCCATACACCTTCACTAGAGGTCTGGTGGATTATGGTGATAGAGAGCAGTTTTAGAAGCACTTCAACACCTCTGCAAATGTGGGATGTAAGAGAAGGGTCACCCAAGCTGTCCACCCACCCACCGCACTGCAGTGCAGTTTGCTGCATTTTTGTCCTGCAAAATCTGCTCTTAAATGTTTTTTCCATAACCCCCCCCCCCCCCCACACACACACACTCAAACATACAGCTAGACTATGCAGCAGATTCATGTTTGCATCAAATCTTAAACAGCACTTACATTTACTGTAGTTTCTTATTATATCAGAATGTTTTCAGGCCTGAGTGACACATTCTCTTCAGGTTGGTTTGCACTGTAAATGTTAAAGATGGAAACAAAATGGGATGTCAACTCTCTGTACCCGAAATGTGCAAAAAATCTTTTCTCTTGTTATTTTCTGTCCTCCAGGTCCTTCCAATAGCAAATGAGACTTTATATGCTCTTTACATGTATAAGATCAGTTATCTCTATTTTAGAAATGAATGTAGTCAGATTCTATCAGAATGTTTAATTCTTCCCATTCCCCATTTGCTTATCTCACTAATTTGATTATTTCACAAATGCCACTGTGTTGTTTGTTAGA
>JAOYMR010000007.1:9552774-9579412 GCA_025802075.1 Tenebrosternarchus preto | reverse complement strand
TTTAATTCTTCCCATTCCCCATTTGCTTATCTCACTAATTTGATTATTTCACAAATGCCACTGTGTTGTTTGTTAGATAATGACTTAATGTGATGATGTTCTCTCCACAGCAGTGATGTCTAAGACAATGAGATTTGGCTCCAGGAGCCACTCCCACTCCGCATCGAGGTCAAGGTCACGCTCCGAGTCGCCGTCTCGCTCCAGGTCTCGAAGCAGCTCGCGATCTCGCTCAAGAAAACACCGCTATGGGTAACTTCCTGGTCGTACACACCTAAAAGCCTTTGCTTAGAGAGTTTCCTGTGCAGCTGCAAGAATTTGCCTTAGTCATTTAGTGAAAAATCATTAATCTCAGGTGTTGACACAGATGAGCAGTCAATTCGGTTTTAGCTGGATGTAGTCTCAGGTTTCATTCCCCAGTTTCAGTGATGTGTGTTCTTTGTCAATATAAAAAAAGTTACATTTACATTAAAGGAGTCAAAGGTTTCTTACTTTACTGCATCCCTATCAATAAGTCCATAACATGGAAATAAGCAGTGGTAAACTTCATTCAGGGTGATAGGCTTTGCAAATTTGGATCCTGTGGTAAGAAAGACAGAGAAAGTATTTTGTTAAGCTTGTCTGGTGCAGTTCATGGAACTGACAGATATTTGCCCTAAAAGAATAACAACCGTTGTGTCCATAGAGTCTGTGTTAATCAACAGGCAAAAACAGTTCAGTCTAAGAGAACAAAACCACAATGATCAATTTTACAGCATTTCAGTGTTTACTGCTCTCTGTTGTGTTTGCAGAGAATAATGAATCCTCTTCTTAGAATTGAAAACTAACCTCTAGTTTCAGAGGAGGCTCAGAGATCTCACATATGAAAAGTTTCAGTTCTCCTTAAATGTATATTCCATTAGGGTACCTCCTCTCTTTATGGTAAACAAGGCCCGTTTAATCATTCCATTCAGCTGAACACTCCCTTTGCTCAGATGGCTGTACAATGTGTCAGATATTGGCTTAAGGCTTTAGCTTGGTCAGCCAGATCGATTCTTTCTAATGCAAAGGTCAGGGTTAGGGTTAGTGAAATGTATTGGAACAGCTTATATATGTGTCACACTTTTTATGTCCTGTTTGTAAGGGAGAATTGGACTTTGATATGGATGTTTCCATTTTGCTTGTTTGGGTAAAGCCCACAGTTTGTAATGCCAAAGCTATAGCAAAATTAGCATTTTGTGGGTAGGACATATGTACATCTGTGAATTTATTAATGTTGATTTACTTACACAAATATTTCTTTTGTTGGCCTCTTGTGATAATAGCAAAAGCCAAACTGTAAAGCCAGAATATTTTGACCCCTTTATCAGCAAAATGAGCATAATAAATGTGTAGTGAAAAACTCCTTGGTATGCAGAATTATGGATTGTAGTACTTTCTCTAAATTCACCAACAATAAATTATCAGAAGTCACCAAAACAAATTTAGCATAAAGTTTTTTTTTTTTATTGTTACTTTAAGCTGAGTTTCCGGTTAAGGATACTGTGGTGTAATTGGCAGTAATAGACCGAGCTCTGTGCCTCTGTGCCTGGCAGTATAAGAGTGGAAATCTTTCCCATATGACCCATGTGACTGGCTCTTTCCATCCATGCTCAGCACAAGAAACGTTGAGCTCCTCTTATTCTCTGTGAGAATGCAATGCTGCTCTGTATACTACCACTTCAACCTTTATACCAATGAAAAAGCTCACTGGGTGAGTATAATGCAGCGTTTAAGATACAAAAAGTCTGTATAAGGGACACAGATAGATAAGGTAAATGGGTAAAGGAAACAGTGCAGTAGAAATGTCTTTGTGTTTGAGTTCACGTTTGTTATTTGCGCTCTGCGTTTGTTCGGGGATTTATAGCAATGATTAAATTTCATTTGAAGTTCATTTAATTGTTGCTATAAACTAGTTGAAAACATTAGACGAGTGGCACATGACTTTACAGACCGACTGGAAAACGGTGCTCAGCAGACTCAGATGTTTCTTTGCAAAAGTCTGCGATCCTTCTGGGATCTGGGAAGCATAAGCCTCGATGCTTCTTCGTTCTTCTTATTTTTACCTTAAAAGGAACTTCACTTGGATTTATTTTTTTGTTTGTTTGTTTGTTTTATAAGGGAGCAATTATGAGAAAATGTTGGGAATTATAGGCTAGACTTTGAGTCCGTTTCTGTCTGTGATCTGATTCACTGTGAGACATTCTGCGGGTGGCTTGTATTGAGCCATTTTCAGCTTGGGATTGAAAAAGACAAACAGCATGTCTAAAACAGTATATAAAACAATCCAAAGTGTGCCAAAGTACTGTGGTTCATTCCCCAAGTGCTTGTCGTGAAAATTTGTGTTAAACAAAAAATGTTTTTTTTTTGTTTTGGGTTATGCGATGTTTTACGGCCACCTTGTGGACTGAAAAGGCCCTGCAGCATCAACTCTGCTTGGACTCCTGCAGAGGTTACTGGAGTGGTGCAGTGGTACTTTGGAGTAACAGATTGTTGATTTTGTAGATTGCATGTCTCATACAAATCAGTGACACCCAGGCCCCACCCTGCTGAATATATCAAAGCTGACATTAAACCAGGTTACTCTGCCAATTACATAAAAAAACTCTCAAAGCTAGTCAGTGCTAGGTTACTTTGGAGTAAAGTAATGCAGTTTTTCATAATTTGTGGGTGTTTGTGTCTAAGCCTGTAGTTTAATTTTTATCCTAATAGAAAACATAAAATCCTACCATTTCTGCGAACAAGGTTTATGAAGTTCACAGTGGTTTGCTTCGGTACGATCATCAGTAGGTTTGTACATGTATGGTTGTATCACTCTCTCCTTGTGTCATTGTGTTCAGCTCTGTCAAGGTGTCCGTTAGTATTAGGGCTAAGCACAGACGGCTAGGCCTGTTTGGTGTTTAATTATATTTTTGCTCTTTTATTCCTCAAAAATCTTAAATACTTCATATGTTCCCAGGATGTTTTGAGTAGTTTAAAGTGTAAAAAGATTTGTTTTGCAGTGCTGGAATTGAATGTAGAAGTAGATATTATCCTGTACATTCTGGGGTTTTTTGCATGAACTGGTATACTGACGGTTACATGAAGATAAAACTGTTCTTTTTGCTTGAGGACCATTGGAGACGGCCTTTTCTCGCTCTTTCCAAGCTCTAGGTCCCGCTCTCGGTCAAAATCTCATTCTCCACCCCATAATCGGGAAAGGAAACAACCACGAGAATACCAAAACCATCGGGAATTCCGAGGCTACCACAGAGGCTTCCGGAGGCCTTATTACTTCCGGGGCAGAGGACGGGGATTCTTCCGTGGTCGCTTTCAGCGTGGAGGAGGGGGATACAATAACTACAGATCGAATAATTGGCAGAATTTTCGCCAGTACCCACAGCAAAAACAGCACCAGCAGCAACAGCACCAGCACCACCACCAGCCGCAGCAGCAGCAGCAGCAGCACTATGCTCACAGCCCCAAGAGAGGGCGCTCTCATTCATACACGCCCAAGAAGCGCTCAAGCAGCCCTCAGTCGCGAGGCCATTCCCGCCGCTCTGACAGGTCTTCCTCACCCCATTCACACCACTCCTCTTCCTCTAGCTCCTCCAGACAAAGGTCTGGGTCTGCTCAGCACAGCTGCAAGTCTGCACCTGACAAAACGCAGAGGAGCGCAGGAGATGAGACTCTGTCAGAGCAAGGAGGGGGCTGCCCGGAGTCGGAGGGGAGTGCACAAGGAGGCAGAGCACCTGATATTTTGCCACTTCCAATGAACCACAATAGCTCCCCTAGGAAGGCCAGCCCACGGGTTTGCTCTGCTGTCGCTGGTGGCCAGGGTGATCCAGCTGCCAGTGGAGCACATTCTGTGTCTGTGAGTTCAGGTACAACTAGCAATGGCTCCACCTGCTGGCAGACTGTCACCACTACACCTTCTACCACCAGCCCATCAAAGAAAAATCCCGCTACAGTTTTCTCTGGCTTTGGGCTTTTTCCAGACATTGATCAGCAAGAGGATAAGATTGCCATGTCCATAGCATTTAAAAAGTAAGTTATCACAGCAAAAAAAAAGGAGATAACATATATTCTTAATATTGTTCGTTTAACTTCAAATATGTTTATAAGTGCAGTTTCTGAATAAGGGAATTCAATAATAATAATTTTCCTAAAAGAGCTTGAAAGAGGAGTGTTGTTAGACAAAGTAAACATAGTATAAAACATTAATATTCTTTTTGTTTTGTGCTTCAGTTGTTATTTAAGTCAGACTGACTCCTTTGTGGGGGTCCCTTGAGGTAGAAAAGAAATGTCTTCACTGTTGGATTTGTGCCTTAGGAGACCATACATGTTGACACATATGTTTAAGGTCCACTTTGTAATTGTGGACCAAGAAAGCAGCAATTTGGCAAATGCTTCTCCTAAAAAAAACCCCAAAGAAATCATTAGAAACAACATCCACCAAACCATATTTTTACGATCATAAACACATTTCACATTTGGGAAAATGTTCCTTGATACAAAAAATAGACTGTGGCTTTAGCTGTGGATCCCCATCAGCCATCCATGCCCCACATTTAGACCACCTTTTCACTACTATGCAAGTATAAACTTCTCATGTCTTGCAAGCATAAAAATGTACTCTATATTTTAATGAGACCTCACATGTGAAGAAGCAGGATTGCTTCTTGGGGTCTGCTCATAAATACATGGTTCTGACTCCATGAAGACATAATTAAATGTCTGTCTCTTGATTTCATTGATTAGATTCTTGGAGGAGCAGAAGAATAAAAAGCAGGCTTCCGCAAATACTGCCACAAACAAAGCAGCAGACAATGGGAATGGCTCAGGTGAAAAACGGTCTGAAGCCATTTCGGATCAGTCCTCTGACCACAGCGTCAGAAGGGAGAACCAGAAATACAAACTTGTTGGCAGAGCCCCATTGCTCTGTGAAGATGAGGAAGAAGAAGAGGATGAGGCGGCAGAGCAGCCCTGTTTACCCATGCAGGCTGGGGAGAACGTCACCTCAAAGCGCAAAAGCAAACTCCCGCCGTCTGCTCAGGAACTGTTTGAGGAACAGGCCAGCAAGCTGGAGCACATAGACTGGGATGATGAACTCAAGGCCTTTCTGCTAAGCCAGAAGCAGGAGAGAGCTGCAAGCTTTTTGGCAGCTCTGTCTAAGAGGGAGAAGCTCCCACGTCAGCTCAGGGAACTTTCCCCAGGGAACTTTTTCAGGGAACTTTCCCCTGAAAGACCATCGAAGGTGAAACGGAAAGAGAAGGCCACACTGACCCCCTCCTCCCCCACGTATGCAGCTCTCCCTCGGAGGAGCTCTGAGAGACCAGACCAAGAGATGGTCATGATTATGAGTGATGAATCCCCACCCAGGCCTTCTGGGAAAAGAGAAACAGAGTTCAATCTCAGGATGGATTCTCTTAGTGACAACCTAGCAAGGTAAATGCCTCTTTACTTTGTTATTACCACATTTAGAAAGGCTGGCTGAGTCTCAGTTTGAGCAGCAAAGCATGATGTTCAAATATCGGGACAGACTGAAGCACTTACAAAGAAGATTCTTGGTGTTGGTGCATGTCTGCTGCAGGTTAATAGCTAATAGCAAATTCAGTAGTGCAGCTGCGAAAAGTTAGATTCAAGAATAGACTTGATGTGTTTTGTACAGGAATGTTGGCTCCCTCTACAAATTTTCAGCAGAACTTAGTTTACTGACTCCAGACACTGACTCCAATATTAAAAATATTTTTCAGTTTATTTTTAATATAAATCACACTTTTGTTTGTATTTACTTCACTAGTAAGTGCTTATTCAGTTTTAGTTGGACATGATATGCTTTCAAGGGAGTTTGTCATTATTAATGAAATGATTGACTATCCCTTCCATTACTTGCTTGTTTCTGCCCCTTGTTTTAATTTATCTGTACAGCACATTTATTCTAATGTACCTATGTTTGATTTTTGTATATTTATGCTAATGTCAAATATCAGCCATTAACTGTTGTTTATTACTATGTCTTGTAGATCCTCTGTTTTGTCTAATGACTGGAGGAATGCTATGGATTTTGTACACCCTGATAAAAAGGAACAGGAGTTCCACTCAGTGTTTCAGCACCTTCCATGTAATAGGATACGCAGAAGTTCCTCAGAGCTGTTTGCTCAGCATTTAGTTGCAATTGTCCATCATATCAAAGGTGATTGTCTCTGTTAACTAATGTTGTAATTGTTGGTGTCTTTTTAAAGATTTTTTTATGTGATCCATTTTATTTATAAGGTCTTAATTACTCTTAACTTTTAACTGCATGATAGATGATGCAAACACGTTTTTCAGCATAGCTTATGACTTCAGTTTTTTTCTAGATAATCTCTTCACATCTGAGGCTAACACTTGAACAACAGAATGATTGGACAGTTACAATAATGTAATCCAAACAGATCTTCACAACTAGTTTAACTAAAACCTGCAGGTCACAGGAATCCATGGCAATAATGTATCATGACTACTGCCATACTGTCATATTGTGTCACTATATCTCAGAACTCAAGGAATCTGTGTTGTGCCAGTGGTATGATTTAGCATGCTTATATTCTATGTTGTTTGAGCTGTTTTCACAGTTATATTAAAAAGTTGGATACAAATTGGTCTTCTTTTAGTTTGTAGTCTGTGACCATTATATATGTTTTTTTAATTTCCCACAGCTCAATATTTCCCTTCCTCTGGAATGACTTTAAATGACCGATTTGCCATGTACCAAAGAATAGCTGCTGAGAAAGAAATGGTGAAGCCAAGGAAGAGCCCAGAGATACACAGGTCTGAACGTGTGCTAAACTCTCTCTCATTGTTCTTACTTTGGTGTGCTGGCCTGATTGATTAATCCATTAATTATAACATTCAATGCAGACAATACAATAATTTCCAATTAATTTCACTTCCACTGAGCTCAGCTCCTCAAGAGCTAGGGAATGGAAAAAAATCCAAATTCCATGCATCTTTATTTTCTCTTTTTTTCACAGGAGAATTGATGTTTCTCCCAGTGCTTTTAAGAGGCACTCTCTCATGTTTGATGAATTGAAAAGCTCCGTGGATAGCAGCTTCAAGGTGACAGAAAATTTTGCAATATGACGTATTTCGGTAAAGAACGGGGCGAGAGCGAGCGAACGAGCCCGAGTGCCTTTAGCATCACCTCTCTCTCCTTCCCTAAGCCCCTGCTTTTCTCTCACAAAAGAAAGACATAAGCTCGCCGCTAAATGAAAGTGAGATGTGAAAAGAGGCACTTGCAGTATATTGTGTTGTATATTCTCTCCACAACAATTGATGGTTGTGGTTTACTGTGGGTACAAGCCTTCCTAAGGCAGTTGGGTCAAGAAGTGAGAGGTCATAAATGGAAATAAGATGTCATAAATGGAAGTGGCCAGTTGCACCCATGTCAGAGCCATTCAGTGGACTCTTATCAAACTTCATAGTAAGTATTTTTCTTTAAAACCTGAAAAGAGCAAAACCAAGCCGAACTAAAACATAACATACTTTCATGTGCACCAGTGAAAGTACTGTGGTAATTTACCCTTAATGTTCTGATGCCTGTTCTCTACATTCTCTCAAAACTGTTTAAGCTGTGGAATGGCAGGTGAATGGAAGACGAAGGGCCGCTGAGATCTTTAGGGTTTTCTCATATGTAGGCCTACCACTAAAGCGCTTTGCTGAATGAAAGCTCTCCATTAATTCTTCATTAGTGGTTTCGGTCCAGCTGCATGACTGAGTTTTTCATGTGTCCTGTGCCTCGTTTCCATCTCTCATTATTCGTACAATAGGCCCCTGGAGCACAGCACTAATTTTTAGTATGGCCACGTCATCTTTATGTCTCCTCAACACAGGCTGATGGTAAACAACTGAAAGGTGATACAAAGGACCTTCGGTTGGATATTGAGCACCGTAATAAGTACATAAGCAGAGACCCAAATGACAAACAGGAAGGGGAAGGAGAGTCGGGAGAATCTCCTGGGTCAAACAAGGAGATATCCACTGAGAAATCCTCCAAGCACTTTAAAAAATCAAAGTAAGTTTTCTGGCATGTGCATATAAAACCATATAGCAAAACCCTCTGGGGGTAACAAATGATCAGCTACCTCACAGTGTAGATATATACATGTTTTAAATAAGGCTGTGGGGTGGAGAATGCTGTACCAGTTGTGACAGATTAAAACAAAAAAAATCAGCTCTGCACTATTATTATTATTATTATTATTATTATTAATAATAATAATAATAATAATAATAATATATCAAATTACTTCAGTAAAATGGAAAAGGCATAGAGGTGAATTAACCACACTTTTGATAAAAATCGTAATACTGACATAGATACATAGATATGCAGTTCAGTACTCCACTGTGAGGTCCTCATACTTCAGTGAAGAGGAATACTTTGCCTCTTAAAATTGAGTTTTGTGCACTTTATCATGCTGCATTTTAATAAGGCACCGTCACTGTTTCATGTAAGCAGAAAAGGCAAGAAAAAACGAGAGCGCTCTCATTCCTCGTCCTCTTCCTCTGCTCATTCTCACGAGGAAGAGGAGGCTGAATCCACGGAGGAGGACTTCAGCAAGGCCCAGCTGCAGCTCAGAGAGTGTCCCGGACCCGTGGAGAGGGGACAGGCATGTGGACCAGCTATTGGCCTTCTCTAGCACTTAATCATCAGGCACTTTTGATACATAGATCTTGTGCTTATGGACTTTGTGTGTTTCTATATATATATTTTTTTTTTTTTTCAGCAGTTCAGAGCACAAGCTAGAGGATGGAACAAAGTGAATTCCTTTGGAAACAATAGCATTAGCAATAGCAAAGCTTATATGGCAGTGCATCCCAAGAGTGAGGACTGGGATACAGAGCATGTACCTAAAAACAGAAAATACTACCTGGTAGGTTATTGTCTCTCAAATAACATCTGTGAATCACTTACTTGGACCCATCGTTGCTTAAAGTGTGTTTTTATTCTGTTCTCTTTTGTGGTTTTAGCAAGTGGGAAAGGACGGCGAGGGGGAGAGAAAGTGGGTGGCGGCTGGGGGGCGTGGCCAGCCGGTGGTCCCTCGCGTGAAGGGCCGTTTTATCCTGCGGAGGCCCACTAGTGCCTGCACCACAAACAACTCTAACTGGAGCCATGAGAAGTTCCAGACCAGCGGTGAGGATGGTGACCACCCAGGCAACAGTACAGAGCCGGCCCACAAAAAACAAAACAGTGCTTGAGTCCCAGCCAGTAGTGGGTATGAGTGATGAACCACGAGCCATTTCCCTACACCTGTACGTTGGCTGGACATATTCTACACTGGTGGACATGACCAGGGAATCATCATACATCAGTGTCTACAGATCACTCGTTACCGTCAAGAGTGGGAAACATTTATCCAGTAGGAGACCATTAGAATCAAAACTCTTGCTTTCACTAGGGCCATTTTGTAATGCATTCTCTAGAACTATTTTAGCATTAAGGTGTTTTTCTTTATTAAAATGTCATCTATGTGTTTGTAATAGATTCCTATGTGCACTCTCACTATGCAGCAGAAAGTGTTTTTTCCCCTTTTTATATGTGCAGATTTATAGACAATGGCGTTTAAAGGGAAGTATGGGATATAATTGGTGCCTTAAAGCGGATATGCTGAGCTGATCTTGCTAAAAAGCAATGCGATTTTGAATTTAAGATAAAGTTTAGTAATGTTACATAACTGAATAGATAAACATGGTTTGTCTCTGTCAGAGATTAACATAAATCTACTGTAGAAATAAACAAATACAAGTTATCACTGTATTTGTGGTGGATTATACTCAGTGGATTCAGTTTCTTACACATATTGCTTTACCATAAATAAATTATCATAAATCTGAAAATTTGTCTGACTCACCACGTTTGTTAAATATCCCTTGTGTGTCAGTGTAGTGTATTTCTAGCTTATTCATTTCCATTTACAAACTTTATCCAATCAATATCTGCAGCACTTTCTCATGGCCCCATTTTAGTTACTATATACACTGCATATTCACTAGTGGCTTGTAAAAAATCACATTTACACTTACATGTTAATGCAGTTGCTAGAACATGCAGATGGCCAAGTTTCATGAGTGAATGGGAATGAAAGGCATTAGTGTTGTAAATGACGTGTCATCAGACCAAGCTCCTGCAGATCGAAGTTCATGTCCTCTGACTGGCATTGTATTTAAGGAAAATTATTTGCCATGTCTATTGTAGACTCACCCAGCTAACAGCTACAATGCCTGCCTTCTATATTTATTTCAAAACTGAATTCATAAAAGCCTCTATCAGGAACACGGATGTGTTAACGCCCTGGTACAGATTCTCAACAGCGGGCCTGGTCTTGGTATTATAACCACAAAGACCTTCAAACAATAACAAGAACATTATATAACCACACCCGCTAAAATCTAGCTGTACAGCATTTCAGAAACTTCTCACTTTTGCTCTATGAAATGATCTTAAAGCATGACATTTTATGGAAAATGTGTATTGTTCTGCAATGTAGGATTTGTATTTTTGGACAATAGGGATATGTAATGATTTAAATGTCATGGTGTAGTTTTCAAATGAGGAAATCTTTAAAATGTCTAGAACAATTTCTATTTGGAATAATATAATTTGTTATTTCTTAATTCATTTTATGTCATGTTTTGGAATGTATGGTGGAATCGTAAACAAACAAACAAACAACAAAAAAACACAAAATGGTTTTGCTGTCATGTTTTCATAGCCAACTAATACATGTTAATTAGTTTGTATTCCACATTTGAATAATAATAAAAAAAGGTTTGATTTGAGAATAAAAAAGTTTTCCCACATGTAATGGTGTATTCTGTAATAGCACAGGGACCCACTTTTCATGAGGTGTAGAATTATAAGTAGAATTCTTGGTTGAAGTAGAGGGTTATGTCAACATGGGAAGAGTCTGGACAGGCTGGGACTTTGGACTCGACACTGAACAGTGACATGACTGATAGCAACTTCATTTTATATCTGAGCTACGCAGTAAGTCAAATAATATTTGATAATTACTGAGTCTGAGAACCCTCAGATTCCTTCATGAGTTTTCTTAAAATAATCAAACAAATAAGTTAATAAATAAAGGACAGACTGCTAGTGTTGCACAAGTGATACTGGATAACAAATATAATGCAGACCATTACGTCAGTACAGTGGTAGCTAAAGCTTAGTGACTGATTAATTTACTGATTGATTTAAGCTACTTAACTAGATCAGTGTTATCAGAGTAAAACAGACGTCATTAAGAAAAAAATGCTGTTTTTGTGTCTCATGAAAAAAGGTTTTATTTGTCATGTCATTTTTATTGACAAATATTTTATAGTTAAATTATAATTAAAACTTAAATAAAATTATTGACCCAAATCACCTTTTACTCAAACCTGTACTTGGCTTTTTAGATTCAGCATGGATCAATACTTGAGGATTTCCCTCCTTTATTTCTTTCTAGTCCACATGATTTGTGGAGAAGTTATAACTACAGAAACCTGTTTCACCTGTTCCTCTCTCTGTCTGTCCCGTGTGTGTGTGCACATCCACCTCGGAAAGGTGTGTAGCTTGTCATGACTAGCTGGCAAGTTTCTCAGTGTTAATATTTGAAGGAGGAAACTTGTTCTCTTTCTGTGTCTTGTGCAACTGCATTCACTCAGGCTGTACTTTTAGCCTGCCAGTTGTAGGACTCCGCTGGTCAGAGACGGATTTCTGCTATTGGAATAGAACAGGATTGAGCGCAGCTATCACAAGCAATGGGTGAGCTTCTATGTTGTTACACGCTCGTGGTGAGGTTTCAAAGACAGTGTGTTTCTGATTGAAATATTACGCAAGCTTTTATTGTGCCAGGGTTATAAAATTCTCATTCAAATACAACATCTTCCTTCTGTGTTTAATGGACTGTGTGACTGTGTCACTTTGGATGAGTTTAACATATTTAGAATCTGGACTATACTGACCTGACAATGCCAGACTATACAAGATAGACAGGCATACAATAATAAATCAATAATTACAAAAGTATGTCTACAGTTCATTAGAAAATAATGCCTAATGTGTTATTAATTTGAGACTATGTGTAAATTAACTACTTTCAATTCCATACAACATAGTTAGTGTGCTGAAAGTGCTGATCTGCCTTCCTCTTTTCTGAGTCACTCTGTACTGGGTGCTCGTGTTTCTCTCAATGTTATGACTTAAGCAACACATGATTTAACAACAGATAAGATATTTGTTGATTTGTAAGTAGGACTGTAGGCTGAACTGAAACATTTGCTATAAGGGCTACTATTTAGTAACTACAGCAAGAGCAGACAGTATCAGAGCATTCGGTACCACAAACCCCACCTGCAGTCATATCTCACATACCACATACCTCCTGGCCTGTTGAAACACATTACCTTGTAGATATCTGCTGAATGCACAGGACAAATCACCCACTTGTCTGAGATCTAGTCTTTTTATTTAAAATGGCAAAACCAGCAATAACATGCCAGTTTGTTCATCACACTAGTGTGCTGGTTAAAACTGGGGAGCCCTGCCTGTGTTTGACAGATTCATTTACAAAGAACATCATAGTATTTTTTTATAAAGATTGCATTGTCAGAAACAGCAGTATCTCCAGTAAACGTTTCAGCATTGAACATATCACTAACACGGACACGTCGCTGACCCGTTCTAACTCACGCGTATCTGTGCTGGTTTCTTCAGAGGTGCTGGTGCTGGTTGACTTTGAGGGCACGATGGGGGATGAGCTGACGGTGCAGGCCGGGGACGTGGTGACGAACGTGACACCATCCAGTGAGGAGGGCTGGCTGCAGGGCGAGCTCCGTGGGAAGAAAGGAATCTTCCCCTCCAATTTTGTCAAGGTAGGATTCTCTTCACATGCCGGTTCTCATGTCTGGTTTGGCCGGAGGCTGGTTTTCTCACAATGTGGTCGGCCTCTCAGTGGGCTGCTGCTTCAGTGCTTCTGTTTTTGTTTTGCTCAGGAAGTGCCCAGTTACTTAACCGGAGGCAACCAGAGGGAGCCGCGAAGCATGCGCAAACGTACGTGTGTGTTTTCATGTAAAGACCTACATATTCCAATACAACAAACCCAAACTGAGATACTTTTGGAGGCTTATTAGTCTTTAGTTGCTCATAGACTGTGTGTCAGTTGCACAAGAAACAGAACCAAGTAATGAAAGACTTCTTCCTCCACTGAAACCACATCCTATCTTGAGGGATAAGTACTAATTATATGTGCAGAAACAGGCTTGTAAATAGTGTTAAAAAGACATGTGACACCAAAGAGGAATCTGTTTGACAGGAGTCTTTTCTCTCAGCTATGTGTCTAAACTCAGACTGACCTAGATGTTACTTTGTGCTTTCTGCTTGTTTGCCACTCCAGTGAAGATGTCGAAGGAGCAGTGTAAGAAATGTGAAGTGTTGTTTGCATACACACCAGCAAATGAAGATGAGCTCGACCTGGTTGTTGGAGAGACCTTAGAGATCCTCAAAGAGGTAGTTAGCTACATGTTTTTTAAAAAGACATTTTTTGTAATGTTCACTGGTCATCATACTTAAATTTGTTGTTTTGTGTTTGTTTTATTGATGTTTTGTCATGTTACATGTTGTGCTTTTCTTTTGATTTTGTTCTAAGATTGAAGATGGATGGTGGATGGGAAAGAAAAATGGTAAAATAGGAGCGTTTCCATCCAACTTTGTAAAAGAAATTGTGTCTACAAAAGGTTGGTCTATAGTTCTTGAATTTTTGAAATATTAGAATTTGTTGGGCTTCACATATCTCAAATATGCTGCCCCATTAATAAAGAATAAGAGGTTTCCACAATGTATCTCTTTGAGTGCTGCCAATGTTCTACAGATATCAAGGTGAATGAAGGCAAAACAAGGCCTAAGATCTCAGAGGCTGTATTTAACAAAGAGGTACTTCCACACTCGATCACTGTGCACAAGAAAGCTCAGCATGATACAGAATCCAAATCTAATGAGTCTGTTTCTGCACAGGGAATGCAAACACAGAGAGTGAGCATGCGCAAAAAACCAAACGGTGAGAAAAACTGGCATCTGGACTCTCGCACTTTAAATGCTGTTTGGCCTGTTTAAAGGGCGGGGTCTTTGTTGTGATGTCACAGTAGATCTATTTTGAACACTAACAATTAGTGGAGCGTGGTAAAGACTGATCAGAGTATATGACAGAACCCCCTGATGCTTGTATCCTTGGGAGGCAACTTGAACTGACATAACTTCAATACGTCTGCCATTACATTACTCATAATAACTCATAATAATTGATCACATTAAATGTATTTATATTACGATTTATGTATTATGTTAATGGTCTTAGTGGTTGTCTGAGAGACTGTAATTCTTGTACTACCTTTCTGCTGGTAATCAACATTCCACAAGTTTCCAGTTAGAAATTGCGCATCGTCACAGTGTTCGTCAGCTGAACCAACCAAATATTCCTGTTCTCGTTGTGTTCCAGTGAAAGAATGTTGTCAGGTCATGTTCGACTATGCAGCCTTGGCTGAAGACGAGCTGAATCTGAAGAAAGGAGACATCATCACCCTCATCAACAAGGTCTACAACTGACTGATAGTAAACTGCTATGTCCTAAATCTTCCTTTACCCCTCATGCCTCATTACTACAGATGTATGTCAGATACCAGCCTCACATTCTCTTCTGTCTGTGAAGCCATTAGTCATTATAACTTACTGCTAATCATCTTTCAGTCTGATATGCAGTATGTGTATACACAAGAAAACATTTCATCCTTAGTCCAGTCCACTGCTTGCTGTATTGTTCAAAATATTTTTTTAAACTTCAGACAATATTTTATTAATAATACATTACATCAGATGAATACAGTTCTTTTTATTGCACTGTATACTTTATGAGAAGTAATAAGTGGCAATTTCTCCTTTTATTTTGACATTGTTGTTATTAGAGTGAGTGAGTGTGTGTGTGTGTGTGTGTGTGTGTGTGTGTGTGTGTGTGTAAAAGGACACCATAGCTTGGCTTTATGCTCTGTGCCTCTGGCTTCCAGGTCAGTGATGATGAGGGCTGGTGGGAGGGGGAGCTGAACGGTCAGAGAGGCTTCTTTCCTGACAACTTTGTCATGGTGATCCCAACGGACCCTCTCCAAGTGAGTGGGGTGGAGAAAAGTTCTCACACTGTTGCATAAAAATAGGAGTGTCTTCCCAGTCTTCTCTAAGATTTTCCCAAAACATTTTTAGACCAAACATACTCAGTTATTTCACACAGGCTGTTCACGCTAATTTATCACTTTGCTGTATTAAAAACAGCTTTAATATGGTCTTTCTGTGGCTGTGATTTTTTTCACTGTTATTTTAAGCATGTTCAGTATGGAATGAATCAGAGATTCCCATTCAGTTTGTGAGTAAAAGAGGGATGTGATGTTGCAACTATGGAAAGACCATGAGGTTTAATCCAAAGCTGTTTCTAACCAACACTGTTTTTATTTTTTCCTGTTTGCTTAAGGACAACAGCCAACCACCACTGAGACGTGGCTCACAGAAGCAATCAGGTAAGGCAATCTTTCTATTTTTAAACAGTCAGTCTGGTAAAACTGGTCATCGGTGGTCATGTGATCACTGGATTTAAATATACTAAATGTCTTCACATACAAGTTCTTGATAGCAATATTCTTGATCCTTCATATTTTTTTTTTTGTGATATGTGCCAGGAAGTCACTGTATTTTTATCAGTTAGGGTACCTTTATTTGTGAAACCATGTCAGATGAGGGCAGTACAAATGACACTTGGCAGTAGGCTTTCAAAAAACTTCCAGCATTCCCAGGAGCCGGGCTTCATGAAGAGGCATGCTTTCAAGTCAGGCATGTGTGATCTTAAAGACAACTTTAGAATACCTTGTGGCCCTTAGGAGCCCTTAGGAGCCCTTATGTGTTGCTCTATGGGTTTAAGCATGTAGCAGTGGCACAGGCCACTGTGCATAACAAGCCCGGACATGTAATCTCAATGTCACTGTTAACCACAATCTATCAATGTAGTGACAAAGCAAATGCCAATTCAAAGTGAGTGCAACTTACAATGACTCTCTAACAAGCTAGGTGTAACTTTGTTGCCTGGTTGATATAAAATATTGCAAAAAATGAATGTGAGCCAGACCTCATCCAGGTCTTAAATGACAGCAAAATCAATAAACCCTTTTGTGCCACAGTTTTGGTTAGCCGTTAGGTACCCAGTAATGGTTTGAAAAGCTAGTTTTATCCAGTAAAACTCAAATTGCAGTTTTAGTGATCAATTGTAATTACTAGGCTGGGTTTTTGTTTTTGCTATTTTGAAAATTGATGTTTAAGGTCTGTAATCAGAGATGCAGAAAGCTCTCTGACTCATGCTCTCACTGTGTCAGCTTGTAAAAAAGGATGTGAAATGCTCATTGACATCTGTCACAACTGGAGCAGGATGTGGGTTTTTAACACAGATAAGCTTAAAAACACCTGCAACTTCTCTGGTTGTTTTTCATGTTTTCTGCTTCAGATACTTCTGTTTTACATTAAAAGAAATTTCAGGGGAATAGTATGACATTTTTAGATTTATTTCTGTAGGGTGGTATTAAAGTAAAGTAAAGATTTCCCAAAATCATATCTTAACCTGCATGCTTTTATAAAATCTTGGCTTTCTGAGGATGGAGTCCCAGTAGTGATAGACCCCACTACACATACTGTTAGGTGAGAGTTGTACAAGAAGTTTTAGGTCTTGGTGACATCATGTGAGCCGAGTGCCTTTAAGGCAAGAACACTTGAGGATGTTTTGTGGCATGTGCAGCAGCTAGAAGCAAGACTTGCCGTTCTCTGACAGGGTACGTAGAGATTGACTTACTGTACATTAGCTCTACTCATTTCTCAGAGGCTTTCTTTGATAAATAAATAATTAATACATATGTAAGTTGAAAATATGCCATAAATGTACATATTCTTTGTAGAGATTATTATTGTGCTAAATCTAAAGCACAATATTTGCTAAGTTGTCCAGGAGTGTTAAAATATTTTGTCATTTAAATGTTTATTGATATTTTCACAATTTGGATGACTTATGATATTAGTAAAACAACATTATTGGGTTCTATTGCATGTGGCTTCATGAAATCACTTTGGGAAGTTTACAGAGTTAAACATTTCCCAAGGTTTTTTTCTCATGAGAAGTTTGAGTAGCCCCAGGAAATAGCATGCTGCTTCCTCCACCAGGAAAACTCTGACATTCCCATGCTTTCTTCCAGATCTCCTGTGCTCACCCCACATCATTAGAACTGTGCTGTAAAACAGTGCTTATTTTGTTAGCTCAGCTGAAACATTACGGGCATTAACGCTGTTTGATGTTCTCTCTGGAGTCAAAAATGAATTATATGTTGAAAGTTATATACTCGGCACTGACATGAAAAGAAAATCACTCTTTATGTGACAGTAAAACAAGCTTCTGGAATGGAGAAGAGTAGTACTGAAGCAAAGACTGACACCAAAGGTAAGAGTGCTGTGGCACTGCACAAATGCTTATCCTGTTTGAAAGAGCACACTTACACCAAAAATGACTATAAACGTAAAATCTGCCATCAGGTCCTTTTGTGCTCATGAGTTCATTACACCCACAGGGCCCACTGCTATCCATGCTGTTGTTTCCATTTAAATGAAGGCTTCACATTATAAATAACAAAATAAATATGTACACATGCTAAGGTGCTACTTATTTTTGTTCATAGCTCGATAAAAAAAAGAAGTCCTCAAGTCCCTACTGCTTTGTGCATTAGGGGGCTGTTATTGTATCTGGATTATAAATGCAGTCTCAGTATTAGTTACTGTGTGCAGATGGGAAGACAGAAAACAAAGACTTCAGAAGTGATCCGCCTGGTAAAATCAAACTGCCTGGCTTGTTCAAACCCTCACCTCCTCCAGTGAAGGACAAGCCCCACAAACCCGGACCCAGGTGAGCATCAAGTCATCTTTAGATGGCAGCTTAAATGGGAAACTCTTGTGCAGTCTGACCTGGGGCGTCTCTGTGTTTAACCGATAATCATCTGAGATGAGATTATTGAAGTGACTAGACATCAGATTTTTGACCATAACAAGAATCAGAGCCAGGTTCAAAGAGGCACCTCATGGTACATATATTTAGAAGATTTATTTATTTATTAAATATCCCTACTTAATAAAATGCATAATAAATGCTGAGAAAGTTTGGCCACTAAATAAGCATGTTCACTCTAAGCCTGGTTGCTATTTTTTTTTTTTAATTATTTAACACCTAGAAAATATAGAACAATTTAACACCTAGAAAATATAGACCAATAAGGAACTTGGGCTTGGCTTCTTAGTTTTTCACTGTGTTAAGATTGCCAGCCCAGAGCTTACTGACACTCGTGCTTACTGACACTAGTGCTTACTGACACTAGTGCTTACTGCCCAGGCTTCAGAAAAGAAGGAAGCAAAATGGAAAAAAGGAGTGAAATGGAAAAGCTAGCTGAGTCACTGTGAAACTAAACGGGTTGTTGTTTCCTGTTCTTCAAGCATGCACAGTTGACTACATACCACTTACCAGGAGAAACGTTGTCCTGTGCTCACATTGCACTGACACACTGTGGAAACTATTAATGCAGGAGTCATCTGCAGGCTTTTAGCCACTTCTCTCAGTTGTTGTCTCAGAAACGTGTCGTTATGTTGTAGCACAGTTAATATTGCTTAAAAACCTGAAAGTAATGCTTGATTTGACTCTTAACTAACATTCATGATAACATTATGTTTATTAATACTGACACTCTTAAAGAAAAGTGCTACGATTTCGTAATATTAGAACAAGTGCTCATGTGTCTTGGTAACCCATTTGTTTACACCTTCAATATTACCAGCATAAATGAATGCTTGTTATAGATTTCCATGGGAAGCTATGCGGGTTTCACACAATCTTTCAGACAGGATTGTACTTTGATATTGTAGGACTGGTGAAGAACAACCTCCTCCCTCACCGAAACAGCCAGAGATTAAAGTCAAAGACTCAGATCAGTTTGATGGAGTAGACGTGTGTTCCACTAAACTGAGCCATCCCACAGCCAACAGGGCCAAACCACCACAGAGGAGACCACCAACAGCAACTCATGTAAAAAACATCCCAACATTTAATGACTTCATTAAAATTGTATGAATTTCCATGTAACAATGCTTTAAATGCCAACGCACACAGAACATAAACAGCAACAGAATAACTGTATTAATGTGAAAACAAAAAGATGCCATGAAAATGCTCTGATTAAATTACAACAAGCAGGTACAAAACACTGCTTCCTGATCCTGGTGGACAATAGAGGACAATGATTAGTGTGAAAATGAACCAAAGGATGGTTTTAGTGTTTTTGATCAATTTTGAGGCAAAGGTGTATATTAAGAATAGATGAATGCCATTTAATTAGAACTATCACAGATAGTGTGATTGTAAAGGTTTAGCCCCACGACAACATGCTTAAGAAAAGAATAGAATAGAATAGAATAGAATAGAATAGAAATGCGGTTCATCTGCAGGCTAAGTGTTGCCTAAAGGTCTGTGTTTCTCTCAAGGTTTCCGGTGATGTGCATCAGAGTGAGGCATCAGCTGAAACAGACGCAGGCCCCCAGAAGCTTCCAGTTCCTCCCAAGGTTTGAAAACAAAATGATTAGCCAGGAGATACAATCAACTACCAACAGATGTAATGACAATGACTATTTGTAAATGATTAGACAATAATCTGGTAGCGAACAAATGGTGTGTCCTGTATCACTATGGATTTATGTACTGATACACATCATCTAATATGAACACAAAACAACTGAACAACACTACAATATAATAAATCTATCATTAAGTTGGACATTAATAAAAATGTCCAATGTAATTAAAATGTTTAGTTTTAAACATATAAGAAATATTCAATACATAAAATTATGTCTTTGTACAGGTCACTGAAAACCATTTACCATCAACTACAGAGGCAGAGCATCCTTCCACTATTGCCTCAGTACCCCAGGATCCAACTTCATCCAAAACTGTGAAGCAGACCAAGGCCCAGGAGAAGCCCACACTGGACAGCGTGCTTGCTGAGATAAAGGAGCTGCGCATAGCACTGGAACTGTTTAAAACCCGGCAAGAGTGAGTGGCTCCCCCACGCTTGCACTGATAGCTTCTAACAACACATGGTACATATTAAATATGAGTGTGTAACTCATATTTAATCATCACATTATGCTCCAATTTATTATTCTGTTCCCAAACAGTACAGACATACAAGAGCTTAAAAATGAACTAAATGAAGAAAGGAAAAAACGAATGAAATTACAGGTAAGTGGACTGCTGAGAATCTTTCAGTTCGTAGTTACTTTAGTTGGTACTTTAACATTGTCAGTATTTACGGTGCCCCTATGGCATGTCATAAGGATGTCATGTGCCCCTATGGCATGTCATAAAGACATGTATGTTCCTGCAGTGCATAGCTGCGGTCTCACCTTCTAGGGGGCAGTAACATGTTACAGTATGAAAAGTCAGCATCATTAGTCATATATAATCTTTTACAGTGACACAGATCTCCTTTCTGTACACACAGATGCAATTACAGTCAAAATCTTAAAGTTTGTTTATATATATATATATATATATATATATATATATATAAAACTTTATGAAAGTGGACATGTAAAAAAGCTGCTACAAATCCATAACAAGGGATTGATGCACTGAAATGATTTGTGTCAAGATTTAAATCGTCGGATTTACAAATATTTAAAAAACATGGATTTAAAAACATTCATCTTTTACTATATTAAAAAACACTTTTGTCTTCCTCTACTGAAAATCACTGTTAGAATGTGACAGTTTTAGTGGACTGTATGTAAGTGAAAGTTACAGCAGATAAACTGATCTATGTTTGCAGGATGAGGTACAACAGCTGAAAAAACAAAAGTAACCCCAGAAGACTCAGCAATCGTTTGGACTCTGCCTCTTGAAGAATGTTGCTTTTATACTGCGGCTCCCACCGAGATACTGAAGCAGCATAAGACAGAGTGTGTAGAGAGAGCATAGATGACATGCAGCATATGTGACCCTCTGACTAATTCCACTTTCAGTGGCTCAGAGGCAACCAAGCTCTTTTTACCTTTGGGGATAACTATCCAGGATCATGGCTGTTCATATAATGATGTGTGGAACTGATCGTTGGTGTTAGCAATAATAACACACTGTAAATATACTACTCACTGAATATAGGCTACAATGTAAATGAACAGTGTTATATGTTTTTTCAACTTTTTACTTTTCCCCTGAATTTGAAATGTTATTTAAGTTGAACACATCTCTTAATTATATACAGCATGCTGTTCCTGTAAAGCAGTCTTTCTGGTAAGTCTTCTGGTGTATGCTTTCACAGCCATGCAGTGCCTCCTCTGGAGTTTTACTGTGACACTAAGTGGGATTTTCATGTCCATAGGCCTTACATTTACATAATTTCTTATTTAATGTGTTTCAATCTGAGTTACTTATGATAAGAAACAGACTAGAGACCGGCTGCATTATGAATAGTTAATACCCCGGAAGCAGCTGAGTGGTGTGTTTTAACTGTTAAGTTATTACAAATAAACAGTTTGTGTAGTTTGAGTTTTCTGTAGATGTCTGTTCCCAGACTGGAGTTTCACAGCCAACCAAAAATTGTGGTTGCATTCTTGAAGTTTACAAGCCAATTTATATAGGCTCTGGTGATGCTATAAGTCAGAATGTCTGCTTCTTTGAAAAAACATCAGTAGGCGCTCAGAAGGTATGGTCAGGAACTCCTCAGAAGTTATGGTGAGGAACTCCTCAGAAGTTAGGGTGAGGAACTCCTTAGAAGTTATGGCGAGGAACTCCTCAGAAGTTATGATGAGGAACTCCTCAACTGGAGAAAATTGCACCCTTTTCATCAACGTTTCATCAATATGCATTCTCGTTCATCACTCTCATTCATCAGTCATCACTGATCTGAGTTTGAAGTTTGACAGCTCTTTTTGAAACTCACAAACATGCAAGCACATACACACACAATGTGAATTTAAATATCTGTGAATATGTACTCGCATTTGAAAAATATTTCAGGTTTAAGGTCTTCTTTTAGTTTCTGTTATGTAAAGATATTCAAACTGAATATTGTTTGGACTACAGGAATACAGTGACGTAATCCAAACACAACTACAGCTTCAACAACAATGCAACAGTGCCCCCAGGGATCTCTTCAGAGAGAAAGATCAGCTGTAACCTTTATTGATACATTCTAATGTTACTGCTGGGCTTTTCAAGGAGAAAGTAAATGTTTAAGAAATTTACTTTCATAGTTTTGCTGATGTCATTCCATGCTGCTGGAGTACGAATGTTTGTGAGTTGTGCAGGTCCTTTGTTTACAGCTAGAACACACTAACTTATTTCACAAACAGTCTATACATAAATATTCATAATTCAGGTGCATGTGTTCATATTTATGAATAAATAAATAATGTATATTTATTATATATATTGCTGTTTGCGTGTGTGTACACTATTAATGTGTGTAAATAATCCCATGAGCTAATAATAAATGTGAATTTGTAAATAATGAATATATTACACAATGAAAACATGAGCAATAATCAAATTAATTGATAAATTACCTCTAGAATTATTGCATACTTGGGAAAGATTAGCAAAAAATATTAAGAATCGCTTGAGCGTTCACTGACCACATGAGAGAAACTTAATATTTTGGTAAAATAAATTATTAAAACAAACAAAAACCTTGTTCTGAATTGTTGGGAACTCTTACGTGTTCACCACTGACTTCCTGTTTTGATTGTATTGGGCCAAACACTCTTAAAGTGAGACAAAACATTACATAACTTTATTAATCAGAGAATTAAAATGACCTTCACAGTTACAACTAAATGTCAGGTTGGCTCCTCCCCACTCCCCCGTACTTTGGTTTATTTCCTCGTTTTCGTTTCCACGTGTTTTTGTTTTGATCTTGGTTATCCTTTTTTTGTTTGTTTGTTAGGTTTTTGTTATCATACCCCTCAGTTTGTTGGCACCGCCCGCTATTGTATACACCTGATCCTTGTTAGAGTCATTAGTATTTGTATTTAAGCCTCGGTTTGGCGTTTGCACGTATCGGTCTTGTTTGAGCATGCTTAACGTACGGTCGCTACTCTATGTTATCGTTTGCGTGTTAAACTCCCGTTCTCTGCGCCTTATCGCCTGTCGTTCTCATTGTAATGTCTCGTCTTCGTGTTGGACATGCTTTCCTTTACTGCTAGTATAATTACACGATCCCAAACAGTGAAGTTGATTATAGATTTGCCCTTAATAAATCTCGCTCTTCACACACACACTGAGGAGAATGATTCTGTAAGTCTAGAAGTCCACCAGGATGATCAGGGTTCATAAACCCTACCAGGCAGCTGATAAGGTAGACAAAGGATCTAGAGTAAAATAAAAGAAGAGGGAAAAACAAACGAATAGACAGATCAATAGATAAACAGATAACTACTGATCCCAGAGGAAAGCAAAGGGCAGAACACCCTCCCAGCCAACCAGGTTCAGGGCTTAAACATGGAACTAGAGGTCTTAGTAGTAACTACTGAAGTGCAATGGACAGCAGGAGAAGACAAGGAGATAAACAAACAAAAGAACTGGATGTAACTTCCCTCGGAAAGCACAACTTCAGACAAACACAAAGGAATATTGTCCCTTAGAGACCATAGAAGTGGGAACCAGGAACAACCAATACTCATTACCAGGAGATTAGAGTACACACAGCACACACCAAGGCTGGAGCTTTTGTGAAGAAACCTCTTATATGGGGTGGAGCCACCTGAGGAGAATCAAGGTAACGAGCGCTAATTCCTGGCTTTGTTACATTCATCTGGTGGTTGCCAGCTGGCACTGTGATCTGTTACAGAGTTGGTTACATCCTGGAGTCACTAAGTATTCAAAAGTGCTACCTCCATTTCATACCACAGATGTAAACTAACGTTCAACAAGGCAGTCAGTCAAAAAGTTCACCCACATTTTCTTAGTTCTTACTGACGTTTAAGCAGTACAAGTCTTGTGAATAACCTGAGATGGTAAGTGGTAAATTGCTAGTGGCTAAAAAAAAAAAAAAAAAACTAACAACAAAATGAATGCAATTCCTACAGGTGACCCACTTACACACCACCTGTGGAAAATCATCCTCTGGCACAATATTTTTGGACAATATTGCATTGCAGAATGTGATATTATCATTATTACTTTAAAATATAAGGGTTCTCCTATATTGCGAAGAAAGCCAGTGTGCTAGTATTCTCCTACACCACTTGGAAACTTTGACATGGCAAAGTTATAATAGAATCAGATAAGTTTCTGCTAGAACTGTCCCATGATAACACATTAAAAACCCAGCTTAACACTGGCCAAAATAAACTCCCACCTTCAGCTGTGAGAAGATTTCATAATGCAGGTTTTTGAAGTCAGTGACATCACAAGTAATGATTGCCTAAAATAGCAAAATAAGAAAAAGTGACTTACATAGGCCACATAGCTGTGCCATTGGACTACTGAAAGACAAAAGATCTTGTGCCTGATTCGAAATATTTGGTTTGCCATGCAGATTTTGTATGTTGCCGAACATGTAAAATAATGTTTTTTCAGTGTGACACCAACAGCTAGCAGTGAACGATTGACTCCCTCAACCAAAAGAGCTACCATAACATTTGGTAATGCCATGCAATATTCATGGTTCTACTGTTTTGTTCATCCTAAAGCAAGACAGTGACCCAAAATGTCTCTCCAGGCTATTAGAAGAACAATATAGTAAGCTCCAAATCATAGAATGGCCAACACAGTCTGAAATCAAACCATATCAAGCTGGACAGAAGTTTGAAATCAATGCAAAAAAAAAAAAGTACAATACATTTGTGGGATCGTCTGCAAGTGTTGGGAAGAACAACTTTCTTTAATGTCAAATTGTTCATTTGTTCTATGCTTTTATTTCAGAGTACAAGTACACAGTGACATTAAACTGCATGTGAGTCTTTTATACGAGTGATTATCTTGTATATTTAGCATTTATCATTAGGTGTGGCCATAATAAAGCAAATTCATATTTAAACACTATACAGGACACTTCAGCTTGCAAGGTAGCAGGTCTCTAAAAACAGAAGCATTTTTCTCAGTATTAGAACACAGAAGATTTGGTAAAACTAAGCTCGATAAGTTTCCTTCTTTTCAAAAAGGTTTCTAAATATCTTTACCTTAATAAAATGTTGGATTTCTTCTATGTAAAGTGCAAACTCAAGCAGAAAGTTATTCAAAAATATTTCATAGAATAGCTTCTCCATAACCTTTGCAAATGTTTCAGTAATTATGTACACTGTAACATTACCTGTATCATTTACCTGTTCACCTCGTTGCAATACTCCAAGTTAACATGAAGGGGCGACAGTTTTCACCTTTTCAAGAATTAAGATTGGAGGATTTGTTATGACTTTTGTAGTGCAATAAGAAATATCACCCTACAAATCAGCCATCAGTCTTCTATATGACACTGACCCCCAGTGTGAAATAGTAATCATAATCTGCAAAAAATTGGATTTAGTGGTTCTTGCTTTTAATAAATCATTCTGATACAGCACAAAGCAATGTACCCGCAATTAATTGTCAATAACCTGGAATAATGCAAAGTTATAACCCAATTCATAATCTACATTTATTCTAGTGTTGTTTCCTAGACATCACTTAAGACCATTTGGCTGGCTTTAGGTTATCAAGAACTGACAAAAGAACTGATTAAGTCAATAGCAGAATACATGTAAAAAAATAGGTGGAAAAGGTTCATACAGATGAGTAATCTTTACTAAACAGTTAACAATGGTTAAACAGGTTTTGAAGTGTGATGAGATGACTTTGGCGTCATGGAGTTTCCAACCAAACTAAGAACCCTACCTGGAAAACATGTGCTTAAAACACCAGCTGCTGACTAAGCAATGGACTGGACAATTTTGAACAAAAACCCATAGAAATTAAATGACTACACATGGTCTTATAATTGTATTACACATGCAACTGATTCCAGTCATACCACCATTTTTTTAAAGAAGGCTACATTTTTTCCCCAAAGCCTCAGGAATTTTCTTTTAAGTCTATTATATAGCACTCAAATGTATTTAATTGAAAAAAGGCAAAACTGATGAGCCAACAGTTATTATTCCATGTTTTCTACTAAAAACAGATAAGCATATCTCCAACAACTGGTTCGTCTTTCGTCTTACAACAGCAGAGAATCTCTGACTAAAAGGCACAGCCCCTACAGACCCTTTTTGCTGTGCCCTCCCCGTTATCACATTTATGATTATGACCACCATAATGAGCACCCCTATGCCATCACTGTCCACCTGTGTTTCTTGACAACTATTCCTGGTGCCCTCATACATATACCTCATAGTTACATCCTGCTGTTCCTGGAAAGTGCCCTAATATATACATACCTCATAGTTACATCTACATTTGATATTAGTGTGATCAGATAAGTAACAGGACAGTGCTACAATCTGATCAGATAGGTAACTGGACAGTGC
>JAOYMR010000007.1:9541252-9552674 GCA_025802075.1 Tenebrosternarchus preto | reverse complement strand
TACAATCTGATCAGATAAGTAACAGGACAGTGCTACAATCTGATCAGATAAGTAACTGGACAGTGCTACAATCTGATCAGATAAGTAACTGGACAGTGCTACAATCTGATCAGATGGGTAACTGGACAGTGCTACAATCTGATCAGATAAGTAACAGGACAGTGCTACAATCTGATCAGATAAGTAACTGGACAGTGCTACAATCTGATGTTTTGTCTGCTTTTAGAGAGATGTAATTTTAATTGTATGTCAGTCTTGAAGAATTGGCTATTTAGATCATAGCCGCCCTCATGTCATGCAAGCACAAATAAAGCCCAGTCTTAAAAGAAATAGTCATGTTTTTGTACTTGATTATGAGTCCATAGACACAGACATCAAGCTAGGAATCATGTTAGTGACACTGTCAGGTCTTCAAAGCATCCATTAACATATCAGGCCTGTTTGAGGAGCCTTCAAACTTTAGTAAGTGAAAGGCTTGATCAGTACCATTCAAGCAGGGTGATTTTGCCAAGTGAAACGCCATCCACTAAGTTTTTTTCAGAACAGCTTGTTTGGTCCAATCAGTTAAGGTTCTTCTGAATACTTTAGGCTTCATCATGCTGTAGCTGCTGGAACTCATATCATCAGTAAAGACAAATGAACAAAAGGTCTGACAGCCCTATGTGCTTGTTAAGCATATTTGTTATTAGGGCAAAGCCATGTTGATTAGACATGTATGACATGATGACGTCAGTGCTTGATCTGATGTGAAACATTTTCAGCTTTTTCTGTCACCACAGGCTCACCTTCATTTCATCTATTCTTTCTGTGCAGGTCACTTTGATTTGTTCAAAAGTTTTCCTTCATGTTAGAAAGCATTCTATAGATATCAGAATGTGATCTCACCAGAAATAAAGTATTGCAAGTAAGAGAGTTTTCCTGGATCCTGTCCAATTAAGTAAATCTTTTATTAAGAAAGTTTTAAGAAAGTTTTGCAAAATGCAAAATGCAAAAAAAAAAAAAAAAACCTTCTAGCCCTAACCTCAACCTTTGGTAATGGTTCATGTATGCTAGAGTCAAAACAACAAAAACTTTGTCATTGTCCACTTACTTGCAGACTACACTGTAATTTAACAGTGACTATAGGTCCATTTCTATTGCAAAAAAGTGCCTGAGGTTGGCCTTTGTAAACATGTACAGTTTTTAATGAAGCAGTCTCTGTGAGTTCTCTAATGTACTAAGATACAAATAGAACGCCAGTCTGTAATCTTTGGCTAATTGAATAACCTCATGACCTAAGTGAGCTAAAACAAAATAAGTTTGAATTTATTTTTTAATAGAATTTAATCATTGAAATGTCAGAAATCTATTACTTAAAAATCAAATGAAAAAAAAATTGATAAGTACTGTGGTTAGGGTCTTGGAAGTATGAAGTGGTTGGTAAATGCTAAATTTTGATTATTAATATAACTTTACATTATGATAATACTTTAACACAAAGAGAAATTTCAAAGGCACAATAAAAATGATTAGATAGAAAGTAGAAAAGTGCAAAGGACTGAGAACAGTCTTGAAATTGTCTAGAAATTACAAACATCATTGTACATTACAATCTATCCACCCCTTAACTCTGAAAAAGCCTGAGTGAGAGTCTGGGCTTTTCACATGGCTACAAACAGCAAATGTTTACACCATTAATCATCAACTCTGTAGTCACAATGTAACATATAGCACCAAAACATGCCCTTGGGCAGCACGTGTGCAGGCTACAGCTGTACTTCTAGACTGGAGCACTGGACTTACATTGGCTAAACAAACAACAACAACAACAGAAAGAGTGCACTTTCCAAAATGGGTTATCGACATTGTCCTTCACCATCCTGTGCTGAGCCTCCGTCATGGCTGGAGACCACATTCATAATAATACTGAGAGCTAATAGTAATGCACCCTTCCAATGGTACCGGTGCCTGTGCCCAGAATGTCTGGCTGTCCGTTTCTCCATATCTCCCTGATGATCCTCTCCCGTTCCTCCAGGCGCTGGGCGCGCTCCAGCTCCTCCGCTGAGGTAAACACGTTTACACTGCCGTCTGGTGAGCTGTGATGGTTGCTCAGGGGCATCTCTGTGGTGCTGGGGAGAACAGGGGCCTCCACATCCACCACATCCTCCTCCTCTTCTTCTTCATCATCGCTCTCTTCATCCTCCTCATCCTCACAGAAGTCTTTCAGCTGTTTTTTCTCTGGGGTGGCGGCGGGAGTCTTGGTGCGAGGCTTGCAGGAGATTCGAATGACCAACAAGCACAGGGTGAACACAAGGCCGAAACACACGCCAATGACAAAGTAGAGGCCAAAGCTCTCAGGATTAGCTGCAAGGCAGGAACAAGCACATCAAAGCCCAACTCGTATCATCTCACCACCAGCTGACAAACGCAGACATGCAAATAAATCTAATCAGTTTAATAAGTTTGAAAGTAACCTTTTATATGAGCATAAGCAGCAATGCTATTGCTCAGAAGGTCCATCTCTTTCTTTTTTACATCCATCCTGGCTCAGTCCTGAGGTTTGTCACCTGTTAAATCAAAACATGTGTTTCGTCATTACATACAGTGCAGACCCCACGTGTTTTTCACTCATCTATGCAGTAGAGATACAGTTACTAAGCCATTGCCAGAATATGTAGCACCGCCACACAATGCATTTTGTCCTTTGAGTACAGCTCCACCCTGGACTTTTTATGAAGGCCTAAAGTGACATTTCTGTTTTGTTCCATAGCTCTGCCATGTACTGAAGCGAGCAGCAGACCAACTCCCCAAGTGTTTGAGGGTGTGGAGGTCAAACATTAACCACTGACAGGCCAAAGTGACTGCATGGACCTGCATCTTTCCCCACAGCACAGTTTACAGTGCACCCACCATCACTGAGCCTTTTTTGGAAGTCATGGGGTCACTTTTATCAGTAGCTGAGGAAGCCCAGTTCCTTCACAATTGGTGATTTGTGTCTGGAAGGCAGACACGTGTTTGTTGGCTGGATAAGACTTTATTTGTACACACTACCAGATGATGATCTTTAACGATCTGTTTAATTCCATTTCGTTGGGTATCGTGTCCAGACTGACTCTATCTGTACACTCCCAGGGAAGGTCTCGAGTTTCCAAAATAAAAAATGCCATGACACACCCTTAAATGCTGTATGAGTGGGTGAATGCCTGGAAAGATGAGGGATGATTTTAGCTTAATGAAGTCAGTGTGTCCCTGTTTCTTTCCCAGCTCTATGAAAGGAATCCTGGCTCCAGTCCAAACTGCTAGACTGCGTCACAGGAAAAGCAGCAGCCTCAGGTCATGGTAGAGCCTTTAATAGAGGAATCGCAAGGACTTTGCTTCTGGGTTCTTGCCACACTTCCTGTGCACCCCACCAGCTCCCCATCCCACCCCATCTATCAGTGTCACATAGCATTTCCTGCTGACCTTTGCTCTGTTCTCACCGTACTGTTCCCAGTACCCAAGACATCATTACAATGAGTAAGAATAGAAGCCGTTGTGTTTAATAGAGAAGACTACCTCATTAATTGTCAATATTTAAATGAACTGCTATTATGTGAATAAGCATCTGCTATTACGTTTATAAACTAAATGATTGTTGTTTTATAAAACAAACTCGGATGTGTTTGTACAGTGAATTGCATTTGTTTGCGCCGTTATATATTATCGTTTAATAAACCCAGTTTTTATGTTATTATCAAATTATACAATGTCAATAACATAATGCATGCATATTGTCTTACCATAGAAAACGACTCGCTCAGCGTACGTTCATGATAGAATGGAAATGTTGGTTGAATTTGGCCTCTTACACTGTGGATTTGCTGATCTAGCCTTTGAATGACTCAGTCCTTTGGCTGGACAAAGATAAAAGCAAACATAAACAGACAGACGTCAGACCACATCACATCCAGAGACATCTGCAATGCAAACAAATGACAGGCATGAGCTCTGGACACAGGAGGTTAGGATTAGCCTAGTCTGTTTACACTGATGGCTCATATTGTGAACGTTCATCCGGCTCAATCCGATTGTATTGTTCTTGTATTTTGTATTTTTTTTTTGGCATAACTAACAAACCAAAAGAATGGATTTGAACTGCATCCCAGTCACCAAAAACCTGAACAAAAGAATGGGTTTTTTGTGAAGAAAAAACACGTCACTATGAATTCTCTTTCACTGGTTTGGAGGTGCCATTAGAAGTCTGTTTCATAAAACTTCTCTCACTGGGCTTTACTGATTTGGATCTTGCTGAGTCCTGGCAGCCTATTTGCTCCAGATCACTGGATGGAAGCAGGAGCCATAGGTCACTTCTCTCCATTACTGTCCTTAAGGGACATAGAGATTGCCAAGTAACAGGATCCAAGTGTATCCTACCACTAGACTTCCGTCCTTTGGAAACACCTTAACTAGCATGGTCAGCAAAATCATAATATAGCTTCAAAACCAAAAATATATAATATAAAAAGCATAAGGTGTAAAATACAACTAAATATGTAACTTTTAACCTCTTTTTTTCTTGTTACTGTGCATATATATATATATATATATATATATATATATATATAACAAACTTTATGCTTTATGATGTCATAGTTAACTGCAATGATTCTCTTGTCCTTTTGCTTGACAGTCATTTTGCACCTGTATGGCCTTTTGATTCTCTGCCTCATTTTTTATTGATGTGGTTCATGATACAAAAGACATTTTTGAAGAAAGATCTCATTATGTATCAGTAGTTCTGTTCATTCAGGTTCAGATCATTTTGCCTGGGACTTGTTTAAAACCTAAAACGTAAACACCCATTAACCTGCCGTGATGTTTTGTTTGTGTTTTGTTTTTTTGGGGAGAGGAAATTATTAACAGGCGGCTTGTTGTTAACTCCAACCTGCTCCCAGTGAGTAAAGTATGTGACCTTCAACTATGTGACTCAAGTAAAGTGTTTTTCTTGATAGGATCTCGTTTTCATTTCTACAGCAGACTCTGTCACTCTGTCAAATTTTCACAAATGTTTGAGGATTTAAACGCATTGTATTGCTTTGAATTATACATTGTGTTCTAAGGGACTCTGTTAATAGTTTCCAAAAGTCTCTAACTTTCAAAATCTCAAAGACACTGCAAAATGTGCTAGATCATTTCCCATCACTGTGGCAATGGTAGCTTCTTCCTGTATTAGTGCTCTTAGAAAACATTTTATTCATTGAGGTATATTCATCAAATATTAAAGATGCAAACATTTGACGTTGGTTTTAAACTAAACATTGCAGAACTAATATGTATAAAAAACAAATAAGTATGAAAAGCTTTTAATACTTTGTTTTAGGTTTGTCCACTGAGACCAGAGGATTATCACTGTTTATTGCCAAGCCAAACAGTGCATGAGGCTAGAAAAGCCGGGCTCTTTTTGGCAGCTGGAGTGGTTGCTCTGAATTTGAAAGGAGGAGCTGCAGCGGAAGTGCAGGGACTGTCATATCAGGTGATATTTCTGTTCCTTTCCACAATAAGAAGACAACAATAGCATTTCCTTCCCCTGGGTTTACTTCTGTTTGCCAGGACTATCTGAGGCTTAAGAACAACTCCAGTATATCGGCATGTGTGTGAATCTTTTAGTCATGCATGTTTAGATTCTGTGAACCTCAGTTGCTTATTAAGTTGTCTATAGGAATAATAAAGCTAAGTAAATAATTTGCTAGTCATAAGAAGTAAGTAAAACTAGCCTTCCTCCTAGAAACCGCAAGACAGGAGCCTCTCTTTTACAGAGGTTTGAACACTAGGGACAAATTATTTATGAACAATCTGACCGCATGACTTTCTTTCAAATCATAATAATAGTGGATGAGGGAAATTTACTCATTGAATTAGAACTGTAATTGAATCATACAGTAATGGAGGAAACATAAGAAAACTAGCTTTTTCTCAGTCTAAGCACAGAGTGACAGCCAAGAGAAGCAAACGAATATTTCTGATGCTTAAAAAATGATCTCGCAACTGTGGGAATTTCTTGGCTCAGCCACTGGATTGCTCAGGACCTGGCATGAGTTTTGGTGGCTGATGTATCTTTTAAACCTTAAATTTGATTGCATTATTTTATTTGTTTTCTCCATGTTGCAAACAAAGGAGACTAGTGACTAGTGACTTCAAAGTCATATCAGCTAAAAATCATACGGCTTATCTATAGCATGTGGAAAGGTCATTATGGTAAATGTACCATAGAATACCATACAAAATCCATTCCATTATTGTATTTAAACATTCCAAGTATCATATTATTAGTCTTTGGTCTTTAAGCATTACATATATTTAGCATAAGTGCTGACAGTGCTATATGTTCGGCAGGATGAAGTCTCCAATACTTCACACAAGCCAACCACGACCACCTGACTGGCAAGTATCGAGGCACTTCTGTCAGTAAGAAAGAAGCAGTATAATGGAAGTTCAAGTTTTTCCCTGAAACCACAGGAGTTCTGGGGTGACTTTCCACCTGATAAAGCCAGACACATTTCTGCAGAAGAGGGACATATCTGCCTTGTCTGTAAAAGCATTCAGAGAAGATCCATGGCAAAGGTATTTGATGAATGATTTTTTTTTTTTTTTACAGCCTTGGACTTTGTAACATTTTAAATATGTGGATTCTTTTTTTAGAGCTACTAACCATAGATCATGGAAATCATGGATATCACAGAGCACAGAGACTGCACTATGTACAAGGTTTACTAGTTCCTGTGGTGCATGTTTTGCCAGTAGCTCTTTTGTAAAGGCAGGATTTCATTTTGAACCAGGTCGGACATGCGGTTACCATCAGACCCTTGACCCTTGCACACAAGGTGGACCTGACCCTTAAGCTGCATGCCAGCTGGGTGAACAGACTCTAAACTAACACCCCTTCACAACCAAATGCTTAACTACACTTCTCCAGAAAAATATGGTGTGTATGTTGATGTACTCAAAGCTTCTGTTTTTATTACCTTAAAGATACTTTCAATTTCCCTTAATTGAGTAGCTCCAGACTAATATGAAACTACAATAAATCAAAATATTTACACCTTTATATTCATTTATGGTCTTGCATGTGGCTACTACCTGCGCATTCCACTTCTCGCCATAGAATATATTTATGAATGACAGCCTTTCCTCACAGAACATCCCCTTATCACTCAAAGTTGGCAGTAATCTTGCACTGAGGTAGAAATGGTATCGGTGTCACATAGTTATGGCTATTGAAGAGGGTCCAGATACAGGTTGGGGCTGAGGGTTAACATGGCTCAGGTGTGTGTTTGGTGAGACATGGAACATCAGTACTTTCTATGTTCATTCTGAAGAGAAACCTTAACCCATGTGTCCGTATTCCTAATAACCACATGCACCCAATCATTCATATCTTCTGTCTTCCACCGAAGACAGCAGCAGGACCATTATCCCACCTAAATTCACGAAACACTCTAACCCCTTTATCTAAGGGAATTACCAAAGATAGCAACTCATCCATCACAACACACTATACTATTGTAACCTGGGCTTAGAATTCTTCAGTTTTTGCAATCCTACAGTCTAAGATTCTAAGAACAATCTAAGATTCTCCATCAATTAAACATCTTTTTCTGCCATTTTTTTCCATTATGCAGAACTTAAAGCAATAGCCTGAATGAGGTTAGTTTCAAAGGCTATGCACAGTCTTGCACATGTACGGGTAGAGTGAAAGGGCAAGGCAAACCCTAGGTGATCCTAAGTCTTAAAATCCACAAATAGAACATGATCTCACCAATGGATCGATGTGAGCCAGTGGGCCACTGCAGAGCCACATACTGGATCCGTTATACAGACCGTCATATTACTGTACAACGCAAAACATGTGCTGTTCCTCCCGTGAGTGCATGGGTATCATCAATGAGGATATGCTATGTTCTAGAAGTACACTGCTACTCTCTGACACTATCTGCCTATATTAAACCAGTCAATAATGTGATGAAGAGTTATATACAGATCAATACATTTCTGCATATTTGGATTGTGAATTTCTTCTTGACTCAGGAGACCACACATTGGTTATTGAGAGAAGAGATGTAGGAGTGTGTAGGCCATGATAAAATGCATATCCTGTTTGGGCCTCGGGAACATCTCAGGATCATCCACCACTGACAAGGGGGTCAGGGCTCAAGGTGCCTGTAAATCAGTCAAATGCCCATTTGATGAAGGGTCTTCAGGTTCTTTAGGGCAACAAACATATCACATCTAATTACAGAGAGGTATGTGCCCCTTGTGTGCATGAAGGTGTGTATGTGTGTGTACACTACCAAGGCTGGTGCTTTTGACAGGAATTTACACAAGTAGTTAAACAAGGAAGGATTGACCTCTGGCCCACCTAAAGCCACAGAGTATGTTAAGCACTAGACCAGAGCCAGATAAGACAGGAACGGTGAATGACACAAGAAAGGGGGTTAGGGTAAGGGTGCATGCAGGGAGTGGATCCACCTCCGACTCAGCCATGCCAAAACAAAAAGCAGATGCCGTGCTTATCTTGTCTTTCAATCCAACAGTTCATCAAACATAGCATGTCAAAACAAACACAGTCTCACAATCACATTTAAAAAGTGTTGACTTGACTTAGAGTTTATTTAAGCATTAAAGGCAAGGATATTAATTATTTAATTGTTTAAATCTTTAATGTCAGTTAAAAAAGTAACAAAAAACAGGGCCATGCGTTACCATCTGTGTGCTCATAAATGGTTCTGCACATTGAAGATTTCTGTATACCGCTAAAGCAGGGAATGCAAATGAAAAAAATCTCTCACCTCACTTTTTCTGATCAAATGATTTTATCATTGACTCTTCCAGCAGAAAAAAATGTAGGCAGACCAAGAGGTTTGTTTTCACTGTGGTAAAAATTCAAATGTTTTAACAGCACAGGGTTAACACTGATGGGGCAGGAAATGTTTGTCCATACCTTAGTTTAGAGAAAACATAGAACAAGCATTTTTTTTCTTACAGTTTAAACCAGTTTAACTGAAATACAATAACCAAGATCATGAAATACTTTATATAAAATCAATTCCAGATTTTTCTATGTAAATCATATTTGTTGTGCACTGAGTTTAGAAATTGCACAAGAAAAAAAGATGCTGTAGCTAGCAACATTTTAAAACATTGCACATAAGAAGAATAATTCACTAGACTACAAGATTTACGGCACTCCACATTTATAAATGTAGATTAAGGTCTCCATGACAATCAAACATTAGGTGGAAAGCATGGATTATCCATGCTGCACTACCACTAAATGTATATGGAACTAAACAAGTCTTTCACCATTTATTTACTGCAACATGAATCCAAAGCTAGTACCAAAAGAAATGATTTTCACTCACCATACAGTTACTTTATGAAAATTGTTCATAGAACATTTTTCAAAAGGTTTCTGAGGTCCAGATCTGATTCCACACATATATCATGCAAGCCAAAGACTGCAGTTTCTCCCGGTTTTCAAACAGGCTCCCCGGGTTGGATACACTCCTGATTGAGCGCACAATCCTTAGTCTTCTCAACAGTGCTCAAGCACTGTACTTAAAGTGTTTAGTTTTGTACTTCAAGAGCCCAGGGAAGTGGCAGTGACGTCCACCAGCAGCTACAGCCCAACACAGTCCTCTCCTTTCAAACCGTGCCTTACAAACAGCAGGAAGTGTTGTTCGCAGTCCTCTCACTGAGGCAGTAAGCGGGAGGGGAAAAAAAGGAGGAACAGCCTAAAATGGGCAGGGTTTGGGAAGAGGGGGAAAGGAAAGGGGGGGGGGTCTTTCCCGTGTTGTTAAGGAAACAGTCAGGAATAGTCAGCCCAAGACCAATTAACTAAGATTTTCCACACTGAATAAAACATGACATTGCAGAGGACTTAAAGAGCCAGTGGCTGAAGTATTGACTAAAATGGGTAAAACTTTTAAATGAAATGCATGCTCTGAAAGGAAAAACTGAGACATCTAGGTGGATCTAAATGAGTCACTTACATCACTAATATGCAAAATATATAAATATAACACAATGCTGGAGGAAAATGCCTTGTACTTTACAACATATGTAGGACTTCATCAATAACTGTCAGTTTTAGTTTGATTCTGAGAGTAAAAAACCTATTTCCGTGTTAATCAGTGAAGGTCTACTACTGCCTTACTGAAGATCTGAGTGATGGTTGTTGATACATAAATCTAAACAGAATGCATGTATAAGAAAATCATCTAGTGGAACTGCTAGTCTGAAAGAGCTTCATACTTTAGGAGATCCTCTAGAGGAAATCTAAGAAGTAATCTAAGAAGTAAAGATTGGCTCTGATTAGATCTATTCTGAGAGCATCCAGTCTCTTCCCATGAAGGTTCCATGCTAAATCACCCTGGAGGGTGTTTATAGTGACTAAGAAACTTGATTAAAACTGTTCATTGATTTGTATAAGAATAATATAAATGTTCATTAGGTTGTATAGTGTCGAAATTGGCTCAGTGTGTGTATGTGTCGTGGTGGACTGGCACGCTGTACAGGGTTGGTTTCTACCTTGTGCCCTTGCTTCCAGGATAGGATCCCATCTAGACCCTGAATTTCATTTAAAAAAATGGTTTAGAAGATGAATTGATGAATGAATGTCTTTAAGAATAAAGGCGAGATTTTAACGTCGCAAAGTCACATCTGCATTTTGGTGCTTATTGTAAGAAACGGATAGAATTGAAAAAGCATGTTAGGGGATTAATTGAACACTGAAAAATGCAATTTTTTCCCTCAATACTTTCCATTTTCTGTGCTTCAGCCAGACTGTGAAAGACTAAAAGGGGAGAGGCAGCTCAAAGAACACCTTCCTCTCAGAAGCTGAAGTACAAAGCTACAAGGTGGAGATGCCAAGGGAGAGCAAGAGAAAATCCTCGGAAGAGCATAAGAGGAGTGTGCTGTTAGTGGAGGGAAGCTCAGGCCATGTTTCTGGCCTACTCCGTTCGTGAAGGCATTCAGGGCTGAATCTCAACACGGCTGGAGTATGTCCACCTGTGCTTAAGGCTGATTTCCTCCCCAGCAGACAAGCAGAGTGCCAAAAGGCATCTGGGTTTGTGGGGTGAGTGAGTGAAAGCAGGTTGGGGGACACAAGGACTGTCACGGCTGGCTTATCTGCACTCATCCTGTACAAACACAATGCTCCCCTTTAGCACAGCTGACTGATTGCTCCAACATTCCTTACAGCAAGACTCAGCAGCTGGTTATGTTGATGTGCAGTCATCAGCAGAATGGGGTTTTTAAACAGAGATAAAGAGTATATTATGTTTAAAGGCTTCGATATATCTCTGTAAGGGATGACAGTAAGAACATCTTATGAGAGGTGAAGATGAGAAGACATCATAGACAAGATCACACTTGTTCATTAGGATCACTATCCAACGTGAAACGA
>JAOYMR010000007.1:9473728-9511879 GCA_025802075.1 Tenebrosternarchus preto | reverse complement strand
ACACACACACACACACACACACACACACACACACACACACACACACACACACACACACACACACACACACACTCTTACCACTGAGGACGTCTGGACTTATGTAGGCTGGACTGCCTCTCTGGTCTTTCAGCAAATCCTCTTCACTCACCAAATGCTTGCCCAGGCAAAAATTGGTGATGGTGATCCGATGAGTCCTGCAACACACACGCACTCACTTAACCACCACCACTCATATTTAAAAGCAAGATGAGCCCTGTTACTGGATATATTACACTGGATAAAACTAGATTTACAACTACTCCAAAGCATTTCTGGAAGTAAAACATAGTATTCACTGACCAAAAAGCAAAATGAGCAAACAAAAGGGGAAGAGACCAGCTTCATGCTCCCTCCGCCATAATGAAATTTTACCCACTGCTGTTAGGTAAGTCTGTGATTGTATCTGTATGAACATGTCTGATATTTTTGTATGTGTAATCACAACTAAACTGTCGTAGGTGGCAGTGATCCACAGAGTGCAGCCGTACTGCCTTCATAAGGAACAGAACTAAACACGACAGCGCATGCACACACACACACATACACACACACACACAGGCCGCACTTCAACAAACAAGTGAGTCAACCTGTGGCTTTACACCAGCGCTCCGATGACTAACCTTTCACAGTGAGGAGGAGTGGTGGGAGCTATTTTCACTGCAAGCAGTGCACACACACACACACACAAGCACCACTGCACCCCAGCAGCAAGTGCAGTCTGTGCGCCGCTCTACAGGAGAAGATGTGCAAAGAGCTCGGCAGGGCAAACCACCTCAAATTAGCTTGCTTTCCTCCCCACCCGTATTCTCAGTCACGTGCTCTTTCCCCTTGCTATAGCTCCTCCTGTTCTCAGAGAGTCGGCTGCAGGGCCGGGGATCACGGCGGTTCCTCCAGGCATGCGCGCTTTCCTGCTGCCAGCTCGCCTTGTGGCCGTCCCGTTACGGGACGAGCCCGGCCGACGCCCCGGCTGCCCCGGCACCGAGCTCACGAGCGGGCAGCCGCGGCGAGCCCTTCCACCACTCACTCAGCAGTCCCACTTCCTGTTCATGGAAGGAAGCAGCAAAGCCCCTTCACTGAGCACCGAGGCTAAAAATATCCCCACTGATGGGAAGAGCCGGAGGATTTAAAGTCAAGGGGGAAGTGCAGGGGCTGAAATCCTGACACAGCTGCCTCTATTTGAAAGTCAACATGGGACTTTCACACGGTGTTTCAGTAAAAGAGTTCCTCATCTTAGGCAACAGAAGTGAAACAGGAACCAAGCTCAGAGCAATTCAAAGCATGCAACAGCTTGACTGGGACAAAATGAGGATGTGTGTGTAGCTGCTGCTCACATTTCCCCCAAAATCAAACAAGAACCTGACAAACCAATAAAGCAGACACACACATTTGCACTACTGTATATAGCAGTGCATGCATTGCTTTCACTGTGGGATGCCATGGCTGCTAGTGCCAAAAACTAGCCTGCCATTTGCAACAACTCCTGATTAGAGACTCCAACACCCTGGTCTCTTTGTTGTAAGCAGCTCTAAGGACCCCCAGTGACAGGGAAAGTGCGTGTGCCCAGCAGGACTCAAGCAAGGCGTGAAAGGGTGGAGGCAGCTATCCCAGAGGTGTGAGCACATCTACAGCCCAGCAGGTAGCTGGGGCTCATGCTGGGCAGCCACTGACCCCAAACATCACTTGTTAACCTCTTACTTAGTGCTCAGCTGATGGGTAGGGTAGGTCCATTATTGCTCAGACACTCCAACAACTGAATTCGACACCGAATAGTGGTTGATTAGTGGTTTAGTGAAGCGATCCTGAAACGCTGCATTGGGTGAGATTTCAGAGGATGAATGCAAGAGTAATTAATTCACCCCATTCAAAATACGTAAACTAACATTACAGGTAAAACTGCCAAATCCCTGTTTACTCCTCAGCGATGAACGTTAAGCTGTAAAAATTTTTTTCCATATATAGCAAGAGCTTGTTCCAGTCAAAGACTTGGAGTTTAATGAGGCTGGTTATATGAAGTTACCTCATTATCGTTGGTGGATTTCAGTAAGCATGCAATTTACGATCAGCAGAAAGAACAGGTTGAAAAGACAAGGGCGGGAGAGGTATGTGGAAAAACTGCAGAGGGACTGCCCTGCCAGGGTGACGTCTGTGTGTGTGTGTGACTCATCACTCAGCTATGGATCCTTTGGCAACGCTCTGTATTGTCTCCAGCTGGGACAGAGTGTTCTGCTCTCCTGCTCAGCTGAGCTCATCTCACCACAGCTCTCCCGTTTATCACCACCAGGGACAACATGTGAGTGTCTGGATAGGAGTGAGTGAGTGAGTGAGTCTGAGCCTCCTCATTTTTTCCCCCTCTCATACTGGAAATGCTGATTCTGAGTAGTATCTTTCATTTAGTCCTGCTAAAAGGCCCCCTATTCATAATCTGCAATAAGAACAACTGGTGCCTAAACTAAAAACTACTAAGATCAGTGCTGCACTTCACCTCTAAAGCCAGCCTACTCCACACACTTCACACGTACTGCCATACTGCAGTCAAAGACAGAGCAGGTTTGGCTACACACACCACACTAACGACAAGGTCTCCAAAACAATTCAGACGCACGTCAGTCAACGGCCCATGCCTTCCAGCTCTGAAGGACTGGAGTGCTGTGCTGGGGTGGGATTGCTGGGGGACTCTCATGAAGCTTGCTCTGCTGCACAGTGCGAGCATGCTGTCAAACTCGCATGGTATGAGGTCTAGGATTAGACTAATGGAGGACAAACTGCCCAAGACCAACACACACACACAGCTTTAGATTTCAATTATTCAATATACACCTCGTTATGTAAAGCCTCGTCCATCAACTTGCATGGTATTCAGATAAAATGGAACTTTCTTTTTAAAAATTAAAAAACAAAAAACACAAAGAGCTGCACACACATCACACAGAGCATCTGTAAACAGCTCTTAAATCATGGAGTTTGAAATTCCACAGGGCCCATCTGATTCACTGCGCTCTCAGACCCGAAACGCTCCACGTCCTCCAGCCATCTCCACGTGCGGTTCCTCCCCGCACTCTGCCTCTCCCAGAGAACAAAGCACGGCACGTTCCACACCAAGTTATTTGGAGTGGAAGCAGCTCCCTCCTGGGTGGCGACGGCACACTCTTGCCCTGCAGGGCCCGGGGGCGAGCCGTTCTACGGGAGCAGACGGCTCTGCGGGAGCGAGCGTCCGCCCGCCCTCTACCTGTAGCGTCTGCACACACAGCAGGTAGACGGCCAAAGGGAAACGGCAGCGTGGGCTCCTACCTTTTGTTTAGCACCATGTTTCCAAGCTTCAGGTCTCGGTGCACAATGTTCTTCTGCAGAGTGAAACACACATAACTGTTTAGGAGTGGGCAATGTTGATGTCTTTTGACCTGGTCATGTTTGAATGCATTTTACACCGATTTGTCATATGCAAGATGTGGATTAAGTAAGTAATGCATTACTAACTTATGTAACAACGTGTCCACAAGACCTATGAACAACAGTGTGTGTGTGTGTGTGTGTGTGTGCCCATAAACCAGTGCTGACCTTATGCAGTGCCTCCACCACACGCACCACGTCGTAGAAGATGACAATGGCCTCGCGCTCACCGAGTCTCTTCTCCTTGATGACGTAGTGTTGCAGGTTGATGAGGTCGGCGGTCCTGTCGCTGAAGTCGTGTGCGCACAGGCAGTCCAGCACCAGGCAGATCCGCTTCTTCAGCTTGCGCACCTTGTTGGCTTCCGTGTCCTCCACAATCTCATATGAGCGGTCCTGGCGGTCCAGAGAGGTGGTTTAGAACGGACAACAGACAAACGGAATAGTCAGCAGGTCTAAAACTGTTTTCACAAAAACACACAAAACCCCAGCAAATTCTATGCCTTTAAACTTTTATCATAGTTTAAACAACAACCTTTACAAAGAACTCCTGCCCCAGTATCACTGAGCTCTTAAGGTTCAGAAAACCAAATTACACAAACCACACCTTGCAAACATAAAAAAAAAGCAAACAGATGGACACAAACGATCCAAACAACGAGAGAGCAGAAACGGAGGGCGATATCTTTTTCTGCATCTGTGAAAATTTTCAGACAGCATCAGTAAGAAATGCTCTCCATTCATTAGAAAGGTTCTCACGCCTGGCTTGTGCCATGGTGAAGAATTAGCATTGGCTGGCTGGACTCTGCTGCATTCCACAGCTGATCAGCAGTGATGAGTCCACTGTGAAAAGGGCTCTATTAAGCCAAACAGTGGTATGCGCTTGAGTGGAGTCCAGCCTGCGTGGCTCTGTAACGAAGGCTGTGCCGAGAAGCGAGGTGGAGCAGAGGCGGCAGCGTCTGTGGCCGTGGGACACATGAGAGTGTGGGAGAAAAATGCCTGGCTCAAACTGAAACTAAACGAACTCATGAGTCATGTAGAGCGTTGCAGAATGACATGTTCCTGTAGAAGTAATGTTTACAGAAAAAAAAAAAAACACACACAGGAGGAGCGGATAACCGAACTACCAACAAGTCTAATCCTGCTAAATAAATACCTGTAGGAGACATGACAAGACAGACTAATGTGCTATAAAAGTCTGAGAGATGGTTTTAGAGAATGAGGCAGAACAGAGTACATTGGTTAGCAAAGCCAGTAAGACATTTGTAGTAGTTATGGAATCTCACTTGTACCTGAAAGAGGCCATGGTGATGCACCACTCCGTCCTGGTTGTGAAGCAGAGACAGCAGTGAATACTCTGTGTGCAGTAGCATCTTGCCTTGCCTCTCTTCCTGAGTCTCTGCACCCGCGTCCACACGCTCCTCTAGGGTCAGGATCTTAAAATAAAAAAAAAACAAAACAAAAAAAAAACAGGTCAAAGCTCAGAGGGCATGACCCCAACAGATAGTATTTTATAGCATCCTGAGCTCTTCAACATCCTTATCTTCCCAGTGGTGACAAAGTAAGCCAATGCATGACCCTGTGACAACACAGATGACCTGATAAAAGCTTCATCTAGTGTGAAGAAAACAGGTCCCTCGCCCTTCATACAGAGTGATATTAGACCCTCTGTAGAAGAATAGGGTTGAAAAGGTCAGATTGGAGATTCTGAAGCAAGAGTTTAGGCTCATTATGTAATAGCACCCCGTAAATGAGTGGAATTGCCTGCAGTTGTCACATCTGATCTGGATCAGGTGAAGCTTTTGTACAAGGTCATAAATGAACAATATGGACGAGGTCTGCAAAGGAAGGTCAAAGGTTCACACCGAGTCCAAGAAACACCAGGCCTTTTGCTGTTGTCTGCTTGGCCTGGCTCACATGCTAGAAGACATTTTAATAAAATAAAATGAGTGGAAAAAAAGAAAAGGAAAAGAGGGGGAAAACAGGGGAATGTTGACTCACTTTTAGCTGGTAGAAATCATCTGTACCATCTCTCCTGGCCAGACACTGCACGATGCTCGGCACAGGAGAGTTCCCCAACCGGGGCCCTGGGAAACACAGAGGTGGTGCAGTTGAACAGCTACTAATAGGACCAAAAGGTTCAGTTTGTGCAGTGGGTCACGCTTTCCCTCAGAAACACCTCGCTCTGCTTTTTCTTATAACTCCAGGTGCAAAACAGTCCTAGTGCAAAGAAACAACTTGCTAGTGTCAAATCTGAATCACCTAACTGACAAAGACCATATAAAACATCTGTGGCATTTCAGCTCAACACAGCTACCCTTGCCTATACTAGCAAACATGGATGCAAACGGTCAAGTCACATTTTGCAGAAAATGCTCTTAGGTCTCTTACCTAAAACAAAAGGACCAGCTCTTTTAGCATTGTTGCCAGATATCCCAGTACAAAGGAGTTTGCTGGCCCTGCCCGAAGACTCCCCTCTCTCAGAAACACGGCGCTTAGACATTCTAGAAATCTATAAAAAATAAATAAATAAATAAGACAGAGAGGTTAGAACAGATGAATACACTGACAGCATTTGTAAGTGTTTATGGAGACCTCCAGCAGATCTCCACTGCAAATAAAAACAACTGAAGGACAGAGCAAACAAAAAACAAAAACAAACACACACTCAACACCTCTACAGAACACAGAGAGGGAAACTGGCACACTGCATTCCAAATCTGAAAGAAAACATTCAGTTCAGTGCTACTGAGAACTTGCAGTAGACTGGCAGCGAAGGGTGAGTCACAGGGAAGGGGGAAAAAAAAATAAAAAGACATTTATGTAGAGGGGGGAGGGGGGTTGGTTTCAGTAAGAGATAGCCTAACCCCTCCCCACCACTTTACGACAATCAGATGATCCGCCAACAGCACTAGTCCTGAATGAAAGGCAGGCCATCACAGATCCATTTGCATCAGCAGAGGATTGCCTTTGGTGTCAATTCTCCTGAGGTGACCTCAGCTACATGATGGGAACACTTGCATAAGTTACACAGTGGACATTAGCACATTCTAAATCAGCAAAAGTGGGCCCTGCAAAGTAATGCCCAGATCAGACTGACCATCATGTGCACATGCATGTGCACTGCACTAAAGACCCTACCTGCAAAAATTAACTACAGCTTAAATATTGAACTCTATAACTCCATCCATAGCAAAGTGAATAGAACCATGCTGCTTTGTTATGTCGGGAAATTGGCTCTCATAATTTGATAAAACTCGCTCTGTGATTCCTGCAAGAAGAACGTAAATGCTCAAGACTAAAACAGTGTGAATCACTGAAGCCCCAGGGTTCTCAACTGGCTGTGATTAGACAGAACCAAAAAATATTTCTGATACCAATACAAGTATCACACAGATATATCAAACATCCTGCCACAATGTGGGAAGTGACAGAACACTTAAGAGAATTTTCAGAGATTTGGCCAACATTAAATAACAAATCGATTCAAGACTACCCAGGGTGAGTAAAACAAAGTCAATTTCGTCCTGTTAAATGTGACTAGCTTCTGATGATACAGCACGAGGAGGAAGGTAGCACACTTTGCCATGTTAAACCATTCCACATCATAAAATTTAGGTTACTTAAACATTCACATATAGCATAAACAGGTAACTGGGGTATTCGAATAAATGTTTTGCAACTATCCCTGAATGACTAAAATAAGCATGAAAAGACCCTTTGATGCCATTCTGCAAACGAACACACAGCTTGTTCAGAGGGAGTAGGAGTTCAATTGGCTGCAACTGTACATAAATTCTCACTTTCAACGGGGATCCTTTTTCTCCTCTAGCTCCAGACTGTTGACAATGCGACAGACTGGAGTGACAGACATGATCACATGGTCATCACCCTTTGAGATGTATTAACAGATTTTTACTTGACAGCTTTGCACAGTGACACCATACCCATGCTTTATCTAGCAAGGTTTGGACACCTTTGTAGATCTCTTCTAAATGGGACCTACACTTTATTTCAAGCACAAACAAGAATGGAAATGCAAGAATAAAAACTAATTAAATCAGAAGACCGTGTTTCTGCATTAACTGCAGGCTAGGCTTCACGTTAGTGTGCTAGTAAAGGCGCACTTTTAGCCCCTTTTGACACATACAAAGAGGCAGGTGCTTAGGATGTTTGTCTTGCCGAGTAACAGGGAGTAGCTACTCATTTAAGTAGCAGGGAGTACCTACTTATTTAAGTAGAAATATGAAACCCCTCACCGCTGTAATCGGTGTAATCGTAGCATTCACTCGTCATAAAATGTGAAAGGTAAACGTTTCGTAAATGTTTATTTGTTCCGAAACACAAGACTTCTACGTGTGGGTTAAATGAGTCAAACCGTGACATGCGAACACACTTGTATTTCCTTGTCCAACTACATCGCGACTGTATTTCTCACTTATCATTGACAATAAGACCGTATTATGTCAACACAGCAAGACCAACAATTCGAAGGTTGAAAGTTTCAGCAATATGTAGTTACTGGAAAACAAGTTACAAGCTAATGTAGGGAGCTACGTTTATGTTCAATGTTAATCACTTTCATAATAAGCATTAACAGAGTTAATCCACCAGCATTTGACGTAGGACCTAGGCACAGTACAACAGTTCAATAACTGATCTACCTGCAAACAGATAAAAGACAGAGCCATTAAGAATCTGCCAGACGGCTAGCGGGTCTTTGGTAGCATGCCTATCTAGTGGAAGCATAGTTAACTTTATCGTCTCTCCTGCAGTGTAAAAATAGTGAATGTCATTCTCACAGCAGGGAAATCGAGATTATGAACACATCAGTCAAGGGGAGAAAGGACTCATCGCTTAAACTGTTAGCTAGCTGGCTAGCTTAGTTACTCATATTTATTATGGACACAGTTTGGTTACAAATATTAAGCAAATAAATAGCTACCTGGTTTAGTAGTAAATGTCACGTTTGACAATTTGGTGAGAAATGCCGCCCTGCACCAAACAAACTGGCTTGGCGTGCCTCTAGACCACTAAACTAGCTAGATAGCTAGCCAACTAGCTAGCTAGATTAACTTGCTATCATTTTAAAAGATACTTTTTTTTAGCTAGCCAAAGTGTAATCATCGACAGCCGAGCTAATAACAGCGAAGGCTCGTTACGTCTGACTCTGGCTGGCTAACAGGACTTGAAACAAGAATGACGTTATCCTTGCAAAGTGAATTAGCATAGCTAGCTAACTACCTGCTTACCGGATACAGTGGACTAGCCAACTCTCTAGCTTAGCTAGTCAGCTAGCTAGCTTGGTTCTTTAACCGAGGCTCGCAACCTTGGTGTACTGACTGACGTGCCATTTAATAACTTACCTCGAGCTAAAACCGCCGGGGGAATCCTCTGTTGTCTACAAAACTGCTGACATCTTTGTTCAGTTATCAGCTCAGGAGTGATGCATAGACATTTACTCCTGACCATAAGCCACTCCACCTTTCAAAATGCAAGTTATTTCACAATTACCAAAACGGGCAATCAGGAAAAGCCTTCTTGGGACTACTGATCACATCTTTCCATAGCAGCACCACCTGACAACGGAAATGACGCACGTAAGATGAATGACAGTATGTCCCAGCCAATAAAACACAAATGCATTTCCAGGCTTTTGTCTCTTGTTGTGAGAAAAGAAATTATGCCCCTCCTTATCCCAAATATGGTTTACATTTGTGCAGTTAGTCTGATATTCTTCTAAGTTTTGTGTGTAAATAAATACAAATGCTATGTTATCTTTTTCGACCGTATTATGAAGAATGGGCTATATCTTTCAAAAATATGCATTCGCATAAGCGAAAGAAAGACAAAAACTGAAGGAAATAAGTGTTGAGTTATCAATAAACCGATCTGCAGGATACAAAAAAAAAAAAAAAAAATACACCAACTGCTGCAGTTATTGGAGCTCTGCTTGTAGGCCTACTACAGTAGACTCCTATAATTAGATACCTACTCTACAGAGCCAAGCATCGTCACCAGCTTTTCTCTTTTATGCGCAAGACCCTTGAGATATTTTAGTGTACCACCTCTAAACTCCACCCACGCCAGCAAGTTTCACTTCACAGCAGTGGGCAGGTGAAGAACAGCTTGTCAAACAGAAGTATTCTTTTAAAGGGACATAACTGATTTTCCTGCCTTGACTCAGCACAGCATTTACCTTCAGCCACATGAGACACTTTTTCATCCTGAGTCTTAACATCGGCCAACCCACAGCTTTCTGTGTGGAAACTAACTGAATCATACTTTGAGAGAAGTCTACTCACAGATGATGTAAGCAAAGAGAAAATGTTAAAAGACTGCGCAACTGAAAAAACTTTATAATATTTAATAGTGTTGTACAAACTATGTTTATCTATGTTTATCATATGCTTTATTTGCTTAAAAACACAGCCTAAATAAATATTTCACATTAAAACATGATCACAGTTTGAAGTCCATTGTTTATTATGATACTACATATAAGAAAGTAGCACCGTAAAGAGAAGCACTAAAGGCAGACATTAAGTGTCTGGCTATATCACCTATTGCCTCAGCATGTTTTGACAGCTTTTTTTCCCCCATGGCTATTATGAGAGTACGTGACTAGAGGCTGTGCTGTGGGGGTCTAAAACGTGCCCAGACTATTCTCATTTCTCTTTGATGCAACTGCAAGCTGCCCCCCATGTCACCTAGTTACAGTCACCATGGTGATTTGAATTGCTGGTCTGTACTACTATTGAAAATGGACACAGAAGAACTGAATGGGAATACTAAAACATTGAGGTTAAGAGAGAAACAGAAATGATGAGGCTGAATTTCATTTATGTTGTGAACGCCAAGGATTATGAGGATATAAGGACAGTAGTTACACAGCCCTGGAACATAACTGGCCCTTTGAACATACTTGTTAGGAATAAATGCTATTAGTTGTCAGTAATGATGTGATAAACAGCCAGTGACAAGGTAAAGTGCAATCCCACTAGAGAATGAATGTGACAGCAATTCATTCATTCATGTGTGGGAGCAGGATACCTCTCCCACAACTATACAAATGAATAGAGGGGTTTTCAGAATTGCTTGTGAGAAAAGAGAGAGAGAGAAAAAAACATCAAAAGACCAACTTGTCTGAGCACTGAACAGCGTAGGTGAATGAGAGACTGGGTGGGCAGTAGGGCATGATGACTAGCCCTAGTGGTTAGCCAACGATTTGTGTGCAATGCTCCACAAATCAACACAATCAGCAGATTGTGCTAGCTGTTGCTCAAGATGGAAGATGGCAGGATTGGTAAGAACAAATGAAAGCACATTTCTATGCTGTAATTCATTTGTCAAATGGTGCTGCTAAGCACTGTAACAGCAGTTTGTAGATACAAATGCTGAAATTATCACAAATATTCTCCTCTGTGAATTTACTTAACATATATTAAAAACAAAAAGCTGTTAACTAACTGAATGCATGATTGATTTGTTAAATTAACACATTTCAAATAAATAATCTTTAAAAATTAAGAGGTTGCATTATAATAAAAAAATTAATAAATAAATAAAAATGCCCCAAAATGTAATGTATTGAATACAGATACAGTACCGCCTTCACATTTATGGTGATTGTGCTTTTCCTAAATGTGTCCCTTGACTCTGGAACTCTCTTTCCCCTGGTACAACAGTCCTCAACTCTATATTCAAATTTTAAACATAATTTCTTTTCCATTGCTTCTAATATTCCTAACACTTCAATTCCCCTTGCATTCAATTCCCCTTGCATTAGTCATTGTCTGTTAATAAATGTTTGTGTTTGTGTCCTACATACTGTTTTGCTCAATTTGTTTCTGTCTTTTCTTTACTTACATTGATTATTGTAAGCATCTTTGGGTACTTGAAAAGCGCTATATAAATACAATGTATTATTATTGTTATTATCTGAAAGGAATGGATGTACTGAATTAGTACTTACGCTTTGTGCAGCAGTATGATGATATACTAATTTTTTTTAAATCAAAGTAAAAGACTGAACACCAGAAAGCAGTCTGCACATGCAGAAGTGATTAGTCATTAACCAGCCTTTCAAGATAGTCATCATGTCCTAGTATGAGCTGGTCTTTTATAATATCATATCTTGATTTCATTTGCTCTCATGAATGAGATTACTGTCATAAAGATATATATATTTCCTGTAAATCCCAGTATATAAAGTGAAATGCCAAATATAGAACTTGTTAACTAAATCTACTAATGTTCTACTAAACCATGATGAGCGGTCATCAAGATATAAAGATATGGATTATTGTTATGTACACCAGGATCTGTTCCAGTGATTCAGTGCATCTAAGTAGTTTGTCTTAAACATAATCCTGTGGTAGTTTAATAGAATTTATGTTCCATTTTAATGCTACACAAATACAATATATATGTAGCGCCATCTAGTATTAACCTGAAGTATTAACAATAAGTTAAGCAGAATCTTTCTTTGCTACAAAGCACACACTTTTTGGTTCAAGCATTTTTATTGGCAAATCAGATCATTTAATTTCATAACTACAAACACAATAATATTCTAACAAAACAGAGAACACAAATGAACCTTTTTATGTAAAATTACTCATTTAATTAAATAATAAATGTATGTTTATTACTTGGGTTTTGCCATGTGCTTAAACAATATTCAAAATATTGTCTAAATTTGTTTCAGTTGTCAATGTCTCGTCATCTACTAGTGGATCTATTGGATCTAATACCACTTTCATAGGTTATACTCCGAGACATCTAAAATACATTGGAAATCAGAGATCATTCTGTCTTCAGATCTAAATGCCATTTGTGGCATCAAAGTCTCAACATCTAATGCACACTGCAGGGTAGAGAGAACTTGGAAAAATGTTGATTTTAACATGTGATGCCCGCATATTTTTCCCCTCGATGTCTGCACATGTGAAGTTTGGATTCTGATTTGGATAATTTGGAATCTGATTTGAACTAAATCAGCTGGCATATTAACATAAAGCACAGAAAGCTAAGCATGATAAAACAAATTCATGATCCTTTATATTTTTATTACATTTCTATGATTTCAAGTCAAGTAATTTTGTCAATTCTGCATATGTACAGGACATACAGAGGATTGAAATTACGGTACTTTCCTACCCAAGTTACAGCAAAAATAAACACTTCTGATTTCTGATTTTATAACAGAAAAAAACATCAAATTCATACTTGCCTGACAGTTACTTTCACTTCTAAGTGAAAATTTCTAACAGTGGTTGTTTTACATGAGTATCACATCTTGAACGGCACAGCAGAAAACCTTGTCTGGTCCTGCTTTGAGCTTTAATGCAGTAATATCACATAGGTGTGGAAAGGCTCAAATTCAAAGGACACATGTTGTACAGTTTTCCTTTAATGTCCAGTGTACTTTATAGTCCAAAGTGCCATGCTAGCTAATAAATGCACTGCACAAGAGCATTAGCACACCAAGAAGAAACATAATGTTAAAACCAATCTCAAAAATGAGATCATCAATGAAAGAGAAAGCAGCATTCAGTTGTTTTGGGGCAGGTAAGGTATAGTAGTGTTGTCATTTTGATGTCAAAATAATGTCCATTTTAACTAAAGACTTCATTCAACCGTCTTTATATCGGGGATATTGTCAGGGAAGCAACGACCATTAAGACATCAAATGGCATTTGTGGATGGAACCATTGTGAGCTTTGCAAACTTCCTACTCTAGTGAAATCGACACGATTTATACATTCCTGTAAAGCTACACTGCACGACTGCAATGCAATGGCTCAAACTGAAAAAAAAAAAAAGGCCAGACATTGGGAGGATCCAAACAACATGGACAGTGTCTGACTATGACAGACTCCACCAATATAAACACGTCATCTTCCATTTTGTTGTATACCTTCCATGGTAGGGTCTTTTGGCTCTTTGAGCGAGACACTGCGCTCTGTGAGTAAGAACAGCTTTCAGTACCTTGATCGCTAAACAGCAACAAAATTCCCTCCATGTCACAGGCCATCCATCATGGCCAGCAGGTCATCTCCTTTGCTGCTGGAGCTTGGGGCAGGCTCCTGGGGCTCAGTAAACTCACCCATGATCTTTGCCAGCTTTGCATTGGCCTTTTTATCCTGAAAAAGAGCGTGAATGGCCAATGTGATCAATGACATATCGAGGGCAGTTCCATCTTATTTCCTCAGACGCCTTGCTGTAAATTTGGCACTTTAGTAGGAATTTAGGAATAAGTAATCTGTGCAATTAGTGGAAGTAGAACAGCACAGAAAAATGTGCCATTATGTTGTTTGTAGGCAGCATCTAACCTTGGTTGCTTGAATATTAATAACTTCATAAGAGAGCTCCTCTGGTCTTGATATGAAAGCTTCCCTGTGGAGGAAAATGACCTTTTTAGTAATCCATAGAACCACTGTGGTTTCAGCATGACTGCATGCATGTAACATTTTGCACATGCGGCTCTGTTCTGATTTACAGCACTAAAGAGCTCATTTAAATAAAAACATACTCTTCTTCCTCATCAGTAGCAAAGAGGTTGACACGGAAACCAGAGTCAGAGTTGCTTGTATTGTGGATCTCCAGTCCTCCCATCAGTTTAGCAAGCAGGTTGAGCTCCTCCTTTGCCAAGGGGTTTGGTACCGTGTTGACCTACATAAAGATGTGTTCAAAGGGAAAGGGAAAGGCAGGTGCAAAATAATTTAGCTTTATAATAAAAAGGTTTGAAATATTAGCTGTTTTATTCAGAGCTTTTAGTACATTACCTTGGTATGCTGCAAAGAATTTTTCGAGGTTCCAGACATGTGCGTCTCCACAGGACGGCTCACACTATACCTGTCGAAGCAAATCCAAATTTCACATTCCAATGCAAAACAGTCTTGCATAGAAACAAACTATTCACAAAGCAATGATCAATTACAGATACTTTGTTGTTGCTTGCAAAACTTTAGATGGCATATGATTAAAATGTTGTAAATTACCACGCAAGATGATCCTACAAGGTGTAAACTATGAGGAACGGCTTTGTGGAGGAACCTATTCAGTCATATGTGCGGTTTTTACAGACGAGTTATGCTCACATGTTTGTGCCCAGTTTAATAACTCTGTCACCAAACAAATCGAAAGATCCTTCACGAAGAGCTGCAGTATAATTTCCATCATCGTGAAACTGTATCCTCTTCACCTCTTCACCATTACAACTAAATATCCTAGAGACCACAGACAAACAAGAAAAAATGAAGCCCTCTAAAACAACTTCAAGAAGAGGAAAGCACAAAAACATCAGCTCTACACAGACATCAAACAGAATGCCTAGGCAGGTCATTGCCATATCACTTTTTTTTTTAAAGTAATGTAAGATAAAAATGATTTTGGCCATTTCAGTAAAGTCGTTTTACCTCTACTGAATCTTGTAGAGTTACACAGAAGATTCTTTAGTTTAATGTGAGATGGTGTTTTATACATGATCATTTTACAAATCAGCATTTATGTAGACCAAGTTTAATTAAAAAATAGTTAGGCTATATATCTGGCAGTACTTGATAATTATGGTTGTAAAATCTTTATCTAATGTAAGTTCAGCAAGAGGATTACTGACAGCAGAGACAGGTATCACAAACAGCAATGACAATCACCCTATCTCACTACAATCATTTACAAAAAAGCAATGTTTTTACATACACAGGTTTTCCTGTCGTACAGTTTTATTACAGTCGAATCAGCTACTACTTGAGTAAGGAATACTGAGATACTGAAAACCGTGACTAGAGGGCAGAATCTAAAAGTACCGGATAAGTCCTGGGATGTGAGTCCCATATGGCACTGGTCCTGATGTGGGGAGTACAAAGCGTCCATTGGAGTTTTGTACTTTGTCTTTCAGAAATATGGACACCTAGAAAATGTTCAATTCAAATGTTCACGTATCATTTAATTTAAAACACAGTTTTTATGTTCCTAATAATTCATCTATTCCAATAATCATAATGTATTTGTATATATTGTGACTGAACTTAATAACCCTATCCACACAAGTATATTTGAATTATTGTAAATGCAATATAATGTAATATAAAAATGTAACTGCAAAACATGAAGATGAACTTACTCTTATGTGCATATCTTGAAAGAAGATGAGCAGGGTTTGTCTAATGAGTTGAAATTCACCACCAGACAAAGAAGTATATATCTGAAAGATGCATGTTATCATCGTTTCCATATACCATTGATCAAAACATTTTTAATAAAAATGTCCTGCATGATTTTGTAGCTACAAACACATTAGTTCTCAGAGCTATGATGTCAAAAGTTCAATAATGAAGCCGAGTTGCGCTACCTCTATGAGTTGCTTGTACGTCTCATCCACTTGGCTGAGAATAGTTGGGGTGTCCCGCACAAAGTCCTTAATCGCGTCCATGTGGTTGAAGGTAACAAGCAGAATATCTTTAGGTCGAGGACATAAAAGAACTTGATACTTGAATGCCATGGTCATTAAGTCATAAAGCTGGAGATCACAAAAATATAAGGTAAATCTATTAACAAACTTTTCAAAGAGACTTTCATTATCATGACCACACAGCAGAGGGAGCTATTGAGCACATAATTAGCAGCCAAGTATCTGCAATAAATTACAGAATAAGATCCAGCAAATCTGAATCCAGCAAGTAAAATGTGACCATTTTAGTTTAAAACATCTAACGATATTTCAAACTCAACAATATAGCTTAATGCTGAAATGACTGAACTGTATGACTGGTTACATCCATAAATATAGTCTCATTAAGTTGAAATTACTACATGCATCATTTCAGAGCCTAGACAGAATCTCAAAATGTTAAATGTTTTTCTAAAAAATAAAAGGAATTTAGGCGCTCCTATTAGCTAGCATTTTAAAATGTGTTCAAACATAATTTTAGATAGAAGTTTTTTTTTTTTTTTTTACTGTGAAAATGTCTGAATATCACAGCAATGCTATTATAAAGTAGCAAGAAACAATAACTTGAATAAAAGGAGTTAATATCAAATTCATGTATATCCCCCATAACTCCATAACACATTTCATGTCTATTTTATTTTGCTACTCTACTGAAATGTGCAAAATGGACAAAACATTGCTTTTGTGGAACTGAACTGGAATCTGTGAGAAGCAGGTTTTTGTTGTTGTTACCTTGTCCATACTAGCTTGATTAAGCCTCATAATTGAGGCATGGGCAAGTCGATCAAAGACTGTCCTCAAAGCCTTCTTGGAATATAATTCCTGTGGCTTGAACAACTCTTCCAGGAATTTCTTGTTGAACATAGTAGTAATGATGTCATTCATGACTGCCACAACACAGAACACAAGTAAGATTCACAGAGACTCATAACATCTTATTTATATTTATAAGCCTGGAAAGCATAGTGCAGTCTAAAAACAATATAGCTGCAGAGATGCTGTGCATCGTCTCAGATTGTCCTCAAATTCCAATAGAAACAAACTGAAACTGCAGTCTTGGCTTTTCACAGAACTTGCCTTTGTTCTACACAAACTTAAAACGGCTCCTAATGCTCAGGTGTCCTGCACATTTCTTATCTGATACGTTTATTCTTTGATGATACTCTAATTAGGCGTACCAAAACACTCAAATCTACTCAGCAAGTGATTCAACTGTCTTGCAATCACGCATGCTACTGCTAATTTGCCATATAGCCACAAGCAAAGTAATAATACCCATTCTTCTGTCCTGCTCTATCCAGTCTGTTATAACTGCTACAAAAATGACAAAAGAGCACATTCAAATTGATCTAGCTGTATGTCAACTACGACAAGCAATACTAGCAACACTGGTGATTTGATACAATTCCTGTTTCACTTTGCTACAACATATTCATGCTTGTGTTTTCATACAGGCTAGTTTAGAATTATAAATCATCAAAAACTTCAAATTATGTGGCTAGTTGATCTGCATTTGAAATTAGACACATTTTCTAAAGTAACGCACTGGAACCTGCTAGTAACTTTAGCTAGTCAGGTCCTACGTTTTAAGCAAGAAACAAAACAGCACGGTCAAATGGACTACACGAATGCGATAACAGATGTATTTTGGCATTTTCGATTCTGCTTTAACTATACTATCTAGCTGGCTTTGTGTGGCTTTTACATAAACTTGTCGGCTAGCTTTCCAGCTAGGATACCTTTCTTTGCTTTGTCTGTTGGAATATTCTGAGCACGCAAACGTTGATCGAGGATGTAGAGCATTTCTCCACCGAGATTGATGAAAAGGAGAGGTAGTGTTCTTGTCGACATCTTCCCGTTAGATTAATGCACTTAAGAACCGTCTACAAATATTAAAAGTTGTCCTCTGAACAATAAAGTATTTTAGTAATTGTGGCTAGCTAGCTAATGGAACAAGCGTAGGACGGATGTACAAGCGTCTGTAAACTCTCAGTTGGTTGCCAGGTCACAACGAACAAGAACCAATCAGAAAAAGTCTTACTCGTCAACGGGGAGTATGGCATTTTTTTAATTAAACATCACATGTAATCAAAGCATAGAAAATAATGATCAGAGTACAGAACAAGAAATGAATAATCAAATATTGAAATCGTTACTGCATAGTTTTCTGCGTCAGGAAATACACAATTTATATGAATGAAAATCTGACAGGCAACAAAATACATTGCTTAAAGGGATCCAGCTACAAGGTAATCTTACTGTAGTAATACATAATTAGGCTTCTCCATTCCTAATACGGATTTCTCTAGCCATTCGACATGTCTCAAATATTCCACAGCAACAGGTCATCAGGGCATCATTGCATATTGTACCCTATAGGAAAGACGAACGATTTACAGAAACCTATGCATCATAATGAAAATATATCACAAACAATAAGATGACAGAATCCATTTTAAGTTAACACTAATTTACGAGATTAATCTGTCACCAGACGACATGGAATCTAAGACCACTTACTTGGATGCCATAAGTTAGTCTCATGTGCGTCCTCATAGCAGCCATGCCTCCAGGAACACATGCAAGACATGCAGCCTCTCCATACTTCCTAGCTGTGTAGCATCCCAAGATAAGAGGACAGATGCATCCAAGGCCACCTAGAAGATATTGAATCACATCCTCATGAATGAACAAATATAAATATTGGGAGAATATAAAGTAGAAATCAATCAGATCTCTTTTGGTTTAGTGTAATCTTAGTACTCACAGACTAGCAGGTCACCGCAGCAGCTGCACAGACCAGTGCTCCACTCTCCTGTTTGCACATTGGTACCATAAGAGGCTGCTCCTGGCTGAGTAACCACTGGATTTGACATATCAGATGGAGGGGTCTACCAAGGCCTGACATGTTCCCATAAAAAAAAAAAAAAAAAAAGTAAGTAAAATGAACAGAAACAGAGTTCATAGAGTAACAGTGGCAGTAAAAACCTTCAAAAACAATTCAGGTAAAGTAGAAATAACCTGATTTAATATAATAAAATCCACTTTCAGAAATTCACATGGGATGTAGTTGTTTAAAAATGTATCAAGTGAAACAAAAGCAGAGTAAGTGCAAGAATCTAAAATGACTCATTACAAAATGTGACAAGAATTTTAAAGCTTATTTGTGGCATTCATATAAAAATTGAATACTGGCAATTACCGACAAAAACCACAGGACAATGAAACAGTAGCATAATATTCTGAATATTTTAAATACTGATATAAAAGGTATAAAATACTGAAAATATCACTTACTTTGTCTACTTTTCTGATCCTCTCGATCTTTAAGCTCAAAAGGAAGTTGTGACACACTACTGCACAGTGCAACTCGGCTGCAACGTTTCCGATGCTCCCCACAAAACTTCATCACAAAGGGACAGGCTAGAATTACACATCGCAGTAGGACATGTGACTAAACTGTGACCAAAAAGCATCAGTTTATATATTCCGCCCCCCCCCCCACCCCCACCAGACAGGGTTGAACAGGTTTTAGAACTAAAAAACATTTAATCTGCATCATAAAGCATTTCTTGTAATAAGAACATTGACGGATCTTACCCTAAGAAATATGCCTTCCAGCCGCTTAGTTTAAGCTGTTTACAACCACAAATGCATCACAGTGCATCTCGTCTTAAGTCTTCATTGTTTTACTCTGATAAACTGATGCATAAAACTGATAACAATAAATGAGAAAGTCTGACCAATTCATTATTGAGAGAAAGTTGAAACATTGTTTATTTAGTAATGTTAACAGATGGACATGGTTAACTCATCACATAAAGGTATACACGTCTGCCAACTGTAAAATTCCCAACCGTCAAGTGTCCTGCAGCTAATTGTTCATTTAGCTGAAGTTACTTTGCATTATTACTTCGTTGTGACTTGCTATACTACACTTCATTGGGTATCTGTTGGGGTAGCTCTGGAGGCCTCAGATTTCTCCTGAGCTCGCTTCATTTTATTCTTCTCTTCTTCTTTCTGCTTCTGGACTGCTTTGAAGATCTAAGATGAATATAGAAAAACAAGGATATAGAAAGACAAAACTACAACCATCTGGAATTTGTATATACTCACCACCCACCTTTTGTAGAAGCATTAATTTATTTGAAACCATTTGAAGGTACACAAACTATAGCCTTTACTTTTGTTACCATGCAGTTCTGACTACCTTTTTTTCAACTCCTATGGAGGAATTACATTAATGCACATGCAAAATTCAACAACATTAATGTGCTTGATGTGGTCATACAGGCAACACATATAGCAGCACATATACAGGCAGTACACACTACTGAAGGTCTGCCTGCCAAGTAATATTCAGTTGTTTAGAGTCCTGTAGCCAGCATATGACCTAAAATGAACAGGGTAGAGGGTGGTAGACAAACTGTGCTCTGCAAAAGATGGGATACAGATTATAACTGTATACCTATAAAAATATTCTACAAGTTTAATTGAATACATAAGCAATCCTTATGTGTCAAGCAAATCGAATGAATGGCAAGTATAAAGCATGATGCAATGTGGGTTTTCAATGAAAAAATAAATGGTAATACTCTGATTCTGTGCTACTTCTGCAGCAGTATATGGAAGTGGTCCCTCAGTGATAATGTAAATGAAAAGTGAGTTTTGTGCAATACCTTGATACATAGTGCTTTCTTAGCCAACCAGCGCTGTGTGGCTCGTCTATAGTATTCTGGAGGGAAAGTGTACGTGATGCCCAGCTCTTGGCAGACTTTCTCAAATGCATCATAGTTGGTCCTCCTCAGGAATTTGAGCATTTTCTTCCTGCGGTCTATGCTCATCAGCATCCACCTTTTGTTAGCCTTGTCCTGATAAATACACACATGAGCAATAGCTATGACAAGAATAGGAAAATGACCCCATCAGTCGTTCACCTTCATTAATAAAGTATTGACTGATATCATCCAGTCACCCAATGCATTGCTGTGGGAGTTGTAGTGAGCTTTACATAGGAGAAACTAGAGAAGGCCTGCTGATCGTTACTCCTGCTGATCGTTACTCCATCTGATCGTTACTCCATCTGATCGTTTACATAGGAGAAACTAGAGAAGGCTTGCTGATTGTTTTGTCATACACCTTCAGAACATCAGAATTAAAGATTTGTCATCTCCAGTGAATAAGCAATTTAATTGGCATTAACAACATATTTCTATGCACTGTCTGTTCTTGCTATGGCAGCAATGAAGTTAGGAAACTCAAATCTTTTAACTTTAGAACCCCATGGGATGAATTTCATGATTTAAACATCTACTTTTTCTGATATAAACTGGTTCTTCCTCCTAGAAATTAAGAAACACTTCGCTTGCACAGCTGATGACGATCATCTGTTTTTCAAACGTCCCGTTTCGTCCTATCACACACCCCTCCCCATTCATACACACACAAACATTTCTAAATAAATAAAAAAAACACACACATGAGGCTATTGATATCTATCTATCTAGATATATATATATTGCTGTCTATATTTCTACCTTTACCCTTCTATCAATCTATATATTTATAAAGGTAATACACACACACACACACACACACACACACACACACACACACACACACACACTCTCTCACACACACTCTCTCACACACACTCTCTCACACACACTCTCTCACACATATACATACTCTTTGAGAAGTGGGTGCACAGGATATCCTGCGAGGGTGTGAAGGGGATGGACTATACTCACACCTTTAATAAATGCACGTGTGTAGTGTATAGAGACAGTGCTTGTTCTTCGTCTCATACCTTAGGGTGCTTATGGAGGTGCTCCTGGAAGTTACGGATTCGCGCCGTCAAAACAGCCACTATAATGCCAGCCAAAAAAGTGCACTTAACAAAAAAACAAAAACAAACTGAGATTGAAAAAAGGTCAAAGTTCAGTATCTCAAGGAGAAAAAGAGGAACATACCTTTAACTTCTGTTGAGCTGCGGTCATTTTCATCCCGTTGGACCTTTGCAATCAGCTGTTCCTCTTTCAGACGCAATTTATCTCTCTGGTAATAATGAATTTCACAATCAATTCAATGACGCAAACTGCACAAAGCATAAATCAGTCAAACTATGTGTCAATTACAGTCAAACAACACAGTGGCACATAAGAGTAACAGAACGAACAAACAGAAAATGTGTTAAAAACAAAAGGTCATACATGGTTTCCAAGCTCCAGGGAGAGAAGTTTCTTGACCGCATCATCAACTCTGTGAACATAATAGGCTACACATAAGCTATATAAGGGAAGCTCTGTGGATTAGGTCATGTAAATAAATCTAAATAAATAAATACTATTATTTCAGTTCAAATGCAGGAATGTTTTAAATGATAGCATAAGATGCTAAGATTTTATTTTAGTCTAATATTTTTTTAAAGAATACAATCATAAAATGTACAAAAATGAACAATTAATGTAAATGTTTAATATATTTTATAGTTATTATATACAGCAGTCATTTTAAATAAGCATCTATTGACGTTGTATATTGTGATGGAATGGTATTTCCCATTCTTGTTGCTCAAGTTGTGTAAAATTTCGACAAGTCATACAAAAAGTCCCTCTCCTTGCTACTGAAAAACATTCCCATTAGAAGATGTTAGAAGATCTACCCTTTATGGCAGAGACAGTGTAGCCTAGCTGGATGGGTAGTGTTTGCTTTGTACAAACAGAGACGTGTACTAATCATATCAATTTATTAAATGTGTAAACTGTAAATAAATTGCAAGGGCAGGTGACATGAGAAACTTTTAACACATACAAAGAATGTGACTTTCCTATTTTTGCACTTTAACTGCACTGTAGGAAGTTGCAGATTTTCCCTCTTCACATGATGTCACATGAGAAAGTGAGTAGGAAAAGCCCCAGGCAGAAGTACTGAGGCTCGGTCTACAGTCTGACCACCATGACATCAAACATACAGAATGTACAGCAAGATAAACACAGTACTAAACTGGAAGTATACGAAGAGCAAACGTACGTCTGAGCAAGTGGAATAGCAGCATATTCGAGTTTCAGCATCGATGGTGGCAGGTCTTGTAGTTGACTCTGAAATTCTATTTTGAAGGGAAAATACTCCAGTTCAGCCAACAAGCCGCATTGTATTCAAACACATTTACAAGAGATACATTATGTATTCAACTATCAGTTTATATACTGTGCCTATCTATCAGGGGGGTTGTACCTTCACAACAGTATGAATTCACCTGGATTCCACAAGATAATGGATGTGTTCAAAGGAAATGTTGTACCATGTGGGAACTACTGCATTTTATATTGGCTTCAAACAGGGTGGGCTCCATTGTCTCACTGCAACAGCACTTTACACCTCATCCCAAATGTTTGCCAGGGTCAGTATCTGGGGACTCGACATGCCACTGAAGCTCTGAAGCCAATGGTAGCTAAGATTATGATGTTACAGTTGATGTTTCAGTCAGGTTGCCAACGACACCAGGATTCATCCGTCCAGGCAACTACTTTCTACTCTTCACCGGTTTAGTTTTGATGATTCTTCGGCTCCCCTCCGATCCACAAGATTTAGTCACTGGTAGTAAAGTTAATTGTTGCTAAACCCTTAAAGTAGCTAGCTAGCTGTCTGCCCATCTGTCCTGTGTTTGTGTGTGTGAGAAAAGCCCAGGTTGACAGATTATATGGGAGATACTAGTACCCACATGCATGGTGCCAACAATCACGCCACACTTAAAGTTAATCATTTTGACTCATTTTGCCCAGTCTAATCCTTAACAAAACACTAATGGTGGAAACACTGGTCTGGTATTTTCACACCACATTTTGTCACATGCACAATGTGTGTTGAGGCAGGGGTGTACATAACAGTAGCAACACAATGCACACCTGATGAATTTCATGATGTTTTCTTTACCTTGCTTTTTTCGTACTGTACGTGCATGTCTCACTGGCTGGATTGTGAAGGCTAAAAAAGAACAACCAAAGAAATTACATACAGTAACCATATCAGCCTTCACATTGGGACAAAACATATTAATTGCAATAATATAAAATGTATACAACCAGGCTGATATAATGTGCAATTCTGATTAAATCCTAACCCTAACCAAACTAAACAAACACTTCAAAAGCTAAGCTGAAAGTAAAAAATAGTACTTATGAAATAAAAGCTGACAACCATCTCGGAAACAACACACAAGAAAAACAGGTCATCATGGTAGGGGGGTTGGTGGAAATGACTTGATAGCCCACATCCTTTCCACGCACCCTGTGTGAATGTTGCACTTTGAATCTCCACTTTGAAATTTGTAAACGAGTCTTGTATCTTTGTCGACACAAACACATAATCGCACTACATGACTACATAATCAATGCATACAAATGGACACTGTGTCAGCTACTGTACGACAAATCACATACACCACAAAATAAATATAAGCACATATGTTAAGGTGTTAAGTTTAGACAGTAGAACAGTTTGAAGACAGCATTCTGCAGTCATCTTATTAAAAACACTTACTGTAAACTCACTGGCCATTTCAACAGATAGAGACACCTATTTTACAAAATGTAGTCACAGAGTGTTGCCAGTCTGTTATTGTGCAGGGATTTCTGCCACACTCATGTTTACCCTCATTTAGTTTCTGACCATGTTGGCATCATGTTGGTCAGATTTTATTCAGATAGCAGATCATTCTGAAAGCATGATCCTCCTTGTAAGTGACACTGACATCCTTATGTGTCAAGGTTAGCACACATTAGTGCTACTGCTAGGTTGTGCGGTTTTCTACCCAGACCTGTGGCCCTAAAATCAACATTCATGAAGCACTAGAGAACGCATAATGCATAGACACGTTACGCATGGGCAAAATAGGCTGCAGTCTAAAAATGTTAGCCTAAGAAATGTAGCTACCTATGAGATTATAATAAAGAATTTCTAAGTAACCCGTGAGTGTACAATTCTATAGGTACAATTCTATAGGGCGACCGTCTCTAGCATCCCATACATAAACACGGAGCCCCCTAATGGCAAACAGCGTTACTACATATAAAAGCGCAATTTAACCAACTATCCAACTAATTTAGTCTTTTAAAAGGGCAGTTTAAAAACGTGGTGCAAAAACATTTACACAAAGACATAGAAACATGAGGATAACTAGCCAGCTTTGCCAGGCACATTTCACTCGCACTAACGGCCAACAAAAAACATACTTCCGCAAATTACAGACTAGCTAATAGTCAGGTAGCTAGCGAATTAGCTACTTAGCTAGCCAACAGATAAGAACTTCACCAACTAGCTCATCAACTAGCTACCAGCAAAGGCACTCCGAGATGACTGCCAAATTGAATAATTTAATGAACGGTACAAATTTAAAGTTTAAAAGTTTCGCTATAGTACATGTTAATGTAAAGTAATGAATAGGGTCAGCATACTTCTAATCGCCGGAGTTGCCATCCAGGTACCGTTAGCACAGAACAGTCCACCCGAACTGCAGTGACCATGTCTCATTGGCATGACATTGCCTTGTTTCATGCCTGAAAACATGCTCCATGTTCGCAAACAGGCCGCTGCTGATTTCAGTGTGTTTTTCAATAGCATTGTCGTCATAGATACCAGTCTCCTTTACAAATTTTTACACATTTACAAGAGGTAACTGTACCCAAAAAACCACATTTTCCTCACTGTACACAAGCAGCCATTTTGTTACGCTTCTTCTTCTTCTTCGGATCTTTGTAAAGGCAAAAGCGACGACAGAATATTACCGCCACCACCTGTCGGAAAAACCTTCATGCATTTTTTCAGATAAACCCTTCATGTCTCTTAAAATAATATGAAATAACAATAAACTAAAAGGTGATTATACATAATACTGAAAACACTCCTGCTTCGGACTGCTTTTCCCAGCTCTTAATTGTTCCTTCATTATTTTCTGCTTTATTGACCTTTTTTTTTTTTTTTTACTTTATCCTGTACAGTGTCCTTGGGTGTTATGAAAGGCGCTTTAAAATAATAATAATAATAATAATAATAATAATAATAATAATAATAATAATTATTATTATTATTGTTGTTTGTGACATTTCATAATCAATTGAATTATAAGTTTATATCCTTTTCACTATATGCAATATAAACTTGTACTGAAGCTAAACGTAATGATTTAATACATTTAAACAATAATAATAATAATAAATAAATAAATAATACACCACCTACCTACCTAACATCAGCTAACTAAAATCTAGGATCCTATCTAAGTAAATCTAAATCTAAGACCTAATTAGCTAGCTAACCAAAAGTAAATAAAATAAATCCTGTTGCCAAATCAATTACAAGACTTCGGTATTTATGTAGACAGATAAGTAGGTAAATAAGTACGTTTTTAAAACAGGCAGATTGAGCAAATGATACATTGGTGGTTTCAAGATGTGTCAACCTCTTAATTTTGTAAAATAATCCCACCACACTCTATTTCATATTATATTACTCCTGTGATTTCTGGATTGGATTTGGATTATATAATAATATTCGTCTAAATATTAGTACTACGGTTTTTAGGTGTATAAACCCATTCAGTACACAATAGAAATAATTTAGCTACAATAATTGACTGATTAATTGTATTGACTGATTTTAATTAATTGCATACTATAAACCATAATTTAATTACACGTTTTTAATTAATGTTTTTAATTATAAAATGCCTACTTTGTCCAAAGATGAGATATGATCAACTTTATTAAAGGAAATCTTTATTGCAAATATTACTATAAGATATGTTATTAAGTAATCAAATAAGTACATTTTATTTATATCGCATATTTACAACCAAAGTACTTTTACAAACAGGTTTGTCACATCAGTTTAGCACCCACTGTGCAAATCTGTACTGATATCACTAAACACCGTCCTCAATCGGCAAAACTACATTTTAAGCTTGCAATTAAAAAACAATTGCTCACAATGCTTGCTTTAATATCAGCCTGTAGACTGTTCAAGAGTCTTGGTGCAACTACAACAAAGGTACAATCATTCTTTATCTTAAGCTTGGACCATGTTAAGATGATGAGTTACAGGATCATATATGCAAAGCATGTTCACAATATGTAGGTGATAGTTTGTGCTTAGAAAACAGTCAAAGCCACCTTGTATTGGATTCTGCAGTACACTAGAAGCCAGTGAAGGGACACCAAGTCTAGACTTATTTGATATCTTTGTTTTGTATTAGTTAATAATCAGATTGTATTAGTAGACAGCAGTTTGTATTAGTTGTCGGTGAACAAGAAACATTTCACTGACAGCAAGATATAGCATTGCAGTAATCCAATATGGATGTAACAAAGATATAAATGATTTTTTTAATATTAGGTGCTGTAGAAAATTATACATAAGTATATATATCTAAGTAAGAAAAGCTTCTGCTAACCCCCACATTGATTGATTTTTTTTATAACTCATATAACTCATAGGCAAAATAATCTTGCCAAGATTTTAACCAAGAGTTTTAACAGAGGATAGGATAGAGCATCCCATCTCCCACAGACTGTAGGAGGATCAAACATAAAAAAAGCCAAACACTGGAAGAAACTATTTAGAATAACTACCGGTACACTAAGCCTTTTTTTCCACATACAGATTGCCAAGAAAGATAAAAATGCGCTGTGTAACAATAAAATATGTTTATATATGATTTGTCATAGAAAGAAAAAAACAAAACAAAACTATGGAGCAAAAAAAGTGTTGTACACTGCACAAAATTCACTTTGAACTAGACGTCCTGTGCTCTTCATGGACCTTCTCACGTATCAACTGTAGCATTCTATTACAGTTTACAAAGAAACATACAACTAACCACAGCACAGTGATCTGTGCTTAACAGATTTGCTCTATCACAGCACAGATTATAGATTTTTATTGCAAATATCTCACTGATGGTAGCTCAGTGCTAATAAGCGTCCATTACAAAAGGTCACTGTATTTCTAAATGCACAATAAATATAATGCACAATACAGTATAAACACAGAAAAACTGTTACAGTCTGGACTGGAGATGTACGAATTCATGATGCTGCACAGTGACATGCACTGGTTATGTTAACACTACCTGGGATAAACTGTGGCAGTGCTCAGCACAATCACAGAGGACAGACTTGCTTACCTCAAAAAAATAATAAAATTGGTGGATAATTAAATAAATCAAATTGTACAGGTGACTGAATGGACTAATGGTGTAACTGGCTAATTTTCCAAATGAGATAGGTAGTAACAGTGAGGACACTGCAGTCAAAGGTCCTGTGTTGTTGCACCATTTGCTTTCATGCACACAGCCTAACCGTTCAAAAAGTGCACTCATACACTACTGTTTGAAAAATACACACAGAGTCTACTGGTCGACAAATATGGTGAATGTGGAGGGTTTTCTAAGATGCCCTGTGGGTTGCTTCAAATCTTGAGCAGGTACATTGTCATGTTTCAAAGACTGTTGCTGCTAAATATAAAGAATTATCAAGAAGATGTTTTAATTTCATAATAATCTATTATTATGAAAGTAATTTATAAACAAACAATGGCATTGTATAACAACTCATTTACATATGAAAGTATTAAATGCGTGAAGATTCTTTTGAAAATAGGCTTAATTGTGAGTCTCCAAGGATCTGAGCAGAGGGAAGTCTTCCAAAAGTGAACCCTTTGCTTCTTCACTTAAATTCTTCTGACATGTAGAAAAGTGTTTGACTTCAGAGACATTCACTTGGCTGGACATCTCGAATGGAGAAGGACTGGAGGGTTCCTCTTCCCCCAGAAGAGGTTGAGTGGACTCAGAGCGCAGATAGGCTGGTGGAGGGGCAGGCTGGCTCCGATATGGACCAGCAAAAACCACAGTAGCATAAGGCAGGGACTCGTTCATCTGGCCTGAGTTATACATTCCCGAATCATGAGACGACTCAACATGACCTTCATCAGCTTTGCTCCCGTCATATGTCCACCTGCAACTCTTGATTTTCTCACCTGCCTTCCACAGTTCACTCTGAGATAAACTCAGAAGACTAAAATGGGAAAGGTATACTGGCACAGGTTCCTTGACCTCTTTAAAGATGGGGATGTCCTTTGGGGGAAACATATGTCACACATTTCATTACAGATATATTGAACATGATTATTTCATAGAACACGATTATTTCCTTTAATTGTACAATAAAGAAATTGAATGGTTAGAAATGCAACTGTATGGAACTCAGTACCTGAGGAGGTTAAACTGCTGACAACATACAAGGTCTTCACAAAAAAAAAACTGAAAACATGGTTTATCAACAGCTACAGCTGCCAACACTAAAAGATAAGCCTGTCGTGTTGTTTTGATGATATGATACATTATGTTGTGAGGATGTTTGTTTGTTTGTTTTTGTTTTTTCTCTTAATTGTATAGTAAGTGTTGCATGTATTTTGTTTTACTGCCTTTTTAACATCATGTCCAGGGGACTACAGATAAACTAGCCTTCTGGTTAATTCTGGCTTTTTTAACCATGTGTAATCATGTGTTCTATGAAATTGCACTGTCCCCTTTTAAATAAACTAATAATAATAATAATAAAAAGAAGAAATATACAAATTTTTAGTCAAAAAGCAGTTGGACAAAATTCAGTCAAAGAAATTCTGTCAAATTCAGTTAGACAAAAGGAAAATTAAAAGTCTCTCTGCAATCTCATTACCAGTATGTTCATTATTCATTCTTATTTAAGAAACACTGCTTTAGGGACTTGTATTTTGTAGTGATTTCCTAATTACAATTATGACCTTTTAAAAATAATGGAACATTTTAAATTGCTACTTAATACAGTTCTTGGTAATGTCTTTACATATGTGACACAAATTAGCCGCAGGAGGAGACCTACTTGCAGTGAATCAGAGGTGGTCCATTTTTTAATACGGCTGTTGGCTGGATCAGGAATCATTGGCCACAGGAATTCCTTTAAGCTGTGAGAGACAAACAATATAGTTCTCTACAATGGCTCCTGGACTCACAAACCGTACAGGATCTATTGATATATGTTTTAGAGACTAACCTGTTTTTTTTACAGAAGCAGATAACCACACTAAGGAAGAGAAGTGTCAACCCGACACATGCTGAGAGCAAAATGAAAACTATTTCAAAGGACTCTGAAAAAACATGTGTTTATGTTTTCATTAATCACTGAACAATGTATGGTAATACATCTTAAAAGGCTAATTAATTAATCAATTATTTAACTAAATTAATTAAAGGCAATTAATCTTTTAAAAACATAATAAAAAGTAAGGAATCATCAGGTACCAATAGCTGAGGTTTGTATTGTGACAATGGACCCATTTAGACTTCCTCCATTTGTGCTAGTCATGAGCAGGACTTCATACATGGAGGAAGGACGGAGATCTTTCAGAACCACACTTGTCTGTGTCCCCTCAAGTTCTATAACTTCATGATAAAGACATACCACAGTCAGTGGAAGAACTATATATTTTTTTAGGAAACAAAAAACAACATGATTTTAAAATACCTCTGGTGTTCTTTTCATCCCAGTAGAAAACCTTATAGCCTGTAATGAATCCATTCTTTTCTTTCAGTGGGATTTCATCCCAGAAAAGCTCAATATATGGTCTGAACTCTCTAAACTTCAGCTTTGGAGATACAGAGGGTGCTGAGATCATAGAGAAGCAGCGTTAGGCTACTATGGTTGCTTTTTAATTTTGTGATAACAGCAATAATACTCCTTAGAAAACTGATACACACTTCACATGAACTCATAGCAAAAATAGGTCCACTAGAGGGAAGTGTTGTATCATTATCTAGTTTACTGTACTACACATTTAACATGATCAGATTTGTTTTGCTCCAGACACAATTTTTTGTGAAACTAACCTTTCTGTCTTGTGTATGCCATGACGGTGGAGGACCGACCAATACCTTCCTTATACTTAGTATATACAGAAAACTCATAGCTCTTGTAAGGCTCAAGTCCTAAAATGTAATAGAAAAAAAGATAACTATGTTTAACATGTAAAGATTAATAGACTATGTTCTATGTAAAAATCACTGGAATTTGTACTGTACCTGATACTACCCAACTAGACTGATTTCTGTCCAGAATTTCAAAGGAGATGAAATCAGAGACTGCTTCCCATGATGCTTTCCACTCTAGCACATAGCCAGTAATTAGTGGGGAAGGGCTTGTCCATTTTATCAACACAGACTCCTCGGATTTTGGTACCACAAGTAAATAATGGACATGGTCCAGTTCTGTGTAGCAGACAAAGAGAGATTAATCAAAATATGAGTCAACCTGTATTTACTTACTCATGTTTGCTCAGAATTATGCATTTTAGTTATAGGGATTGGACCCAAAAGCAGTGTATCTAAGTGCATTAGCTACCTTTGTGCTTGTGTACTGCCACCTCAGTAGAGAGAGATTCTCCTACTGTGTTCACGGCTGAGAGGAAGACCTTTCTGACACCTACAGGGAGATGGAAAGAGCAGTGCTGGACTTCTGTGACACACACTCTCTCCCTCTTGCTGGGTGTCCTCATGAATGACACGATGTAAGACACACTCATGCTGTTGGCACGGAACTGCAGTGATGGCTGACAGAGACAAAGTGTTAAGCGTCACACATGCACATCGGACAGAGCATCGACAGGTAATGATCGCTAGTTTTATTTTCTAAGTTGCTTAAATTATACACAGTATTCTGTGGAATTAACCACAGAATAAAATGTATAACACATCTTTAGGCGGTGGTTTTGTCACGACCATGCTGATATATTTGTTAAGTTTACTGAGTGTGCTAATAATCTAAAATATAAAAACTGATAGGTTTACAAGAGACAGACATCTTCGCTCCATTAACCAGTGCAACCCTTTAGAAGCACAGCTCTGTGAGGTGTTTTATTTGTTCCGTTCTCACCTTCCAAAGCAAGTGTGTTGTGTAATGTTTGTTTACTGGGGGCCCTAGTAGCTTTAGCCATGTGACTAGTCGGCCTGTAGGAGCTGAAAAGAGATCGGTCGATTTAACACACATCAGAACATCAAGGCTTTTAGCATTTATCAAGCAGTCCTGGTGGAGCTTTTAGAGACACTATAGCATGGTCTATTCTCATCATCTCTTAAACTGCGCTCTAATTTTTATTTAGAAAGATACATTTGAATTTAATAAAACCATGACATGAGTAAGGCTTATGAAAGTCATATGGGCAGGTCTAAGAAAGATGTGACCAAGAGTCATTGATCTAGTTTGTCAGACATGCATGTTGGTGTGTTCTCATTTCACTGAAAATAGCTGCTAAGTAAATTCTAACACTATAAATATCAATATTTCATACTCAAGGACTCAAATCAAAAGAAAGATTAAACTGACTCCAAAAAACACAATGACCAACTAATTCCTACATTTTCTTATTGTTTTCCCTTGAGATTTCTGAGGTAGATACTATTGGCTAGTCCATATGCCAAGCATTCATAGGAGGGTCTTAAACTTTAAATTACACCCAACTGCCAAAGGGAGGTGACTGTTAAATCCCAGCATAAAGTAATTCATTATTGCCACACAGAAGCAGTTTCAACCACAGAATCTGCTATGAACTCAAAGGTCTGGTTACAACAACACTAACTGGAAACATTGTCACTGGTTCCTACAAAAACTTCAAACTAAGACATGAGTGCCCCTCCCTCCCCCAACGCCTGTAAGAGGCACAGAAGAGTTGTAAATACCCTTCATAGGTGTAGTAGCCTCTGTGGGATGACTCCACTCGCTCCATGGACCACTGTCATACTTTACCCTGATTCTGGACTGGTAGATCATCCCATGAAGCAAACCACACACATCAACCGGTTTACCAGGTCTGGCTTTCCATGAGCTTATCTGTAGAAAGTAACCACAACAGCAGAAATCAACATATACGTCTAGCCTTTTTCAGTCATTTTTCTTAATCAATGTTCATAATCAATGCATTAACGCACCTGTTGTGGCAACACAGATTCTTAATTTTAAACTGCCATTGATTGTTTATTAAGGTAAACGATATTATATCTTTGTGTATTTGTTTAATCTCCCAGATGTATAAGTGATATAGCATTACAGAATGTCATGGATGAATTCTTAATCACTCCTACAAATTCAAATCTGAATATACTTATTTATATATAGATTCATTCACAATAATTTAAATCAAAGAATACTATATTCATATATTTATTAATTATATAATGTCCTGCTCGGGTCAATATCCGCCAATCACCTCCCAATCACTTCCCCATGTCCAATCAGTAGCTTATTGATTGATTGCTCTTATCTGTTTCCTATCATTGCACTCCTGTTTACACTCACACCAGTACTTTGCATAAGCCTCCAGAGACTAATGTCCTGCTCTTGTCCATATGCTACTACTGAGGTCTGCTTTGCAATGTTTTGATTTTTTTTGTTTATTTAATAAAACTACAGTGGCCTACAGTCACATCACATCTAGATTATATTCATAGAGAACCAAATGCTAGCAGCACATACATGGTAAAGATAAAGATGCCCACAACAGTGATTCCAAATGTTCCTAAGTTGCCACAGGGGTATTAAACAATAAATATGTGTGAAAATGGTTATAAAGATGATAAATAACCTGCTCTCTGTCCAAAACCTTGTTGTTCATAGGTTTAAGTCTGATCTCCACATGTAAGGGCTTCATAATCCAATTCTGGGTTTGTGAGAGACTCCACCAGTGCCCTAGGCATCCAAACTTTCCAGTTCCAACAATTTGAATTTGTGGAGCATCGAGCTTAGCTATAAAAGAAAAAAAAACATGACAGAAATTACTGAATATGATCACAACCAAAATTAGGAGTAACTGAAAAGGTGCCAATATAGGCCAGAATGCCTTTTCCTTTCAAAGTGCATGACGAACCTGTTCTCATGGGCTCCAGCTCCTGGGTTTCTGAAGTGGCTCGGCCAAAGGCATTTACTGCCATCACATAAACTTGCATCTTATTAAACAATGAGAAGCCAATGCGCGGAACCCTGTAGAAGTGTTCACCATGCGCCGGTATGTAGACAAATCTCGCAGAATTACTAAGAGAAATTATTATCATAATTTGAACAGTTTATCATTAAATAATGATCATTATTCATCATTATTTAGATGAATACAGTTTTAATGACCGTCTATATTTTGATGACCAAGAGTAAGTTCTTTTGTATTTTAGAATTGAGTAAGAAAAAAAAGATGCAGTAATCCAATAGAGATACCTGATTTCTGTGTGGAGAGTGTAATTTGTTGGAATGTCAAGCATTTTCTGACCTGGGTCCCACTTACACAACAGTGTGGGTGATCCAGTTAGATTTAATATGCAGGTTAAGTTCTGAGGGGCAGACGGGGGGTCTTAAAAGATAAATAGGATTGTAAACTGAGATCAGGGCCACATCTTCACAAAACTTCACTGTACAACACAAATGTACATTGTCAGAAACAACTATAACTGCTCAGTGTGACAGACGATTCACCATAGCAACTAATATGACACAACAGAGCTGTAAAATGTATATTTATATTGCAATATCTGAAAGAATGGAAAGGCAACCAATTTTCCACAAACCAACAGAAACCCAGTCTTACATTGAACTTCACTGATAAGGAGAAATCTCTATGAAGTCCAAAATCAAACTAAAATGTGAATGGAATGCTGGAATGCTTGATTAGATTAAATCTGGGCTCACCGATGTGTGTGCTTAGTGAGCCAATGAATTCACATTCCAAGTTAGCTACTAAATAAACTAATATGAAAAAATACTTACATGATGCTTTGATCTCCAGGGCATCAACTACTCTGCAGTAATCATGTAAGCAGATATAACACTCCAGCACAGCTCTTGTATCTGTGAAGTTGGATATGAGGATTTCATATATCCTCGTCTCCTGACTGGCCTTACTGCTGTGGATTAAGATATTGTTATGATAGATCTGCACATGAAAATCTTGGCCTTTTGTCAGTGGACATTCTTCTTTGATGGAACAGGATGCTGCAACTGCAGAACCCAAAGGAACCACTGCAGATGGAGTATGCATCTCAGCACATGGTGATGGTCTGACATCTTTAAGGAATAACAGGTATAAAAAGGATCATTTTCAAATGGACAAAAATGTTTATGGTTTATGATTTGAAACAAAATAAATACAGACATTCCATGTTACAACAATAAAGTTAGCCATTATCTTTCCCCTTCAAGTGTTGTGAAACATAGCATTGCAATAGATGTTCTCGACAACTTGGATGTCAAAATATGTGGCAAATGGTATCATAGCTTTAACATAAATGTATTCGGATTAAACTGGATAACTGAAAAAAAAAAACATTCACAAACATTTGGTCTAATTTACAGTGAGCTGTTAAGTAAAAAGTAGGTAACGTTATTTGATTTAATAAATTCTCTCCAGAAAACCACATAATACTGATTTGTAGATTTGATTAGATTTGTAGGTATTACACATAGATATGTCAACTGATGATACTTTAGTGAAGTCCCCTCCACATATAGTACAGTATCTAACACTAAATTATTGATCACTGCAATTATGAGAAAGCTGTATCAAGAAAGAAAAACAAATTCTCTTACTTGCTGTGAATAAACATGCAATTGTCCCAAGCACAACATATGCTAAGTGCCAACGCGGTGCCATTATAACAATATCTGCAAGCCAGTCAGAATGGATTTGGTTATTACATACTCTAGACTACATCTGTTTACTGTTTCTAATATGTAAACAGTCCACAAAATTGACCCACGTGTATGAAAGTTAGAATGAGGCACAAAAGAGGAAAGGTAACAACTAGAAACAAACCCAAACAAAAAGTCATGTTTATGTTTAGTGGATCACAGGTAATAAAATACACAAGTAACAGAGCTAGAGAAAGAGCAACCAGACAAATGAACAAAACTAAAAAATAATGAGTGTAAAAAGCATACCAAGCGTATATAAAGCACTAGTCCTCTCACAATACATGTGTGGGATTCTTATGCGTTCATGCCTGGTGTGCACGGCGATCTTCCTGAAGAAGAGGAGGGTGAGAACATAAAACTTAAATCCCTGGAGGGGCCATTCCTCCTGGTTCTCTGCTGTGTGTTTCTCTATTTCTGTTAGCTGTGGTGTGGTTAGCCCCATCGTAACATGCAGAGGCCAAACACAGCAGGAAATGTCACACTGTTGTGTAACCTGCTGTCAGCCACTCATCTCACCCACACAGCTTGTTTTACTCCTTCCACCACCAGTTCTTTAAGCGTTAATTGTTTTAACAATTTTACTGTTGATGATATATTTAATGTTTTGTGGTTAATATCATGTTTATGAGCAGCACATGTTTATGATTAACAAGAGCAGGAGGTGTGCTGGACAGTAGATGGACTATCTCATCCTAAGAGCAAGAGGTGTGCTCACTATCTCTCAGTGTTCAAGAGTGTAAGCAGTTTTAAAAACAAGACATCTGTTGGACCCTAGGATAGATACAGCTGGGTCAGTCCAACACAGGCAACCCTTTTGGTAGCTAGAGAACTTGTCTGAGGACGTGTGTGCGCAAGAGAGTGTGTGTGCATATACTGTGTGTGAGTGTGTGAGTGTGTGTGAGTGTGTGAGTGTGTGTGAGTGTGTGAGTGTGTGTGTGAATGGGAGAAAGATGACAGCACAGAAGTTATACTCCATTATTTCTTATCAGTAGCTCACATAAAGGCCTTCACTTCCCAGCATTTGCTTTTCAGCATTTCACCCTGTTGCAGAGGCTAATTGCTTGGAGCTCCTAAATGAGCTTTGCGCCCTGCCAGAGAGAGTGGAGTTATTATATTTGTAGTGATTTCTTTTTGTGAAAGCTTGGCATGTTGCTCCACTACCATGATTTAATGTGCTTGTGAACACAAATGAGACCAGGCAATTTCTCATTTTCCATTAACAGACCTCCGTATTGCTTTTGTTTTTTTCCGTTTGATTTGCCTCCATGCATTTATTAACTGAAAAGTTATCATATTAATGCAAATATGGCAGAGCATAACAAATGACACATACAGCAGTAGTATTTCAGGATCTCTGCTGCCAGAAATTGTTTTGCTTGTTTCCATAAAATGGGTTCATAAAAACAACCAGTAATACAGAGTATGAAAATGGATGTTCTTTTGTAAATGGTTAGTGTCTACAGTGTGCAGCATGTTTGCACATTTTTAAAAAATTTCTCACTAAATGTATATGTAACTCATATGTCCTCTGTGAAATATATGTGACCCTATGCTTCAGGCCCCAATAATGGCTTTAGGACATACTTCAATTATGAAATTAAGTTACAGGACACATGCTTTCACTCTTTCTTTCTCTCTTTCATCCCTTTCTCTCCATTCCTTACTCTCTGTATTGGCTGCTTTTTTGTAAGCCACCCCCTGCCCCCAAAAATAAATCACCCAAAATATTTGCTAGGCCTCACTATTCTATTATACAATCTAGGTCTAGTAAAATGTGATTAGACAATGTAGGACTAAAGAAGGAGAAATCTTAAGTGCGAACCCTTACCCTAACGCTAACCGTTACCCTAACCTGAACGCTAACCCTTACCCTAACCCTTACCCTAACGCTAACCCTTTCTGAGAAGAGTTTTACAGTAGTTTCTAAAAATAAGGTTATGAGACTAAACACATTATTATTGGTATTATTATTATGTTTTGATCTCTCAAATTCAGTGCTCAGTTTTTGGCTTAAATATGTTGTAATTTAGGAAGTAAACCCATATAGCCTAAAATTGTATGGTCCATATTAACATGTCATGTCATATAAAATAGCATAACATAAGCACTTCTCTAACAGTTCTCACATTATTTGAATTAATCTGGAAGACCTAGTGACTGAAAACAGCAGAAAACAGCCCTAAAACTGACTGACAAATAGAGAGAAATGTAATCACAGAACACCACTCACCACATAAAGCACCAAGGCCCAAGAGTACTTGCATTGTCTCTGTGAGCACCCGGACAAGATCCAACTGTCTGACCACACTTCTGTAACTCCCCTATTACACCAAGCCAATCTATCTTAAATGGTTGTGCATTTGTGTGAAGAGAGCACATGACTGCAAACTCCAGCAGGAAAAAAAGAAGAAGAGGAATTAAGTCTGAGTTAACTTACCCCAGAAATAATAAAACCAATTTAGAAATGATAGATTGTCAGTTAAACATATATTAAAAGAAATGATTAATGTA
>JAOYMR010000007.1:9460247-9473372 GCA_025802075.1 Tenebrosternarchus preto | reverse complement strand
ATATATATGGTTACTTTTATATATTTGTGTTCCACTGTTTGCTCAGTCAATTTTAGTCATTTAACTAATAAACAAACTAAAGCTACCAGTTATTAAACAAGATTTCATTAAACCATTATTGCTGCATGGCTTTATCTGATTACATGTTTTTGTTTATGTTTTACTGAAATAAATAAAAAGTACTAAAATTATTTCAAACTTGTTTTAAACATCTTTATATACACTGAACATTTCAGTGAACATTATCTGGTGTTACTATATGCACACACCAGAACCAGAAACACCACAGAGCTATCTCCATTTTTTTTTCTCTGCTGAGTTGAACAACTACCCCTCTTGTCTCTTCTGGTGCAGAAGCGAACTCAGTCCTGAAGGACGAGTTCCTGCTTGTCTACCCTGCGGAACCACCTGAGCACCACGGACCCTCCAGTACACGACAGGCTCATCGCTACCACTTCCATGCTAGAGTGTGTTTAGAGAATTGTTTCCCCCTCCTTGGTTCTTGTCAAGGTTTTTTGCTCTTGCTCTCAACATGTTTTCCTTGTCACTGTCACCTAGGCTTTGCTCAGTAGGGGCCTAGACCCTACTAGATTCTCAGTATATATTTATGATGTAAAGCTGCTTTGTGACATTTCAAATCATTCAAATACATTTGAATTTATATAGCCAGTGTAGGTGTACCCTTGTCATTTACAGTTTGCATTAGATATTATTTGAAAATTATTCCCTGAACATCAGGCAATCACTTACAAGAACAGTCAAATCTGGAAAGAAGAACTGAGTAAAGCTAGTTAACAAAAACAGGAAATGTTGTAAGCTGTGATGGTACATTGGTAAAGCAGACATAGGGTGTGAACATTAGTCTTAAATTAAATCTCAGAGTAAACTGTGCATTTACTCTCCAGGGTATGACATAATTTATCATCAGCTCATTTACAATTATTTTGTGTCAAGGTGTCTTATTTAAACAAATGAACCTACCCATTAAGCTGTTTTCTGTTTTATTTCTCTCTGATGAAATGAAACACAACATCTAATATGAAAACAAAGAAAAAGGAAACGGACAGTTTTGCAGTATGCTAATGAAATGCTTTATGTGATTAGTTTTGAGATCTCAGCACTAGATGAAATGCTTTACATGCTACATTACTTTGTGAACTTGGGCTCTGCAGCTAACTTATCATACTGCTATACGTAAAAAATGACATTATTGTTCATTAGAGAAAGTTTCCTAAATATTGTATATTGTTCACAACTATTATTTCTGGCCAGAGAGAACCCATGCAGGGTAAATACCTGAGCCTTCATCATGTTTCAATCAGAACAGTTAAACGCAGAGCTGTTGGAAGGCAAGTACTGTACCGCATCTGTGGGTGAAAGCTGTATAATAGGACACTAGTCCTGCTGACATCACAGCTGTTTCAAAGAGAGCAGAGAAGTGTGGGAGGAATGCCTGTACCTGTGTGTGTGCGTGCGTGAGTATTGGGGAGTGGAGGAGGTGCCAGACATACTCACACTCCTGCTCCTTACAAGCACCCAATGCACTCCTATCTAGTAGCTGTCACAGACAGACTGCAAAATGGAATTGACTATTGATTTCCCTCTTAGTACAGGTCAGCGACACTGGCAGGCCGGTATGCTGGAAGCTGGAGAGAGTGAGAGTAAGGAACGTACAAGGAGAGGCTGTGGTGGGTAGACAAAAACAAAACGAGGCTCCAACCACACTGGTCCTCCTGGACTTTCTAGAAGACCCATAAACAAGCAATAGTGTTTGGTGTAAATAGAGTGGATATTTCCTCACAGCATAGCGGCACAGTTCTGTTAACTCTATTAAAACCTATAGTTACATAGCAAAGCTATTTCAGAAATTGGTCACACATGGGCCTTGAGGCCTGTGTTCATATATTCCATACTAGGATGATGTGTCTCAGTAGAGTATGCCAACATCTCAAATATCTGGGTATATTTACCTTTGCTTTAATGCTTAATTTAAATACATCAAAATGCCATGAACAAACAAACAAAAAAAAAAGCAAACGAATTAATTCAGTGTAAATTAGTGCCTTCATCTATCAGCATTCATTCACTAATTCACACATCATAATAAATAATGATTGTAACCTTTGTTCATATATATTTTGGAAGCACCTGAGGAAGATGAGAAACTGAGAAAACTGAATTGCTTCTATCTGATTTCTACAGTAAACATGAATTATGTTTAGTTTACCCAGATCCTGATCATACCGTCTGCCTCACTGCAGCACTGCCACAATGTATTTAAGACACTGTAGACCCATTGAGCATATCCTTATATAGTGAATTTTAGAGCCATGTTTTAATTACCAGCCATCTAGTAACATATTTTAAAAATGTAACTGATTACTCCATAATCATATTTAACACTTTATAATTTCTGTAAGGAAATATTTAAAACGACTGTCTAAACTATGTGATAGCTTGTGCATTTTTATGTATTTTTGACATTGCAAAAATTCAATATATTTGTCACAGATAACACACTGCACCTGCAATGCACTGATACAAATCCAAACAGAACTTATATCTGGAAATTAACAGACTGGTAAGGCAGTGACCCAGCCAGAAACATCTGGGCTTCATAACTACCAAAACAGCAGAAGAAAACAAAATAAGCTAGAGAGAATGTAGCACCTACAGAGCAAGGGTCTCTAGCAGAACATAAGTAGTAAACTAAAAGACATTAGTGACATTTTATATTAGATTAATGAATCTTTAAGAGCACATGCATCAGCCATATGCTGAACAAAATAAATCTTTGGCTTTTAGTTATTCTCTTTTGCGGTGGTTATTTGTCATCTATTCAGAATGGATGGATGAAAACTTTTTTACAAGTGCAATATTCACATACTGCGAACATAATTACGCTTAGAATGGCAGAAAATATGATTAAGACCCTTTATAAAAAGTGCAAAATGACAAACAAGGAAACAAAACAATAGATATGGAAAAGATCTAACTGCTATACCTAACTAGCTCAGCAAGATAAGCACATGGTCACCATTTGGTTAACCATACTAGGGAATCACTTCCTTCCAAAAAAAACATTTAGCTGTTAGCTGACATTTAGCTGCAGGTGTGCTTCCCTACCGCTTGTTGATATTTCATCCCTCTCTCCTACTGCGCTCTCCCACACAGCACTTATTTGACAAATGATGAATGGTCATACCTTTCCATATTCCCTCTTTTTAAGAAAACACAGTTAATTGCCTCACTTTGTTCTGTCACTTATTCTTATTGAAAGGCGTTTAAAGTCAGCTCCCTATTCAGTAGGATTGATTTATGAACCACTCAGTCTAACCATTTTTCATCCCCTAGTTTTAGCTCTGGAAGGTCCTTTCAGGTGGAGATGAAAGTCAGAAGTGGCATGAGGTCCATACACAAAGAAGAAAGGAAAGACCTGCTTTAATTAATCAAAGCGATGGTAAACTCTATTGTGCTCTACACTTTCACCACTGTATGCAGGGATAATTCATAGTCTTCCATTTGCACTGGTGTTAGTTCATGCAGTTCAGGAATAAAGTTATACACTCAATCCCCCTCCCCTCAACACATAATTATCATTAATTGCAATGAAGTTTTAAAACCTACCACCATGCATTATCCCAAATAATTGAAATTCCTACATAGGAGCTCAAAATATTTAGCAAATTGGGAGAAAATCACATTACATCTTGGCCCGGTGAGTTACATTGCTTCACACTGCCTGTTCAGACAGTTTATCAAGTCCTGTAGTACATTTCCAAATCTTGCAGTTACGAAGACATAACACAGCTGCTCAATAACATTTAATATTCCATATAATAAATATACATAAAGCTCTTTAGTTTACATGTTGACATGCACATTTCAGAGTTACAATGCATTATAGTTTACCAATACCTCTAATAGTTCTTGCCAAATTCTCAGTCCACTTGTCATTCAACGCTGCATATGGAGAAATGATTCCCATGAAAGTAGACTTCCATGTCTGTAGAAATTTCCATAGGGCTTAAGGCAGTTCTCCAAACACTTTTCTCCTCAATTTAGCACCATTTGAAAACAAACTTGCTGATGCGGATGGATCATCTGAGGGCCTAGACATGTATCCTGACAAATCTCGCACAGGAGCAAAATGCTTAGAAACAAATCCTGAACCAGGAACCGCAAACTGCTGATGTGAAGGCTCATCACCTCCATGAACATCATGAGAAAAAGAACCAGGCATCTCCTGGTGGATATAAGGACCAAGGAGCCACCGAGAATGAGGAGCAAAGTTTTGAACATTTTGACTTGGGAAAGCAGCCATCTCTGGGTTATAGTTCTTCACCTTAATATCTTCCTGTATAGACTTAAACCTGTTTGCAGAAGGCTGAAAGATACCAGATGCTCTGAATGGAAAACTGTTTGGAGGAATATAATGGATTGCAGAACCAGAAACATGACGAATCTTTTTCCTCTGTAGGTAAGGAGAGACATCACCAAGATCTGTATCAGGGATGTTCTTCACCTGAACTGGTTGTCGCTGGTTTACTAAACCATCATTCCATGCTTGGATGTTTCGATAATTCACAGAGCCGCCATTAAAAGCTGTAGTAGAGAACTCGGGTTCAACCTGAGCATAGTGTGTCCAAGAACTTCTGTAGGATTGAAGTTCATTGTGGTGTTGCTTCATTCCAACAGGTACATCAAGTTTCCAATGGCTTAGTGGGATCCCTGGTGGAGGCAAACCTCTGGCAGCATCATAAGCTGAAATAGATGACTGATGATTAATTAATTATGCAGAGTGGTGAATAAATGTTTGGAGCAAACCATTAAAAAAAAAAACCAACAAAAAAAACCAAATAATTAAACTACCTCTTGCTTTTTGTGCACAATATGTACCTCCACCAAGAACTAATGAGAGGTTAATTACCCTTAAGTAAATAAGAAGAGAAAAAAAATGTCAGAGGATGACATGCCAGAAGGACAGAAATCAAAGCAATATACTTAAACACATTTAAAAACTTCATATTACCAGACATAAATCCCCAAAATGAAATGCATAATTGTAACTAGGCTAACATGTGGAGGAAAACTCTTGTGCACATTTTTAACTACTTTTGGCTTAATTAAGTAATTAGAAGCAGGTGGTTGCTAATTAACCATTCAAGTTCTTTTTGGAAACTTGTATTTTCTACTTGCCAAATATGACATTAAGACTGTTTATTTATAATTACATAGCTTCTTTTGTTACTAACATGGAGCAGAGAAACACAATAATGTGTTTTATATAATTAAATGACATAAAATGATTTAAATATGTAAAGCAGAGCTAATTAATTGCTATCTTTGTGACCCCACTGGGCAACTATTTCCAGTCATAAAAGGCCCATAAATCCAGAACTGAATGCTATGCTAATATTATCAAAAACATTATGACCATTATTATGGTAATATCTAATAAAATAATCTAAATAATTGTGGGGTTTGTTTCAAGTCTTACTAAAAAGCATTTTTAATTCACTATGAGTGTGCATATGTCCATACAAACCTTCTTAAAAGTTATTACGGTAAAAGTAAAAACAATTGATTTGGTCATGCCTTGAAAGAGCAAGACAAATCTCAATCACTAACAATAGGAGGCTCACTTTGTCTTCTACGATACTTAATGAATTAATGGATTTTTACTGATTCTTGTTTATTGTTCATTGTGTTAATACCTATCTGCAGATGTCATGCAGTAGATAGATAGATAAAATAGTTTGAAAATCAATTAGTTTGCAATTTAATTTCTACTTGAACCACATATTAAAAAATACTAGCTTTGGCTTTTAATATTCAAATTAAATGCCAAATATTAATAAAAGCAGATGTTAGTTTGATCATTGAATGCAATCTTGAGCAACAGAACTCAAGCAAAGAGTGTCACAAAGACATCTCTTTAAATTTGTGCTTTTGTGAAAATAAGAACATGATTGGTCTAGTTGCATCTTTAGAAACAAGGTGTTTGGCTCATTTTATTGAATAATGGGCCTTTGTGTACAAGTGCTAGGATGAGCGCTTTTTAATGTATTAATGTATAATGCCTCTGGCCTTACCTGAAAACCTGTGTTAAAGTATGACTGAATCATTAGTATGTTCACACTGCAGAAATGCCTTCTAGTACACCTACCCTAGAGGCCATATTAAATTCACTGGAAAGTGTAGTGCACTGCAGAGGTCATACTGTATCAAGCCTGTCACGCACTGCTGAAAGAGGTGGAGCACAAAAAAACCCCAATTATCTAATTTAAGAGCTGTTCAAGAGGTAAATTGCTGCTGGAGGTATAAAAGTGTCCCTTTAATGAACAGTCTTGCATCTTTGGCAATGAAGACAGCGGACCGATGGAAGCTGCTGAAAAGCTTCATGTAGGGCATGGGAGCTTTCATCCAGGATACCATTTGCTTTGTTAAAAATTTGCTGGTCATAGAAAGAGGTATAGGATCTTTGGTACCTCGCAACTACTTTGAAACAATCTGTTGGAGGCAGTTCCTGTTCTCATACATAAAAAACAATATTATCCTTTCCATAAATGCGTAGTAACATCTACAAAGTATATTCATTTCTACACCAAATGAATTAACTGCCTCTTGACACTTTCTAACTGATACTGTCATTTGATGTTCTCAGATTAGATGTACTGTGACAAACTTGCCATAATATGTGAGACGTTTGTTCTCAAACACAGCTCCAGCATCTACAGGTCGTTCCTGTAACCCTGCGCAGCTCCCCCTCTTCCTCTATCAACTATGTCTGTTTAACCATATAATGACTCAAAGAGAGAGTTGCTTCAGTGCAGGATTGGCCCACAAACACTACACACTAAGGGCCTCAACTGAATAGTCTTGATATACTATTTGTGGTCTTACTGGTAATTATACAGCAAGCTGCACGAATGTTTTTTTATCAGCTGGAATGTGATGATTAATGATAGTACAGGGTGTCTCAAAAGTAAGGAGAATGCTTTGGTCATACAATTTCAGACACAATCTAGGAGGGAGGAAGAAACGTGTCAGGCCATGTAATCAGTGGCCATCTTGAATGCCACCATCTTGGATCTAAAATTCAGATGCTACAACACCTGATGGAGGATAACCCAGACTGTCGGATAGTATTTGCAGAATGGATGACAAAATGAGGGTTTATCTGAATGTGCCATCAAGTGATGTTCTGTTGATTTCTTTGTCGTCAACAAATAGAATCACCGATACTGGTTGGACACAAACCCTCACTGGACTGATCTACCTAACAGTTGCCTCACCTAATGTCATGGTATGGTGTGATTGTATACATGAATTATAAGCCTTTCTTCCTTGACAGAACATTTAAGTGCAGACTGTTATGCAAGGCTTGTAGAAGAAGATGTCAAAGGATGTAACATTTCCTGATTTCTTCCAACAAGATAGTGCCCTAACTCATTAGATATGTTGTCAGAGTCTATGATAATGTGCAGTTTCCTGAGAAGGTATTGGTCATAGGAGTCCAATCGAGTGGCCACTCGATGTTCTTCTGAATTAACCCCTTTGGAATTTTATCTGTGGGATCATGCCAGTGCATTTATTTACTCTGTGAAGATATGGAGTGTTTGTCTTAAAGACAAAATTGTTCATGCTTGTTCTAGCATTCAGCCAGATGTTTTGGTGAAGTTAATCAGGAATGAGAGAAAAGGATAGCCATAACTCACAAGGTGGACAACATATTGAGCACATTCTGTAGCCGTTATGGTCAATTTTCTGGATTAACATAATATCGTTGTTTTCACAAAATTTCACGTATCACTGGTTTCACGTAATATCACTACCTTGACATGAAGCAGACCTTTTCATATTTTTCTGTTGAAATTCTCTACCAGTTTGATGTTATATACCTACCTTCCCATTTGAAAAACTAAAGTTGAATCCAATATAGCAGCATTCAAGGTGGCTGCCGTGGATAGCTTCCCCCATAGCTTGTGTCTAAAATTGGATCACTGTCTGCCAAATCAATTTTATTTTATATGGTTGCTTTCTTCATTTTGATGAACCCTGTAATTCTGAGATGACTAGAACATAGCGTAAGGTGCCAAGCTAAAGATCTTTCATAAATATCTGAGATGTGTTTTAGTAGGTGTCAAATCACCAGTGAAAACATAGTTCTGTAAACATGGTTTTTATCACATTTACTGTTTGCTCTTTTTTTCTGCCTCATGGTGTAAGTTTTTTTTCTATTTTACTGTATCTGCTCACCCAGAAGTGCTTATCCAAAGATAGTATGACATAACTACTCTGTTTCAGAATACAAGATGTTTTATACATCATAGGCTGGAAGAATGTTCAATAGTCTGCCCAAAACCTATTGAGATGCAGATGAATAGTTTTGCTTGATTAGGAAGACAAGACCCTTTCTCATGCTAAGAATTGGACATTTCACTGTATTGCTGTGGAGGTCTTTAATAATTCACAAAAAATGATTTCTGTCAGCAATGACAAGCTAAACGGTGACTTGATTTAATATTGTAATTGCACAAGCACCTTTAGCCTGGGCCCATACTTTGGTAATTAATAAGGCTTTTCTTTTTTTTTTAAGTGGCACAGCAAATAATGGAATTCATATGGAAGGTGATGTGAATTGGAGGATGTGCAGGGCAGCAGAACTGAGCTATTCACCTCTTAATGGGCTTAGAGTTCTGGAAAAGAGACCTGATAAAAGGGCCAGCTTCACCCACTCTGTAAGAACAGCAAAAATGGATAGGCAAGAAAATAATACAACATCTTTTGATCTCAGCCAGCCATGGTTGGCAAGAGAGATTGCTGTGAGGCTCATTAACTGGCTGCTAGGGTTAGGGTTGCCAGAAGCCTGACAGAACCATGAGGGACAGCAGACATTTGACCCATCACTTTTCAAGCAGTTTTGGGGTGGCCACTGTTAGATTAAGCCAAAACTGGTTTTATTTGGAAAAGGAAAAAAAAAAAAATCTCCTCTCTTTTTAAACATCTATAGCACTGACCTCTACAGTCATGAACAAGCAGAACCAATGAAAATCTACATTTCAGCTGCGGCTTGGCTGGACGGTGAGTGAATTACAGCAGCTCGCTTGGCTGGTATATATTTTTACTGCAAGTCACTTATAAACAGTTGGTCACCATTTGTAGCATCGTACTAAGTAATAGTGATTAAACGTTTATTGTATTTCTTAATTGTGACGGCGGCAATGAGGGAGCGGAAGTACGTTGATGGTGCTGGAAACCATTTGCATGCAAAACAATCCGACAAGCTCTGAAAAAAAACGTGAAGTGATTAAATAAACAGCCAAATTTAGGCCATAAATATTAGCGTTCAACAGTTCACTGGTTGAAACTGAATGGGCTGGTTATTATCTGGACACTCTTCTCCTCATTGAACTCCTCTCATTCCCCTTGGTGACTTCAATCTATCGAGTAAGTGGCAGTTATCTTGCCTTCTTCTTTTGACCCTAACCTGTCTCCAACACACAGAGCAGGCAGCATCCTCAATCCCCCTTCACTTCTCAGATCACCACTTTCTATCTTCACTTTCTCGTTCTCTTCCTTCCCTGTCCACACCATATCTTTACATGCCTCCTTCACTCGTTGCTAATGTCACGCCATTCCTTCCTCCTCTCTTGCTTCAGCTGTTATACCTCCTCTTGCACACCTGGACTTCTTTTCTCTTTTCCTCTATCACTTGGAATCTGCTAAAGATGCTTTTCTCTTTTCCCACTCTTCTTTGATTAACCTTCTATGTTATCTCTCTTCCAGACCATTCATATCTTGCTCAGACACACCGTGGCTGACTGATATCATAGAAAGGCAGAGGAAACACCTTCTGAAATCCAGCAACCCAAATACCTGCCCACTAGACTCCATCCATCCACATCACTTCATTCTCCCAGCTCCCATTCATCACTCTTACAAACATCTCTCTGTCAAGTTGCATACATCTGCCTTCAAGATGACCAGAGTAGTGCACATACTGAAGAGCTACTGACTACTGATATCAACAACTACTGATAAGTATCTTGTTTCTCTTCTCTCAAAGATTCTTGAGTGTGCTGTCTATAACCATTTTTTCTCGTCCTTAACCAGAACAAGCGTCAGGATCCTAATCAGTCTGGTTTCAAACTTGTGCACTCAGAAACTGCTTTACTTTCATAATGGAGAAGATTTAATGCTGCTAGATCAGCCAAACTGTCATTAGTTCTGATTTTGACATGATGAACCACAAGATTCTCCTGTCAGTTTTCTTTGATCTAGAAATCAGCAGCTCAACATGGAATTAGCTTGAGATCTAATGCGGAGGGGATCCATGTAAACTCTCTACTGCAGTGTCCCACAGAGTTAACTTTTGAAAGCTTTTTCTCTCTACATTCACTCAGTTGCTGATATAATCTCCTCCCATGGATTCTTCTACTTCCTATGCAGATGACACATAACTAATTCTTCTTTTTTGCACCTTCTGAAACAGGTTTCTAGATGCATCACGGCATGTTTGACATCTCATCATGGATAGCAGCCCCACGACCTGAAACTGAATCCAAACAGGACTAAGCTGCTACACACCCCTGGAGCAACCAGTCTTGCCATCACTCTTGAGAACTCACTGATCAGTCCATCCAAGGAAGAACCCTTGGTGTAGTTGTGGATCACCAGCTGTCATTCTCAAATCATGTCACAGACATGACTGTCATGCAGCTTTCTCTTCAACATTCAGAGAATTCACTTTTTTCTCTCTGGGGAGGCCACTGTTCAGGTGTTTGTTCAGTCTCTTGTCATGTCTAGACTTGACAACTGTGACTCTCTTGGTAGGTCTTCCTACGCATGCTATCAGGCGCTTAACATGGTGGCTGAATTACCAGAATCTCCACCCTGTAGTAAAAAGAGGCTTGTGTTGGCAAACCCTGGAAGAAGTTCCCCTTGTTTTGTACATGCACAGTATCTGCAAAAATCTAAAATTACTTTGCATTATTTGAGCAAAAGACCACATTATTTATGGCATGCCATTTTTTGGCAGGTTTTACCAATGGTTTCAGATCTACTTTTCAGACATTAGCATGCTCTTTCTCCATTTCTCACTAGTTAGAATCTTAATCTGTATAACTGGAAATAATTTTGATGTTGCCAAGATAAGTTACCAAGCTTGCCTATGAAAACATTGTTAAGGCTTGCCATTAGTTTCATCCATCTTTTTAGATTGGAGATGGAAAAGGCTTTGTGCAATCACTAGGAATTTAGTCTTATATGTCTCAGTTACCTAACCATTTCAAACTATTGCAACTGGGACACGATGCCTAATTTCAGTAACACCAATTTCACCACTTTTGAATTTGTGGTGCCACCCATCACATAAATTCGTAAACAAGAAAAACAAGGTTAGATGAAATCTCATTAATAAGTGAACAAATGCAAGACTTGGGTCTTTATTTGCTAACCTGCTGCATGTAGTATACACCTAATGAGAGGACTAACTAATTATTGAAATTTGGAAAGGTTTTTTTAGCAGTCATTTAAATCAAATCTATCAATTATTCATTTTGTCTAGAACTAGGCTGAAGTAGCTGTGGAATAAGCTGATGGTAGCTATCAAGTATTCACAGTATTCATCTAATGGACTCAGAGTTTACTATACTTAGTATAGTATAGTATAGTATAGTATACTATAGTATAGTATAGGGACATATACGAGTAGTCATATCTTATTTTACATGTACCTGTCTCACAAGACTCCTGCTTGGTCTTGATTAATGCTTAAATATCAGGTTGGTGGTTGTGGGCATTGTCCTCTACACTCTGACCTTTTTCTGTAATGACACAGATTGTCCTCAGCACACAGAGGATTTCAACGTCTTTTGCATGAGGAGATTTTCATAGGCTTTTGTACTTATTGTCAAAATCTATCAGCTGCTTTCCCTTATCCTGCATCCATCTTTAACTGAACAGAATAAACGAAAAGCTGTGGCTAAGAGCACCCATTCAGAAAAAAAGTAATATAAGAGCCTTCTGTTTTGTAGACATAGTTATTGAATATAGCATGTCACTGATGACAGCACAGAATGCACAGACAGCTCTGACATATGTATAATGTCACCTTAACTTAGCCATGCAAAAAAAAAAAAATGTCATTACATGATTTGAGCATTCTGGCATAACAATGGTTTCCATGGTTTATATAACCTAAAATATCTAAGATAAAATTCTCTTGGGAATAGTGAATATATTGCTGATCTCTACTTTGGCAAGGGACCTATTGTACTATGCTTTTCTAATTATGTTTAACCTGAAATTTAGCTTGGTGTTTGAACATAAATATTCTTGTTAGATTGTGTCATAAAATATATATTTGAAGTCAGACGAAAAAAACAAGTAAAAATAGATTTCAGTACAACTCTTCATGGTATTTAATTAGCAAATACTGTGTAGAACAACTCTTCTGAACAATGTGAAGTCTGAATTAAAGGAACTGAAGGTTTTCCTGAAAAAATCCACCACCAAGGAATTTACTTATTCTACTTACTGTAATAATTTAAAGAAGTTCTTTAGCAACTTTAAAAAAGTCTAAAAAGTGAATGCAGGTTCTCAGGTTTTAATAGAATGATAAATGGTAATTGGACTAAATGGCAAAAACTGGCAGAGCAAAACAGGCAAATCAAAACAAAAAAGGTTAAAAAAAACCAATACATAAAACAAGAGCTGAGGTTAGAACAAGATTCTATAACAGGTAAAAAAAACACTGCACAAAAGGTGGAATCAAACAGGGGAGTTAATTCTGATTAAATTAGTGGGAGGATTATGAAAACTGTAGATTATGAGATCTAGAGTTGAAGAGTTGGAGTTGGATCCCAGAGAGATGTAGAAAAGTGTGATGGGAGCACCAGGACAAGAGTGCCAATTTTATTATCTTTTGACAAGTATGTAATAAGATTTATTATATCTTTTCATGGGACAACACTGAAGATATGACACTTTGATAACCCAAAATAACTCAACACACAGCCATTAATGACTAAACCACTGGCAAGTGTGTACACCCCCAAGTGAACAAGTGAAACACTCCAGTGTGAGTGTGTGTATCTATCTATCTATCTATCTATCTAT
>JAOYMR010000007.1:9431801-9448748 GCA_025802075.1 Tenebrosternarchus preto | reverse complement strand
CCCCCCCCCCCCCCCCCCCCCCCCCCCCCCCCCCCCCCCCCCCCCCGCCCCCCCCCCCCCCGCCCCCCCCCCCCCCCTTTTTATGTAAATAATATGCGCAGCTTTCCTTGGGACCACTCCCACATAATTTATCTGACTGAACAATATGTGATAAGAGCTTACATCCATCCAGTATCTTAGAACAATAAAAGAGCAATGGGGAAGGATGAATTTGGCAAATACAGCATATATGCTAAAACTGTGGACACTGACTGAGACTGTGTTTGCTTTGAATGCACTACCGAAGTTATTAAAGAGGGCTCATTAATAGGTATGTGTACAGTAAAAAAAAACATCAGAAGAAACAATATTTTATTATACCATGAACACTGCTTTTCTACTATAAGTTTGGCGCATGCCTCATCAGACTGCACTAAATAGCCTCACATTAAAGCTACTGTGACCTGTCACACCGCCTATCTGAATATCAAACTGTAAGAGAAAACATGATTCTGTAGAGGAAACTCCCACTGTATATATACTGAATTGCTCTAGTTTTTCTCCCTCATGACGAAGAGCCTCCATCCATTGTCATTGTGGGTAAACCTACATGATTCATGAACCATCTGCTGTGTCTGATGTTCCTGTCTCTTCAGACAGGATGCGCCTGGTTGGCACGCTGTGCCACTCCGTGTGGGCGCCACTTGGCCAGGCTGAGGGCTTTTGTAATTAAATTAAAGTGCTCACCACTACTAGCAACTGACAATGCTAACTGTGGTATAGAATTCACATTACATGGTCTTCATCTTCATAAGTGTGTTCCTCTAAACCAGTCAACTCTGGCAGCTCCTTGAACACTCAAACCACTGCTTCAGATTGCAGTTTTGCTGTTCCAGTTATTAATTAAATTAATTAAAGTAAATGTAATTACATGTCATTGGCAAGGAGTAGTTAAAATGTCTCCTTTAAATCTTAGCCCATATTAAACATTACTTACTGAGACCTTAATTCAGGCCAATATGAATGATAGATGGGGGAATAAAGCTCAGATAAAATGTTTCAGTGTTTGCTAATATAGCTAGATAACAAATCAGTGTTTGCTAATGTCACATGCGACATAGCTTAAAATAGTTCGCTGTAAGATCACCACCACTTTAAGGCAAGATCACTACAAACTTTGGTATACATGGTTAATATTGTTAAATAAACAAATAATAAATAAATAAATAAATAAATAAACTCAGCATAATTTGGCCCATGGGAGCACCAGGCTTGCGAAGTCAGAGAGGAACATCTGCATGCTTGTAGCACACCCCTCTTGATCATGGACTTCAGCATCTGGCAGGTGTGTAAACAGGCTGAGGATTGATGGGCCCACCTGTGCATTGTCATAATAAGACTCCCAGGAACACTTCAGCTGCCTATACACACTTCACGATGGAAGCCACAGCACAAGGCAGTTAGGGATTTTGAAGATTTTTAATCTTAATGGGAGCACACACGCATTTGCATACACATAGACACTCACACGCACACACACACACACACATGCACACACACACACACACGCACACACACAGTCACACACACACACAGTCACACACACATTTGGATATTCTCTACTTCAAATCTGTCTGAGTATGAAGAATCGTTTTATATATTCTTGCTTTAAGAAAAAGATTATTTGACTCCAAACAAAATATGTGGAAGTAAGGAATATAAGGAAAAAAGTAAGGAAGGAGGTTTACATCAGTAAAGAAAGATGAGGGGTGGAGAGGGGTGTTAGTCTATCTGGGACTAGCCCTGCCTGCTTCCCGTCACTCCTGCCTGTCTGGATGACAGTCTATTGATCTGAGACAGACTTGACAGAGCGCTGAGGTGGGAGAACCTTTGTTCTCTCCACCTGCACTGCTGTCCAGGGTTGCTATTGATGCTATATTTATGAGGGGTACATAGCAAGAGCGAGAGGGAGTGATGTGTACAAGGTCTCTCTGCACCTGCAACTTGCTCTCGTCTCCAACTTTCCTCTTTTTCAAGTTAAGTTAGGCTTGGAGCTCTGCTGAGCCTCTTACACAGATTTTGCTCATTTGCTCTGAGGCATTGAAATGTTTGTTTGATTACACAAAGCTGAGCTGGGTTTTCTAGGCAAGAACATACCAGTGACATCTGAGCAATTTTGGATGTATTTGTCTATGAGCACGACTGTATGTGAGTGTGTGGAAGGTTGGAAGGGTTTTAGGGTCTTCACACTCCCCTCCAGAACCTCGTCAGCTCGGCCTGTGCGGCAGTCCCATCAGCCACTCAACCTTAATCGCTCTAACCGTTCCTGTAGAACAGGAGCAGGCTCAGAGCTGCAGAGCTCTCCTCATGGCCCACAGAGAAACTCTTGCTGAACCCAGACGTAAGAGATGACCTCGAGCCATCCCTATTGTCCATTCATTATTCATCTCTGCTTGCTTCGCATGCCAGCACACAAACAAGCCCTCAGTGCGCTATCGACCCAGCTCTCAGTGAGCTCCCCAACACCACTCCCAGCACCAGAAGCTTGAGGAAGCAGAGATCTTGCCTGTCACCCTTTGTTTTCTCATCAAAGGCATTGACTGGGGGGTTGCCCATGCCACATGACAAATACCTGCCCTAATTCAGGCCGAAGGCTGGTTAACGTTGTCTGTCTGCTGCCCACGAACAAGGCAGAAGATCTGATTAGATTATATGGCTGGCTGAGAGGAAAACTCAACCCCACTTGTCCAGCACGATAGTGTCTTTTGTACACAGGAAGTCTTCTGACAGAGGAGTAAAGAATCAGAGAGATCTGACATATATGGACCTTATCTGTCACCACAGTGCAATAATACAACCACCTCACAGGGGTGCTATCTGGATATATTCAGTTACTTTAAAAGTTTATTGCTGTTGCATGGAACTTTTTATCAGTGATTTCTCAAGACAATGCCTAAAGTGTTATATATTTATATAAAACACGTACTGCACCTTCCAGAGAAGCACAAACCAGGTATTTCATGTATTCCCGAGGGTGTTGGTGTTTGATGTATCAGGGCTGATAAAAAGACTGTAAACTGAGGCATTAAAATTATACAGTGCATGATACAAAAAAAAGTTAACAAACATAGGACATTTACGGACAGGGCTGTGTGAGCATGGCTGCCTACACTTATTTAGACAAGAGATTCACCATTTCCATGGAATGGGAAAGTGACTGGACTGTGAGATTGAGTTTATTATTATTTCAGAATCGACACAGCATCTTCAGAACATGGGCATGAATCTAATTTCAACAGCTGAAACACAATATTACAACATTTAACACTAACTAACTTGTATTAAACTTTGTAATTTTTCTATTGTGTAAAGGAGTGGTCTCCGGCAGAGATCCATAAAGGTAGCCTCCTCCAGTGAAGTAATTAGCTGGCATTTCTTTGTCAATGTTGCTGATGCGAGACTAAACTCATTTCATGGTAAAGGAAACAAATCTCTCCCTCAAATACCACAGGCACAGCAGGACTGAACCTTTAGCATTACAGAACTCCAGACAATAATTACTAATAAATCTGGAACCAATGCCAGTTTTAGCTTTCCCATCACACACACACACATCACCCACATCCCCCCACATGCATAAACAATCACTGTGTGTGTGTGTGTGTAATGTGGTCAGTAAAGAGGTAGAAATCTTTCTGTTTATACCAATGTCAAGCTTTTTTTGCAGGCCCACCTGACACATTAACTCAAGGTTAGGAGAAAAAGTACCTATGACAGTGCTCATGAATCAAGTGGCCCAAGATATCCCACATCATGGAAGAACAGTTCTTGTGGCTGCACTGCGAGGTTTGATTGTTATTGTCTGTGAAAGACATGAGGCAATGCTTGAGTGGGTAGTGAACGCTTTAATTATCCACTCATTTAGCAGGACGTGCTAATACACTACACTCCCAGTAGACAGCATCGCAGGAAGAAATGTGCTTTTGTTTACCACCTGCCACATAACAAAGTGCATGAAAAGAATGTATGCAGGTATGTGAAAGAAAACACCAGACAGAGGTAAGTTTGGTAGCTTGATATTAACAAATACGCATTTTCTGTGAATGATTTAACACATTATGCCTGGCATGTCATATACATCCATTAAGGAAGTAGTTTCAATAAATTGTCTTTGATAATAATAATGTTTACATCCAGATCAAAAAAGATCATTCGGGTCTGGGAGAAAGCAGGGAGCTTACTGGAATATCATTTGTCTTACATTCACATTTTTGTCTTTGTATATTGTTCCTGTGTGTGTCTTGACTGGCCCTGAGGTGACTGAAGCTCCTCACAGCATGTGCTTGATTGCATCAGATTTTCGGAGAGTTGAGCAGTGGGAGATTAGGGGGGGAAAAAAGCACCGAATCAGCAATCAAAGTGGCACTGTGCTTCAGTCAGGATCACCACACTTTCTGATCCTGCTGCTCACTAGTGCTCCTGCAGAATACAGAGGATGCACCACAGTTTAACGACAGCATAAGTACTTCCTTTGTTAAACCCTAGATGGCACTGTGGAGCTGCCAGTCTTTAATCACAATAGGGATGAACTGTTTGTCAGTCAGGATAGGCAACGGAGAGATGACGTGGTACACCTGAATGCCTCATTTCACTCCTGCTCAAGTCCTGTTATCACTGCTCATCATCTTGTCTTGAACTGGGTGAAAGTTTATTTTGAGCTTCTACAGAAACCCTAAGATAGGCATGCAGGACATCATACATAAGAACCGCTGGCCTTTAAAACTAAATAAAAGAATTACATGAAGACCTCTGCATTCAGGATGCTATCAACTCAAAAGTGCTTTGTTAAAACACTTGGAAAATATAGATTTTGATGTACAAATCTTTGCAATTCTAGTAACTGTGAGATTGCAGTTGCAGCTTGTGGTAAAATATAATTTTACTGAACTACACACAAAAAAGATATAGGTCATTTGAAGGTTAAATTATTCTGAAAAGAGAGATCATTAGTAAAATCCCTTTACCATACAAGTAAGGCTGGTTCCTTCTGCCACTCATTCACACACACACACACACACACACACACACACACACACACACACACACACACACACACACACACAGTATGGCACTTCAGGCATGTTCCTATTATCCACATTTTAGCTAATTAGCATTCCTCATGTGCTGACTGACGTTGTTATTTTGTTGTCAACAAGCAGACACTAGTCCAGGGGGGACAGAGTAAAAACAAAGAAACATACAGAAATATGTGCAGCACAGATTCACTGAATGATGTTCAAATGCAATGACATAAGGCTCAAAAAGAAAGAGTATATATATATATATATATATATATATATATATATATGTTTTAAGGTTCATTCAGTGCCTCTCTGTTTCATATCTGGTCCGGTACTATGGTCCATGCCAATGGAGTGTGGTTGCACTGAGGTTGCACTAAATCTGGAGAAGGGTCTGATGAGTTACATTACTGCTAACACATCCTACAATACATGAGATATTGAAGAAAGATCTAAATACATATTATTTTTCTGTTATGTAGTCAGTAACATTGACTGTCCCACTGGTTATGCACTCTAGATTAACAATTACATTTGATGGAAACCTCCCCCTGTCGGTGGCTACCAGTATTCAGCATTCCTTGTTTGTGTTTACTGTTGATTATGTTAGTGCACGCCTCCCTTAGGTGGTGTGTATGGTATATTGTAAAGGATCCACGTTTGATTCTGAATTAAATGTCTCTCTCTTGTTAGACTGTGTGCACCACATCCACCCACCCAATCCCAAATGGCATCTAAACATCTTCTCTATGGAGGCCACTTCTTGGAATTTTACACCCCCCTTCTTAAACCAATCATCTACTTGTTCTGGGGGCATCTGACTCGACCTTAGGTCAATCATTTTATCCCACACCATCACTTTTTTTAGTCCATGCCATTGTTTTTTTCTATATAAACTTACTGTATTGTTAATAAACTTGAGAGCATCTTCCTGACACTTGTGTGTTGTGAATTTGTTCTCCAGGATCCCACAATGAGGCACACTGAGGGCTGAACTAATTTCCAGTCGAACCCTGAGTCTACTCTCTGTCAGTCGGACTGATCAGAGGCTATCCTAACATATATTAGTCACATCTGGGGGTTTTGTTATTGTGTTATGTTTCTCTTTATTTAAGCCTTGTTTGTTTCCATGACACTTGTCAGTCATTAAACTTATGTTGACTTGGTTATAATTAGTGCACTTTTATATTTGGTTTTGTTATTGTTACTTTGTTTAAACTGTTCAGTTGGAGACCTGCTTTAGAGACCTACTTAATCTGCTTTAGAGACCTACTTAATCTGCTTTAGAGACCCACTTAATCTAACCTACTTAAAAATTAAATAATTTAGCTTTGTGTCTTTTTACAAATACACTTGATACATTCTAGTGTATGCTAAGAAGATCATATACTGGATTTGATGCTATTCATATGTAAAAACTAAACATAGTGTATTATGCAAATGTGTTGATCATTAATATTCAGTGAAAGCGTTTAATAGAATATACTTTTTTCTAGAAGAGTTTGGAGGTTCAGTGTTTTATTTATTGGAACACTACCAATTTGCCAAATGTCTGTAGACTACATGTTGAAGATCCAGATGCATAATTAAGCTATGTTGATGTGTTTTGGGGGAAGGGGTCTGTTGGGTCAAATACATGGTAATGAGGCTGCAGTTACTGACAGTAACTAGCAGTACATTCACATTTAACAACTTAGATTAAGTTTTACCTTTACCTTCTGTCTCTTTCTGTCTTTCTCTTTTCTCTTTCTCAAACTACTGTGTCCTTAGAGTGTTTTCTTCAGTTGTAAGTAATTGCTAATTGGGCCAAAAGAAGATGAGGGAAGATTCAGTGCATTCAGTGTGTATCAAAATAGCCTCAATCTCCTCCAATTTTACTCTGTGTCTCAGGACCAATTCCAAAATAATTTCCATGCCAAATACACTTAAGTCATCTCAGATGAGTAGAAGAAGCGACAAGCAGTAAGTCATCCCAACTGTTTAAAGTCTGATCGTGATGCTCTCACTCCCAGTGTATTAAACATCTGGAGCACAAGAGCAAACATACTAGGAAGATAAAAGTGCATACGGAAAGATAAAAGTGAATACGGAAAGTCCTGCTTTTTTGGAGCTATTTGACACTTAGCCATTTAACTGGAGAGGGTCACTACTACAACAGCCACTTGGCAGGGCTTTTTCCATGCTAGTTGCCATCAGTGAAGATCTCCAGCCCTTCTATCACTCCAGGCTGTGCTAGTTGGCCAGCCGTTACATGCTGTCTTACCCAGTGATGATGAACACAGCATTAGTAGTAAGCATATTCATACCTGCTACTTTAGCTTTGCTAAGTACTTCCTGCATTCCTGTTGTACTGTGTCACTGTGTGATTAGAGAAAGCTATTCATCATTTTGCTATATTCCAGTACTCAAATCTCACAGCAAAAGTGATTTTTTAAAATTCTTTTCCTCAGTTGAGAAACCCAGCCTTGCCACATGTGTTGTATTACCCAGTGTCTTTCCATAGCAAGCTTTGCCCCTACAAAAGAAATATTATCAAACCTGATCTCAGGTTTACCATTGAATGTCTGATTAATTTCACAAATGCGACCTACCTTATTTGTGTTAAGGTTAATTTGTAAAACCTGATTTATTTGCCTGAAGATTTTTGTCATAGGTTTGAGTGGGTAATAATATCTATTTGGACAGACTGTACTGTAATTATGGAAACAGCAATAACAATAATGCAAGATTATATATGATGCACAGGAAATGATCATGTTCTTGAAGCCTCTCATGTTTAAACTCTGGACTTGTACAAAGACAAATGACAAAACCATAGATACAAAGTTTAAGTGAGATGTATTTTTATTATTCATACCACATTTTAGTTAGAGAATAAAGGATACACCATAAAAAAACCACCATAACAGTACATCTTTAAAAGTACAGCACAGCTTTAGAAAAACCGATTGAAAGGCCACCACTCCTTTCTAATTTTGAGTGTTTGGTCTGCCGAATGACCTCCAATTTCTATCATATTTCCTATAAAGTCAGTTTGTGTAAAATGTTTCCTCCCTTCCTGCTGACCCATAGGAGGATTTCTGTCAATGAAAATCATTCTCTGTTCGTCAGTCCACATTATGCACAGTTAAGTGACTGGTTACCAGGAGGTGCCAAATCAGCTGCTCCACGGGCACACCTCTGAGGAGGTGGACAGAGGGATGGCTGTGCAATGCCTGTCCCATAATGCACAGCTCACTGAAGTCTCAATGCTGATTTGCTCTCGATGGTTTTGAGTCAGGCCCGGCATGTTATTGATCTCCCTCTGGTTTAATCAGTGGCCTTGTCACATTGCAACAAAGAGGAGCTAAGCCAACATGAAAGCAATTTACTCTAGCGTAGGGAAGATTGCAGGCTAACGCTGAGGTTTTTTCCTGGTATTGAATGTAATGGTTTAGTCTATTTTCTTCGTTTCTCTTTTTTGCCTCACCAAGCCTAACTAACTTGGAAGGTAAAAGTTTAAAACATTTGAGGTGGCATTTGCATTCCCATCAATAAATTTAGAATAGGTGAACCTGTTGTTCTTAATTTGAGTTCTATAACCCAATTGTCCTTGAAGGTTGTAAAACCTCATAAGGGCAAGGATTTTGTCTATTTTCACAGTCACATGACTCTAAACAGGATACAGTTACTGAGATACTGAGACAGAGATCCTATATTTTGATATTTTCCCTCCATTTAATATGTGTTTTACTACTCTTCACACATAATCCAGGTAACAGACATGAAAACGATGCTCTTTTTGGTTAAAAAACCTCTAATGTTCAGAGGTGTATACACATGGTTTAGCAGAAGCTGCTATGTTTCCTATTAAACTAACGAATACTACATTTTCAGTGTGTACTGGGTCTGCTGAGGATTAAATATGATCATTAGGCTAACCCTTCTGGATGTGTGTTAATGAAATTGTGCCAGTGGTGGAGGAACATTACTTGAAGGCAGGGAACCTTGTGCCGTTTAATCCGTAGGAGAAAATGCTCTACCATCATCATTTAGATTGTGCCAACAGGTTGAAAACATGCACAAAGAAGTAAATTTGTGCACTTCTACTAAAAACTGGATCCACATGTAGACAATTATTTGTTTAATCCCTATTTCCATGTTGATTGTTATGTTTTCAAACACATCAGTTTCTATGTGTGGGCAGATGAAATAACAATCAAAGGTTAGACAAAAGAGCCCCCTACTTCCTGTTTTTTCCTCTCTTTTCTATACCCCAGTGAAAATGGAGAGAGCTCTCAGAATTAATGAATACTCCTTCCTCAAAAAAAAGCAGTGAAGGCAAATTCCTTTAGCCAGTCAATTGTAACAACAGATGTTCCTCAACCAAAGGTCCACACTTGTCTACAATTCTGTTATTTTGAGGTTACTAACAAGCCTTACTTCATAGCAGATAGACAAATTGTCTAAGCCTATGGTGTACATGTGGTGTGTAAACCACCACAAATGTGTTTTCTGAGTACATTGGGATATCTTCATTATTATGTCTAATTTACTTTTATTATTATAAAACTTAATTGAATCATTGATTTCTGGCTGGATTCAGATTCTGACATGTCTTACATTCATGACCATGGACTCAGAGATCACACACCGGCCCTTTAAGTGCAAAGGAAACTCACAGTATTCACAATAAACCTCTATAAACTATATATTTAGCCATTCTGCACCCCTCTCCAGATCTATTACTAACTTATTAACTAACAAAATATAATAGATTAGCCATTATTTGTGGTTTTCTCCAGATGGAATTTTTTCAGTTACTAATTCTACTGAATTTGCTTTGAGATGGAAAATATTAAATAAATGACCTTTTCTGCTGATTTTTTGTATTATAATGACAATAGGAGATAACAATATTGATACTGATAATAATATGAAAGAAGCTTGGCTATGAAAGCATTAATTTGTAATGTATACATGTTCGGTTGTAATGTACATGTGCTAAAATAAAAACATACATTCAGTGCTGGATATAACTGCTCATCAAACAATACATTTTTTTCTGGATTAATAAAATAGTTCCTACCTGAATTGAATCCATCCCATAATTTGTCCCATTGGTCTCACCATCAACCCTTCCACATTCACTTTAAGCTCTTAGCTATGAGGTTTTAGTTCAGAAAGGTAGTGTTAATTACTGTCTTAGATAACTGTAGCTTTGCTTTGATTTGATATTGATTTGACCATGTGTACTGAAAGGGATTCCAGGATGCCTCTCTATGTTTACGTTTAGTTGGCTTTGCCTCCTTTCATATTACTCCGGGTCATGCCAGGTCTGTTTCAGGTACAGGGTTATACATATATAGCAGTACATGGCTCCTTCTACTTAACATTTGATCCTCTGACCTTCTCAGCCCAGCTAGCTGTATAAGTAGTATATTACACTGGAAACAGCCTTCATTCTTAGATACATACGGTACATTGTGTTTCTTTCCAAAAATGATCTAGGCTTACAGCTGATGGCAGTACTATTTCGGAGGAATAAACTTAGGACTGAATCTGTAGGTGGTTAGGCTGACATTCTCTCTCGTATGTCAATTAGCAGTTCTGCCAAGATGCAGAATGATATTTTTGCCTTTACTTGGAATACTTGGAATTAATGAAGCATCGCAGTACCACAAGCAACGACTGATGACTGAGTTTGAGTCTATGAATAACTATGATAAAGCATTGTAAAATCCTACAGCAGTAAATAACATCATAATAAAAGCTTATATAATAATTATAAAAAAACAAACAAACAAACAAACAAACAAAAAAAACACAAAATTGTAATGGGTGGATACAGATTTTTTTGCTTGCAGTAATCTGTGTTTATCTGGGAAGCTATCTTACTATTCATAAAGGAATATCTTGGCTTTCCTGTAACAATCTGCAGAGCTGGTCATCCATGGCCTGTTGCCTGTGAAGAGCCAGTGCTGTAGCCTCCTAAAGGTCATTCCAACTGTCAAGCGGACTTTCATCAGGTGCAGGTAAATCCTGACTGGAGTAAATGATAGGTCTTTATAGTTCAGCTGTATCATCGTCTGACACTGATAATGGTACAGTTGGCCATTTATCAGGTGGCTGTACTAGAATGGATGATGCCTGCCTTGCCAGCGCAGACATGAACTTTCCTGCTGGCTTCTACATAGTGCCATGACTGGAGTATATTGGAGATGGAGATGATTCTTGAATTTCTTGAACACCTTAAAATGGCATGAATTTGACGAATCCAATTCCATTCTACTACAGAATAAGATCACAGTATGGTGTGTTTAATGGATATGTAGAATTTGCCATTCAATTCCTTGGCCAGGTGGACTGCAGTTACTACTCCACTGGCCCATGTGGACTAGCATATAGCATCTGTGTAGGGTTATCTAGATAAGGATAGAACCTCACATTCCCAATCAATCCAGATTCTGGGTAGTACATCAAGTTACACTCTCTGTGTTTATCCCATAACCTCTGAGCCAATACCTTGGCTCATATAAATGAGAGCTTGTAAGTAAGTGAGCACATCTGCTACTGTAGTGCTACAGTAAACCGAGAGTTGATTCACAGGCCTCCATCTGGTCTTGGGCAAAAGCAACAGTTCAACACGTTCAGACCTGGCATCACTGTATAGGTGCTTAATGAAACTTGCAGAATTACTATATCATTAGCTTATTTAAAACACTCCAGACCCTAGGAGCATCTTGCATGTTGTCAACAAAGTGTGTTTTCCTCTCTTGGTTGGTGATTTCTGAAGACATCTGTCTACATAGAAACAACTCTCCACAGACTCTCCACATCCTCATTTAGCTCACTATCAGCAATAACATTCATTTGGAGTGCAAAGATGACAGAGCAAAGGCTACATGCCATTTCAAAGAAGAGAACTTGTCACTTCTAGATGCATGGCATGTGCTTGGTTTCTCACACATTGTGCTTAGTTTCATTAGTTTTAAGGTTTATCAAAGAACACGTGTCAACTAATTACTTGATGTCAGCATTGTAGATTGGTGCAATCTCAGAGCAAGATGTGTATCTGGATTTGCCAAATATGTCACTCAAGGTCTGCTGAGCCATAACTGCCTGGTCCTTGAACCTCCTTGTGCAATATAAAATATACTATGCCACTACTGCGCATTCATGCCCCACCAACTGGCATATATATGAGCCAGTAAGGGGTACACTTAACCCTTAACATAGATATACAGTACTGTGCAAAAGTCTTAGGCCACTATTAGATATGTTGTGGTATTAGTAATGGTATAATGACTACACTAGAAATGTCCTATATTTTCTGGTTGTATTCTAAAAAAAAGACTGAGAAGTAATTATATATGGTCATTATAACATTGTTAAATCAATAAAACAATAAACCTAATGGTTGCCTAAGACTTATCCAGTCAAGGTCAAGGCAGCTCCATCTGATCCTCCTACAGGTTTTTCAGCCCCATGAGATGAGGTAATGCATTTTTGAAGAAAGGTAAGATTGAGTGGCATGTGATGGAATATAAGAAATGTGTATTTCCTCATCTCCAGTCATGTCACACAAGACTGTCCATTACAAGATGTTGTGTTCTGCATAGGGCCATCAGCATTTCTGCTTGTGATTAATCTGGAAACCTTAACACTTAAATTTTTAATGCAAATTAATCATATTACAAAGTTTGATCCTAGCTCCTCCCATAAATCCCACAGGGATTTTTACCTGGCTGAAGGTATTTACTGAAAGTCATGAACACAGACTGAGGAGACATTATTTGGTATGCTGCATGGCAAGTTTCATTTTAAAGATCTTCCAGATGGAAGTTTAGATAAAACTAACTGGTGTTAGCGAACATACTAGCACTGTGCCAGTTTATAGCCATCTACTGATTGACTGGAGTCATGTCACATGTTCACTGCAAGTAAGTTCACTTATTCAGCTGAAGTTGAGATGTTTTAATAAAATGAAAAAATGACTCCAGATATGAATTGATATAATAAAGTAAAAATTGATTCCTTTAACCAGTTTACAGAACCTGTATCAACTAATTACTTGATCTCAACACTGTAGATTGGTACCAAATGTGTAAATGGGTCTGCCAAATATGTGCCACTCAAGGTTAATGCATCATCTGTTGAGCCAGCTAAGTTGAAATATTATTCAACAGGAACTGAACCAGGACTAGGGACAGAACTACAAACAGGAACATGAACAGGGCTAGAGCTGACATGAGGCAAAGCAGAAGAAAAAAAAAAAAGAAACACAGGACCATAAGCAAGAGCTAGAAACAGGAAACAGAAGCAGGACGAGGAGAAGAACACTTACTAGTAGCAGACTGAGACAAGTTAACAGAGAATCAGAATGGGGAAAAGCCATAAACAAGAGCAAAAAGCAGACAAGGAATTGAACCAATAGTGACACAGGGAGATGAATAAGCAGAGATAATGGTCAGACAAGTATCTGCTGAACAACAGACATATACACAGGGAACATCAATGACTACAGACTTAGGAATCAGAATATAAGCTGACACAGGAAAGGTAGGTATGGGAAAGGACAACAAAAACAAGAACTAGAACAAAACCAGGGACAACAGAAGGCAGGATCACAGGAATTGGACGTACAGGTCTTACAGACTTCACAACAGTCCGGGAGGCACAATGTGCAAACTTGGGCTGACTTGGGCACAGACCATGGAAAGTTGTGTTAACTGGAGAGTGGGGAAGGCTGTGGAATGCAACCAAAAGAACGGGCATCCTCGAGAAACAGAAGTGAGGCAAGCCCACTTACAGCCAGGGGTACAGGTAGTGGAAATATCAGATTTGAGGCCCAAACCAACTATTCCTGATTTTCTTTAAAAAGTAAATTTAATTAAAATAGAGCAAGAGAACTTTCTTCCTGCCTGCAAAACGAAACCATTTGAAGATTGTGGTTTGATAGCAGATTTATATCTGCACTCTCCCACTTCTTGCTGCTATAGATAGCACATTAAGGAAACACATTGAGGAGATGTTGCATATTTTGAACTGTTTGCCCTCAGAGTTGAGGCCCAATAAATGCAATGTTGAGATCGCTGGGTCCAGACAGTGAAGCAGTGCTTCAGTATGGATTCTACATATCATTCTTGCCCAGTAACCTGTCACTAAGCTCAGAACAATTTTTAGATGGCAGTTATTCTACCAAAAAGCAATGTCAAGATCTGTCAGACAGGCTCCATCATAAGAGTTGGTGTCAAAACCAGGAAGTCAGATAGCAGAATCGAAGACATAGTGTAAGAGGCGTAAATCTACCACCTTTCTGCACAGTTGGACCAAAGAAAAGTCAAGTTCAAATCACTGTGCTTACAGTGACCATGTGGAAGATGGAACCAAAATGTATAAAATAAGAAAGATAAACTGATAGGGTTTTATTAAAATTTAAGAGACTGCTGAGCCACAGAAGACATGATTGGTCTTATGTTGAAGCAGAGCAAAGTGTTTTCTGAGATTACCACCAAAAATGTCCACAGTGCATAATTAAATTTTCTTTCTTTAAATTACCATCTTACATACTTGGATTTTACAGCTTCAGAAATCTAAAAAAAAAAGTTCCAAAACTTTTTTTATTAGTTAAACTGATGCTGCAACATATAATAAATTCTAAAGTCTGTCTTTTATCCCTTAAAGGCAAAGCTGTCATTTACCTTTTTGAGTTGGTATTTCTCCATTCTTTATTAGATCTAGAGTGACTCACAAGAAGCTTACTAACTACCATTCTAATGTGGGACATTCAAGACTCTTTAGTGAAGTTTTGGTAGCTGTTGATTTCAGCATTATGAAATTATTGAACAATTTATTAATAATTGCCATCATTACATCAAGAGTTGTAAAGACATTCAGTAACATTTTACATACATGACCATTTAGAAAAAATGCCATGAAAAACTGCTTTGTAGGAAGTATTAGATGAGGTATCTGACACTGGCCATTTAACTCTGTAATGGAATATTTCAGGATATTTTTTGGACCCTTAACTATAGCACTTCCTTAAATATAATACCTTAATTTTGTCTATGACTCAGGGAACTGTGTAGTATTTTCTTAATTTAGGCAGAGAAAATAGGACACAGGAGACAGAGGTAGAACACAATGATCTCTCTATTATTGCTCTAAATGTGCCCCAAAATGTACAGTAAGGCTGCTCAGAGACTTTTCCTTTCTTTGGCACTGCTTTAAGGAAAATATCTCTCTTGGGCTGACTGAAAAAGAAGTCTACATACAACTAGGATACTGTTAACCACCCACAGGTGCAACCAATTTTAATTACCACTGGTTCAGCCAGGATGTCTAAAACTCAACCACATTCATGCTGGTATTTTAGTTTTACTGGCTCATATTTTGGCCTTGGATGTGATTGATCACAGTATTTATTTAGATCACCATGAGTCTAACTGAGTGTTAGGAATTTGGTGCTTTTTTTTAAGTGCATGTCCTGCAGATTTGGTGCAGTATATTTGGTGCATGCAGCGTAAGAACATGTGACCTTCTGCACCTGTGTAGTCCAAAGAAAGGTTAACAGACTGGGCAGTCACAGGCCTCACTGTCTCCATTGGAAATTAGAAGAACAAGTTTGGTCCTTGGTTGTTTTGCTGTGTAAAACACAGCAGCTAAGTTCTTAAGTGGAGCTTGGAAAAGTGACACATTGGTCCCATTTTTTAATGGGAGCGATACTGTGCCTTTATCTAGTTCCATATAGAAATCTAACTGCATTATAATCATAATATAGAGGAGGTGCAAAATTGACTTTATAAGGTTACAGTATGTTCAGTATATCACTTATTATTTATGCCTATTCATAAATTCACACTGATACCAAATAAATCTCAGCAAATTGTACTCAAGAAACAAAAAATTATGTTTGTATAAAATAATTTTATTAATGTTTTCGTAGTGACACAACAAAAGCTCAGCTTAGATCACACCAGTATCTCTGACCTAAATATTTAAAGAGAAAGGGAACACCAGTGTGATTACAAAATGGCTCATGATTTGGTATTGAACTCTACTGGAGATGCACCCTGTATGATGTCAAAGATGTAAACAGAAATGTTTCCTCCACCTGTCATACAACCGAATTAATAAACACAAAATGACTGGAAGTTACCTAACACTACACCTTTAAGAAACGTATATTTGCTATCACAGCATTCTGCTGAGTCTATACCTATAACTCCCTGTGTTGTGTAAAGTACCATTAATAACATTCCCTCCTGAACCTGTTTACAGTTTGTCCCATTCATCATAGTCTTCTCAAAAGTAAAATTGCACTCTGTGAAGTTTCTATGTCAGGGGATTTAACTATCTGGACTGCTTGACTGAATGCCCTCTGGTTCATCCTGAATTTCCTGACCTTCAGACAGTTTAGACAGCAAATCCCAAAATGATGCAGAAAAGAAAAGTCTGAAGCAAATAAAGAGCCTCTCTCCATGCATCATCACATGCCAGTGTTTCTGAACATGGTAAGTAGCATCAAATAATATATAAGTATATTGAATAAATACAAAGTCATTGTTATTGTTGTATTTTTAATAAGAAGATACAGTGGGCAGGCCTGTATTATGGGGTTGTCTAATGTTCAAAATGGTTGATATGAATGGTTGGACAAGGGCCAATGTGTGAGTGATGTGTGATGATGCCACCAGGAAACTGAAACTCACTATGACTGAGAGTCACCCCTGAAGCACATGACATCCGCAAGACCAAACAAAAGGTGTTTACTGTAGGCCATGCTTTGGACAGCCCTGATTTAGTGCATGAAGCCAAGAGACCAGTGTGAATTCTGCTTTGTATCCATGTCACCCACACCCACCCCCCACCCCCCACCACACACACACACACACTAAGATAT
>JAOYMR010000007.1:9398128-9427426 GCA_025802075.1 Tenebrosternarchus preto | reverse complement strand
GACGTCACTCCCTGCCTGCCCGTCGATGTCCTGGGCGTCTATGTCCTCCTTCCCGCCAGCCTTTGATTCAATGCCCGCCGAACCCATCCAGACAGTTGTTGGTCATCTGCTCCCTCAATGTATTTAATTGAGTTCCCAAGACATGCTTGTCACTAATCACAATTATCTTGTTAACTCCTTACACAGTAAAAGGCCTCTATTCAGTAGCTAAAAGAGAAAAGATAAAGGAACAGAACAACAGCTCTATGCATGCAGCTGCAATGTGTTGCTTTGCCGAGAGTCATGGCAAAGGTGAAAGAGTGTCATCATTATGGATCTGGGATATCAATAACTTTCTCCTCCGGCATGCACTCCTGCTCCCCCTGGTTCACCTTATCCAGTCTTCATTAAAAGAGCCTAGCGGAGTGTGATCTGAGCCCAGGCTGGAGCGTGGGCTGCATTTGCCGCTTGCGGTGTGGCACTCAGCCAAGGTGCCCCTCCAAGTCTCTCCATCTTTGTGCCTGGTTACAACCCACAGGACCAGGTCCTGACCAGCCCACATGTTATGCAGGGATCGGTTCAGATAAATCGAATCTGTCAGTCAACCCAGCTTTGTGCTGTATATACTGTAATCCAATGGACACGTGTGTGTTTGTGTGTGTGTGTGTGTGGGGGGGGGGGGTAGCAGGGTGGGTGGATATGAACAGAAGGATGTGTTGTCAGTGTGGGCATCTTCTTATACTTGGTTCTGTCATTTGATATCTGAGATGATAGAATAATAGAATAGAAATATATTTGAAATATTGTCAGATATTTCTGTAGTTTGTAAATACAATGCTAGCCTCTGCTAACAGAACAACATAAAAAATACAAAAATAATTCTGATTAGGTGGTACATCAATACAAATATATAAAAAGGATTCTAAATTCAAATTCCCTATATACTGGATGAAATTCACAAGACCAGAGTGTTCAGAGTGTGCACTTCCTCATAATCATGATTAAACAGTGATACTGTATGTACTGTAGTAATGTTAATTGTGGCTCACCACTGATTTCTAAGTTTTGGATTCTTAAGCTTTCTGTTAAAATGGGGTATATTTTACAAGAAGAGGAACCGTGAAATGGTTGTACTAGGAGCATTATTGAGCTGTGTAGACATTCACTAGTGTGTGTGTGTGTGTGTGTGTGTGTGTGTGTGAGTGTGTGTGTGTGTGTGTGTGTGTGTGTCTGCGTGCACGTGTGTTTGTGTGTTGAGACTTTGTGTGTGTGTGTGTGTGTGTGTGTAGGCGAAAGTGAGTGTTAAAGACCCAACTCACGCATTGCAATAGTGAGCTTCTTTCAGAAGGAGGTAGCAGATGATACTGCTATTTCAAAAGATGATTTCCAATTTCTATCAGCCAAGTATAAAATCATTGTGCTGCCAACACTGTCTGCCAGCTTCACTGGAAAGGAGGGATATGAGACTGAATCTTGTTTTTGTAGTTCAAGGAATGAAGCTCATTATTTTACCTTGCTGCTTTAGTTTAATCACAGAGATCCATTTACAGATCATGTACTTGGTAGGTGAGAAAGCAAAGATTAATAGGCATACAGGTCTTTAATTTTCAGATTTTTTTTCATGCTTAAGTCTGCTAAGATATTGTGCTACCAGTATACTGTGCTTCATTTTCCAACACTATTTAATAACTTATTACACCATAATCACAGTACCACTGTATATACCACTGTACTGTATATACCATTGTATAAACCATTGTTTTTACTTCTACCAAGTGAGGGGGAAAGAAAGCACCTTTTCCTCAGGCTCACCACTGAAAAGTTCACCTCATCCAGTTCTATCTAGTTACTGTGACACCCGAGACCATTGAATAGAATAGATTATTGATTTTTCTATCTTCACAAGCTGTGAAGATTTTCCATTTGGCCCCAGTGCAGTGAAAAAGCAGAGCAGAAGTAAAGCACCAGTCATTAGGTCCCCTGCCACTCAATGATGCAGTGGTTATTGTTGGGGAAAAGGAGGGGGGTGTAGTCATGGGACTTGATTTTGCTTCAGACCTGAGCGCGGCAGGACTAAAGCATGACACAGGTGGGGCCTCCTTCCAAGGAAATGACAGCGAGGACTGTAGAGTCATTACAACTGCACGCCCCTCCAACTATTTTTACATTGATCCCACACCTCAGGAGGGTGATGGTGACAGGCTTAGTCTCCGTAATAAAAGGAGAGAAATAAAGTGCACAGTCTGTTGTGGTCCCAGTACAGTCTTCACTATGTGATGTGTAAAAGTGGTAGATGTGTGACTATAGATTTCACATTTAAAACATAGGTATTTACCAAATTAAAAGCATGAATAACAATTTGGAATGTAAATGGTATGGAAATAAAATAATTCTGCTAATCAGAAGTTAATGTTTCTCACTCAAGACCCCACTCATGTTGTATGCTTTTTCTGTCGCTCTCAGGATATGCAGTGTTTAGTTACCATTCCTGTGGATTATGATTCTTGTTGTTACTTTGTGGCCTCTGACTGTCATGTTCCTGGGATTTGTGCCATTTACTCCAGAGTTGCCTGAACCTATGTACATGCTAATAATCAAACCTTGTATTTGTTTCCTGTGTATGCATGGTTACAGTTTATTTTCTCCAATTTTTCTCCCAGTTCAGACAAAGTCTGATTTTTTAAAGATGCAAGTCTCTTATACAGTGCTCCACTCAATCACAAATCTGGGAGGGCAAAGGCCAGCACATGCCCTCTCCTCGAGGGTTTATGAAGCCTTTTACAGAACCTTCTCATACCATCAGCCCTGTAGCATTGCTGAGTGCTTCGAAATACATGATGGACAAACATTCTGCTCCAAAACCAGGCACATGCTTAACTGAGTAACACACTGCATAGCAAGGGCAGAGGGGACTGCTGCAGCTCTTCTCTCCCAAAGAGTATGTGACCAGCTGCCATGTCTGGGACTTCATGACCATGGATGCCACATAGGACTGATAAGACCTAAAAACACATCATCACACAAAAGTGAGGACACCCCTCACATTTTTGTAAATATTTACTTACATCTTTTCATGGGACAACACTGAAAATATGACTCTTTGATTCAATGTAGTCAGTGTACAGCTTGTATAACAATGTACACTTGCTGTGCCCTCAAAATAACTCAGCACACAGTCATTAATGTCTAAACAGCTGGCAACAAAAGTGAGTAAAACCCCTAAGTGAAAATGGCCAAATTGTGCCATTTTCCCTCCCTGGTGTCATGTGACTCATTAGTGTTACAGGGTCTCAAGTGTGAATGGGGAGCAGGTGTGTTAAATTTGGTGTTATCGCACACACTCTTGCTCACACTCTCTCACTGGTTACTGGAAGTTCAACATGGCACCTCACGGCAAAGAACTCACGGTGGATAGCGGCTTAACAGGACAAGATCCACTGAGAACAGGCCTTGCCATGGTCAACCAAAGAAGTTAAGTGCATGTGCTCAGCGTCATATCCAGAGGTTGGCTTTAGAAAATAGACGTATGAGTGCAGCCAGCATTGCTGTAGAGGTTAAAGGGGTCTGCATGGCTGTCATCTCAAAAGAAGGTCTCTTCTAAAGATGATGCACAAGAAAGCCCGCAAGCAGTTTGTTGAAGACATGCAGACTAAAGACATGGATTACTGGAACCATGTCCTGTAGTCTGATGAGACCAAGATAAACTTGTGTGGTGTGGTGGCAACCAGGTGAGGAGTACATGTCATCGTTTGGGGCTGCATGGGGCTGCATTAGTGGTGCCAGCTGTGGGGAGCTACAGTTCACTGAGGGAACTATGAATGCCAACATGTATTGTGACATACTGAAGCAGAGCATGATTCTGTCCCATCAGAAACTGGGCCACAGGGCAGTATTCCAACATGATAATGACCACAAACACAGCTCCAAGATCACCATTGCCTTTCTAAAGAAACTGAGGGTAAAGGATGCTGGACTGTCCACGTATGTCTCCAGACCTAAACCCTATTGAGCAACTGAAGATGGAGGAGCGCAAGGTCTGTAACATCCACCAGCTCCGTGATGTCATCATGGAGGGGTGGAATAGGATTCCAGTGGCAACATGTGAAGCTCTAGTGAACTCAATGCCCAAGAGAGTTAAGGCAGTGCTGGAAAATAATGGTGGCCACACAAAATATTGACATTTGGGCACAATTTGGCCATTTTCACTTAGGGGTGTACTCACTTTTGTTGCTAGCGGTTTAGAGAATAGCAGCTGTATGTTGAATTATTTTGAGGGCACAGCAAATTTACACTGTTATATAAGCTGCACACTGACTACTTTACATTGTATCAAAGTGTCATATTTTCAGTGTTGTCCCATGAAAAGATATAATTAAATATTTATAAAAATGTGAGGGGTGTCCTCACTTTTGTGAGATATTGTAAGTGCCAGTTAATGTTAATCTAAGATGTGCTACTTACTGAGCAGTTCATAAGCTTACAAATTGGTGCTACTAATAGAATTATATTACATTTGTGTAAACAAACATGTGTAAACAAAAATACTGTATGTACTGTTAATTCTTACTCTGTGATCTGCTCTGCCAGTGACCTCCACTTTCTATTACCACAGTGGTATAGATGTACTACCATGTAATGTGCAAAATTTATATTAATTTATATTTAAATTTGTGCTCCCTTCACAAGAACCTTTCCTACATTTCTTGCAGTAATATGCAACCATAATAAAGTTATCAGTTCAAGAAAGTGAGAAAAGAAAAGTAAAAAACATGATAAGTTCACTTTATTTCCAAAGCATATAGGACATATATTATATCTCAGTTGATCTGGAAAAGATGTGGGAAGTATGAGGAAAGAAGAAAGGTGGATGGCTCTGGAACACTCTAGTGCTCTGGAACACTCTCGTGCTGTTGACTCTGGAACACTCTAGTGCTCTGGAACACTAGTGCTGTGGAATATTCTAGTGCTCTGGAACACTAGTGCTGTGGAATACTCTAGTGCTGTTGACTCTGGAACACTCTAATGCTGTGGAATATTCTAGTGCTGTTGACTCTGGAACACTCTAGTGCTGTGGAATATTTTAGTGCTGTTGACTCTTCTCTCCACAGATGGCAGTAGAATGTAAAAAATGGCAACCAGGAAATGTGTCAGTAGCAGTGCTTTGTTTATTCTTGTATTCAGGAGGCAAAGGTGTAATGCATTTGTGCTGCAAACAATTATTTTGATGTTGTCTAAAATAAAACCTGAACTAAATAAATGTGAAGGTACACTGTTTTTTTCTAACATTTTTAGAAACAATAAAAAACAAAAGGTTCATCATTACCCTTTTGACGACTCAGATAATTTGCAATCCAATAACAAATCATTAGTTTTTATTACCGGTAAAGTAACAGATACAAACACTAATTCTATGTTTATCTTGTGAGATCGTAATTTCTCTCTGCTATTATTTTGAACTGCTGCTAACTAAAACAGATACACAGTTTCTACATCAGCACTGTTATCAAGCACAAACATACAACATGTATCTGAACAACACAGATAGAGGCAGGAAAATAATTTCATTTATGTCATAAGTAGCTATTGCAATATTTAATTTGATATACACACTTCCTTTTGTCAAAGAAAGATTGGCTCTTTCTGTGACTCCTGATGATTCATGGTCATTGTCCCTCTAGAAGCTTGTTAAGCAGTATATTCTTTTTTGGGTGCTTATCAGCTGAAGAAAAGGAAAATATCTGAATGTCATTTAGGAGAAAAATGACTGCCCTATCATTTATTCCCATATATGTGTTATACTGCTAATCTACTTCTATTTATCTTATAAATTGGATTTTTTTCTATTTCCTATTAAATATAATTTAGCTTAGTTTTTATTTTAATGTCAAGAAATTGCATTTGAATTCATTATCATAATATGCTGAGTAAATGCATATCAGTATTTATAGTGACACCAGCAGGAGACACAAAACCTTGATAACTTTTTTTTTTGCTTAGTTACTATGACCTGATTAAAAAAAGAAGCATCTAAAGAAAACATTAGACCTGGTTTTGTCATGGTATCCCTCATTATTCTTTGCTTGTGGGTTTCATAAGCACTGAGGCACTGAATCCTGAGCTCGTTTCATTGGTTTTCATGTTACCCTTTTCTCTGGTTCTGGTGGCAGACTCTGCCGCCTGCTCTGATAGGATTTGTTCTTCTCTCAACTGATGAAATTTTAGCAGCTCAGCAGCTGCGATCCATGTTCGTTCCCTGGTGAAATAGCCCCATCTCCCTTTCTCTCTCTCTGTCTAACACTTGTTCACACAAAGGCACACGTACACACACACACACACACACACACACACAAACACAAACACAAACACAAACATAAATCCTAAATTATAGTAATCAGCAACAATCTGCTGGTTGCACTACCATTGTCATTAAATTCTTACATTTTCCACAGTGAGCAAAAAGTGCTAAAATGAGCAAAAGGTGATAAATACACCTATTTATAGGGTTTTTCTTTATGTTCTGTATCTTTGGTATTTGTGCAAGAAACATCTTTTAAATAAAAGACATTCATTATGTAGTTATTTCACTGACAGTGACAGTTGTGTGCAGGCATAGCTATTTGACAGGGAGACATAATTGTTATATGTCACTGCAAAAAAAAAACCTATAACTCTCATATGCATAATATTACTTTCTCTTTGGCAAATGATTGTTTCTTAACATGTCCCTACGTTCCACTGTTTGAATGCAACATTGTCACACTAAACATTTGACTCTATCTTTAGTAAATGCATTTGTGTTTACCAGGGTTTAGGGTAATGGAATCACTTGCAGTCCTGGTGCTTTCAGTACAACTCAACTAATCCAATTTCTGAGGCAGAGTGTCCCCTGTTGATTAAATGTCACAGCACAAATGTGTTCATATTATGTTTATTCAGAAATGAAAAACAGGGCCAGGAAACAGAATTCATTTAAGAGTCACAGTTCTTGCTGCTGGGAATATTACTAGTGACTACTATATATATATATATATATATATATATATATGTGGTATATATGGCATATATATGGCAGCATTATGCCATTCTGTATTAATGCACGATAAAGTAAAATGTTAACTACTTGACACCTTTATAGGTACTTGACTTTTATTTTCTAATATACCTTAAACTCTCCTACTTCTTAATAGTATTTTGAAAGCATCACATGACTGTGTGTATGAACAATAACACTTCCTGTAGGCAAGGTTCCCTCTTAGTGCTCATAAAAGGCTTGTCATGTTTGAGGTGACATATCTCATAGAAGCTCAAGTACAGAGTTTTGGCAAGAAAATGTCAAATTTTCTTTTTTTTTCTGTAACAATGTAATAACAATGGAAACAACGAATGCATTCAATTCCAATTGGTTTTTTTCCCCCATTTTCTTTTAACAGAATTATTTCAGAGTCACTGATGCCACACTTCTTTCCGGGATGTCAAACACTGGACTAATGGTCCAGTAATATGGAATGATGAGTTCAACAAAGACATAATGAGACTCTGTTTGCTCATTCCAATGAGAACAGGCAGTAGTGATTGCCATTCAGCTCTTGCTTTTGAATCTTTTCTTCAAAGCTCTGTCAAGCTGGGTTAAAGGAACTATTTGTTTAATGCTCAGAATCACAACTGCCTGTCATGGCAGAGAACGTGGAATGTCATATGATGACAAGGTCATCCACTCCTGATCCAACTATCATTCATTCTCTTGTACTGTTCAGATCAAGTCCATTTATAATGCTATTTTTTTTTAAACATGCAAAGCATAGTCTGACTTCACAACAGCAAACACCCCCTTTTCATGATGCAATAAAGTTGGTTCTGTAGGGGTTTTAGTCGCCTTTAACCAATGAAGGAAGTAGAAGTGGGTGAAAATTTAATGCATGTATAACTTAATAATTACTTAATAACCTTATAATTACAAATGTGTTAGAAAGAGCGAATTCTATTGCACATTCCACCTTATGTCACAGAAATCTGCTTATCTAAGTTTACAAAGTACCTCAATGCTAAAACAGCCTGCTTTAGCATTGAGAAACTACTCAGGGGTTTACTGTTCAGCTAACCTTATTTATGGTTTAACCTAGTGAACATGTGCAGCAGATCTACAGGGGACTGCTATATGCAATATCTTGAATTATATCCCTATAGTTAGTAAGTTCTTAAGCATTACAATATATAATACTATCTGAAGAGCTGAGCTTCATGCAGGTTTAAAGTAACATGGTTTAATCAAATAGTGCAAGCAAAGTAGTTACAGATTACAATTGGTTACACATTGTATTAGGCAATACAAATTATGAAGAACAGATACAGTTTAAAGAACATTACCTGAATGTTTCCTTAAAGCTATATGTAGAGAGAAAGAGAAAAAGAGAGAGAGAGAGAAAAAAAGAGAGAGAGAGAGAAACAAAGGTAGAGCAAGGCCCAGGGAGAGATTTCTCCAGACCCAACTCCTCAGTCCACCACCTCTCCTAATCCCCAAAACCCTCTCCTCTAGCTCCACAATCCCAAAACCCTCTACCCTCAGACCAGACTTCCTTCAATCTTATCTTGACCATGAAGCAGGTTTGCCAGTACTGACCAATCAAAAGTAACCACCTACTGGTATCCCCCACCATAGAAAGTAGCCACAAGATCTCACAGCTAGTAGTGAGACACTTATTTCCAGTCTTGAATAACTATTAACGATTTGTGGCGGTGCAAGGACCAAGTGAGCATTGTGATGTCATTAATCATATCTCTGAGAGAGACCAAAGGCATGTGTGGTAGTGGGGGAAGAAAACAAGACTTCACAGACCAGTCTGGTCTTTAGTTCAAATATGAGTTTTCCATTTTTTAAAAAAACAAAACACTCTACCAGGCCAGCATAAGGAATCTCTCAAAAATCTTTTTTGTTAGGTTTAGGGTTGTTAGTTGCTCAGTGTAAGTGCTTACATGTCTGAATTTGTCTTGTGTAGTCAGACTAAAATTAGCCTGAAGGACATATTTTAATTAGGCTAAGCTTAGGTCAACCAGTTGGAACAAGACAATCTGTGACTACACTCTTTACATAAATACAGCTTAGTTCAACCAGCAGTCTTAGTTAGACCAATACTGAACACAGTGAATGTCTGTGCCAGTGATGAGAGGCAATTCACTATGGTCCTTCGGTGGGATTGAGGTTGTCAGTATAACAACAACAACAACAACAACAACAACGCAAACTCTCAAAATTACGCTTAGTATATTTGTTTGATGTCTGCTGTAGGAGGACATTCTGTTTGATGACTGTGAGTTATTGCTGTAGTTGAGGGTGCGCACTTGGATGTTACAGGCACTTACAATTAGAACAACACACTCAACAAAAATATCATGCTACTTTCAAACACATCTTTCACATCACCACACAAGAGAGTGTTTACACACTGCATCACAATAGGAAAATGGCTATTATAAAGCAGCATGCCCCAGATCATGGCAGTAAACTCTGACAGTAAGATGAAATTAAAGACTGCAGCCTCAACATCCACATGTCTGTGTTTATCAGCTGAACTAGTTTATCTTTCAGGCTCTTCTGTAGCATGTATTATGTACATAGTTGATACAGAACATAAACTGCAATATTACTATAAATGTGAAGGAGGGGTGCAGTCAGAAACTTGGGCTAAGAATAGATGTTTCAAATATCCTGTCACTATTCACTTTAAACAAATTTACCTTAAACAAGTTATTTACAGTTTGGGATATCTTTGTATATATTCTCAAAGGGCCATTTCAGAAACTTTGCCAAAGGGGCCACATTTTACACAGTCATTTTATTCATTTTGTTCAGTACACTATATAATGTTTAATCAGCTGAAGCTGGCTACAAGTATTAGTTCTAGGAAATGTTTGACATTACTTGATAAAGTCGATGTCTGCAAGAAGGATCCACTTACTAAACAGCTGTTCATCCTGCTTGGTATTGTCAGGCAAATGATCCTTTCTGATTTCTGTAAACTGCTGCTAACATTATATATGTTACAGTTAGATTATGTCAGTGGAGTCCAGTGTTCCCAGTAATGAGGCTATTCAAGAAACTGTATCTTTGCTAAATAAATAAATAGGTATTGATGAATGACCATTTTTAAATTTTAATTGTGAGGACCAGGAGTACAGTTTTAGTAGTTGGTTGTTGAGATTTTAAATTACAGTTTTTGGAATATTGATAGAGGAGAGACTGTAGATTGTTTAGTACTCATGTCGTGTCATTGTTATTTATGGGTCTGTACAGGGTATTATTTAAGGAAGCAGGAAGTGTCACAAGTTGAAGGTTAGGCTCAAGGCAGGATGCAAGCGCAAACAGAGTTTATTAAAAGAAATAAAACAGCAACAACAAACAAACGAAGAACTGGTAAAAACTGAAAAAAACCTAACAGGATCTCCAACACAACCACACAACCAAGCTCAGTGAGAGATGCTACATACACTGAGAACACACAACTAATCTTCCTCTATAGATTAGTTAATCCTCTACAATATATATAGACAGATGAACACAGTAAAGGGTGGGGACTTACATAACACAAGATGATGTCGGAGAAAACCACCGAAACCAAACATAGCATTTGTTGCCTTGGAAACAGAACTCGGATACAAACATACAGAATCGCATGGCACTGTGACACCAAGGAAAATGCGACAGAAACACCCCTCTCTTTAATGTGTGACCAACAGGTGGCATCACCAGAGGTAGTCATTGTGTGGCATAAGCATGACCATGGACAGGCAGGATAAGAGGTTAGAGTCAAGACATCACAGAAGAAGGAGCTGGTCGTGTCTTTGGACTGGGACCAGAATCCAGCAGTGGTCAGAGACATTGGAGGTGGGACAGAAGACTGAGACTGAACAATGGGATGGACAGGGGACTGAACATGAGAAACAGAAAACTGGATGATAAGAGGCTATACAATAGACAAAGTATGTGGACAAGGAGACAGAAACATTGATTATAAGAGGGACAGGAACAGAGACACATACAGGTAATTGGACAAACAATAACGCCAACAAAGGGACTTAAGGGGAAAGGGGAACAGGCACAGTAACAGATGCTATGGTGGGGACAAAAACTAGACCAGACACTGGTACAAAACAGACACAAAAAAGACAATACTGGGGACTAGACAGAAACAAAGGTGGAATTACAAGGACCTAAATGGGTGGCTTGCAGGGAAATGGCCAGGTGGCCAGGCAGGCAACTAAAGAACAGACAAGGGAACACATTCAGGGATTGGCCTTGTAAACAACAGGGAAGGGAACAGATGAACAGAGGCTTGGGGAGATGAGTAGGTAGATGACCAGGTAGGGAACAGGGAGGCCAGTGTCTACAGAGGACTGAGCAGGCCAGGAAGCGCAACATTGTCATCTTGAGAACAGGGCATGGTGGCATCGGTGCCCTCAAGGGAGCAGGATGCTGCAATACTTTCCTTGGCACGAGAAACTCACAGGAGCAGTAAAGAGACGAGGTGGCACCCGCAGGAGAGCAGGGCAGGGTGCAGGCCACTGGGGATCGGCACACTAGGCAAGCACTGATGAACCGAGGAGTGGTACCGAGCAGGTCTGGGGCATGTGCTGTAGTCAGGAACAGTGATTCAGAACCTTCTCATCAGGGAATGAGGGGGTAAACTGACCAGAACCTGGCTCACCCTACATAGCTCTAAATCAACCTGGATACAGGCAATCCTGATTCCTCCTAAACTAAAATGATCACTTCCCAAGAGCCAGTCCAATCTGTCAACAAACTGATGTGCTGTCCAATACATGCCCAGTCATTTCTCTTTTGTGTTAGTGGACATCCCAAAGCAAACGCAGCCTCCTCTAATATCCTCACCAAAACAACTTACTGCACCATTTTATGTTAGTACTTCTGTCACAAGTTGATGGCAGAATGAAAGTGCAAACACACTAGATTAAAAATAACATCAATAACAAATAAAAACATCTGAAAGAGACAAGAAACTAAAATAGAACACAGCTGAGCTTAATGAGACATGTTACATACATCAAGAAACCTCACACTACAAACCTCCACCAGAACAAAGGAAGTGACAACCAAGACATGGGAACAAAAGATATAAACACACAGGTAAATTAGAGATGTAAAGAGACACACGTGAATACAATAAAGGGAACCGATTCACACATGAGTCAATGACAGAGATCACAACCAAAACAAAACCACATGGCAGTTGTTGTCTTAGAAACAGATTTCAAACAAAAACACACAGAATCACATGGCACACGATGATGCCAAAGAGGGGGAAATTACAACAGGACATAATAATGTAAGGCACGCCACATGAGTGTGATTAGTGTAAAAATGAATTCAAAACATTGTTTTGATTTTCTATTTTTATTTACATGTTCATTTATGGCATTTAGAAGACCCTCTCATTCAAAGCGACTTATAACAGTCTTTGTCATATTCTCATGGAATGTATACTAGCCAGTATAGTAGGTTAGGTTCACAGCCAGTATATGGTCAGTATACTAACCAGTATAGTAGGTTCAAATTGAACCACTAAACTAATATAACTTTCCACATGCTATGATTCTGTGCTAGACACCGAGTCAGTACTGATACCTACAAAGAAATGTAAAATAAAAAAAAATAAAATATCAACCAACAGTAAGTGCAATGCCAAACAACAATGATGTAAAAGTTCAATAATCAATAATAGTGCAAAGTATCTATAAGTGCAGGATTAATCAATTAAATACATCACAAAAAGACGAATCTGTAGTGTGTGTTTGAAGATAGAACAGGACTGCTCAGACAGCCATGTTCTCTTCCATGAAACTTGGAGAATGGAGTTTTAAGCCGAGCCATACTTGAGTTTCAATTCAGTTGTTAATTGTATAAATGTGCTCTGTACACCATAACTCCACAACATATAGATACAAATATATGAGTAACTCATTAATCTTTTCATTTAGCTGTTTTCACTCCCCAGAGGGAGCTAGTTGTTGTTTTTGTGTTTTCTGTAGGATGTGTATTCAAATTGAACACTGATTATGAATCCAGTTTATGATCTCACTAATTTCATAAAAAAATATATATATGTGTCTGAGAGTTCCCCACCACTGGCGCCCTCTACAGGAGACCTATACTTTGTGACCTTGGAGAAGATGCCACTGCCTGCCTTTTCTTCTGACCTGAAGCAGAGATAGAGAGAGGCTAAACATAGCATGTGGAAAATGACTTTGATGTCAAAGCAAAACAACAATTTACTGCCACCTGGGAGTAGCTTGTGAAAAACGCTGAGACATAAGCCCAGCTCATTCTCTCTTAGAAGCAAAAAGGCAATTAGAGACGTAAACATGTAAAAAGCAGCAGACATATTTTCACCAGACTCTGTTCAACACACTGGTAATTAAAAAAGCGCTTTTCCCTTCTTCAGAATTATATTGTACTTTTTCATCTGAGTAGTCGGATGTGTGTAAAAGGTAATGTAAAGCTTTTTTTTTTTAAAGACCATTTTAGATGTATGCGTTTTTAACACAGAGATCATTCTAAATAACACATTATAAATAACACAAATACTAGCATTACTAAAATGTAGTACACAGCCTACTTCGTTTGAATGATATGCTTAGCTCTTTAGTACAGTGCTTAAAGATAAGAACATACATTGAGAACAGTGATTTTCATTGCAATGATGGTACTGCCATCATTAATGAACACAGACTGGAAAGAAAGCACCATATGTTATGGTCAACAAGTAAATATGTGGTTGTGGAATTTTGCTCAGTATGAAGGATCAATTTGAGATAATACTGCACTTATTCCTCATTGAAAAAGAGTCATTCCCATATGTTTTAGTGGATGTCGCTAGATAACATCTTCATGCGCTTCAGCATTAGACAGATTCTGGCCCTCTGCACCCTGTAGTGCTTCACAGGCCACAGGATTTGTGACCAGCCCCTAAGATTACAGGTTTCACTATGTGATGTGCAAATTAGTAGTCAGGCTTTTCAGTTTGGGCTCTCAGTTCTACTGAATACCAAACAGATTGACAGATAAAAAAAAAAAAGCCTAAGAGGAAATTCAGATATATTCTGTATGTGCATGCATGTGGTATGTGAAATAAAAACTAATGTAAATAATAAAAATAATCAAATAAATTAGGCAAGCCATCAATAATGTGCATACTAATGCTATATTTAGGGGATGTATTGGTACACAATACATAATCAAAATCAAAATGTGAAGTTTTATTACATTTCTCAGTCTTTTTTGTCATTAAGTTTCTTAATATGGCTCTATGAAGACATTGCTAGATTACAGCCCTAAATGTTCCTCAATCCCACTAAGGTTTTTGTCACTACTGCACAATTAGTTCAACTATGTCATGATTCTGATTCTTAGATAAAGATGGGGTGGAAAAATACAACAAAACGACTGTTGAAAACTAAGAATCAAGTAGTGGGTCCATGTATGTTTACTATCAAAAAGCAAAAACAAAGTCATAACTACAGTGCATTTAAAAGCTCGAAAACATCTTCAGATGGATCGACATAACATGCACACAGTGTTCAGTAAGATGGGTTTTGCTACCTCTCTACTGTTGATTATATAGGAACTCTCCCAGAATATCTATGGTCAGTGGCTATGTTTATTAATTACAGCATTTCTATTACTTATCACCTATAGCAGTGCCTGCTGTGCAATGCAAAAAGCCTAGTTTGTCTGGACTTTAGTCAAACATCAGGATTTGGTGTCAAAGGCACTGTGAATAAGTAATGAATAAGTATGAATAAGCAAAATGACAGCACTAAGAATACAGAGGAAACACACTTTTGTTCAGCATCTAGAGCTCGTCAGCATAGCCTAGAGTCTGCTAACTGCCAAGGCATTTCTGTGACATCAATAGCAAATTATTACACATGCAGATATTTGTGAGTATATTATGTTTCTGTGTTGGTTGCAATGATACTAAAGGGTCAGCACATCTGCTTAAAATAAGACAAAATATATATATATATATACACACACACACAGAGTACAGGACAACCTGGATTGTTTTTAAGTCTGATTTAGGAATGTGATTTCGACCCTGCAATAAGATATGGTTTGGGAAAAATATGAGGGGTTAAAAATCCTAATTATATGCTTGTAGTTATGTTTGGTAATCACTAAAATTGCTCATTTATTGCAATATAATTGTAATTTATTATTATATAGTTCTAACAGAATTTGCTAGACTATAAATACAGCAGTGCAATATAGTGTTGCTCACTAGCTCTGTGCCAATCCAAAGAGAAATTACCTTTAGAATGATAACTAAATTTCACCAAATTATCTTTACATTTCAAAAATATGATATTAAATATGATATTGGTTGGAAAAGACTTTATGCTCCTTTAAACATAAAGCAAGCCACCTCCCTGTAGTGAAATGCCTTTTTTAAGGCAGAGAAGTCAGTGGCTCAGGCGTCCAACCTGTCTCCTGGTCCCAAACCCCCAGTACGTTTCCCCATCCCATCTGTCAGCTCATTGACAGTCCAGTCACACTGGAAACAATCCTCAGGCAATAATTGCTACAAACAAAAATACCTGTTTATCTGAAAGGAACAGCAATCTCTGTGAATAATCTTTAGAAAGAGGGAACATGTGGAAAGAAAGGAGAAGCTTGAATTCATACAAAGAATGAATTCAATTTGAATAATACACTCATCAAGCTTCCCTCCACACATTTCCTCATGTTTAATTCTTGATTTTGGCCCAAGAGGCCTTTGTAATTGCTGTGATTTATGTGAATCGAGTAATTGTGATGCACACTCTTTATGTTTTTATGTTGAAGTCTGAAGTCAGCATTGGATAATGACTCCCCTCTACCTTGTATGTAAGCACGTTGGCCTGACAGTCATAATGCCATCATGTGCTCATCATGTGAAATGATATGGAGGCACTTGGGAGGCCTCAGATATACACAGGTCTGGTCTATTATAATAGGATTGGTTTATTTACAGAGGAAATAATGTTCAAAAGAGAAAAAAAACATGTTTATTTCATATTTACATTCACAAAAAAAATTTAATTCTCATAAGCTTTTCTAAAGCAAAAAACTGCTCTTCTATATTTGGTGATGTAGTATTAAATTCTAATTTCAATAACTATGGAAATTAATATTGTGTTTTCTCATATTTTCATATTCTCATTTTAAATAACACTTACAACTAAACTGCCTCTGTGGCTCAACACAACTTGTTCAGATAAAAAGAAAAATGTTAATTAATGATATTGCATGAAGATACTTGTGTGTAACCTGGTGTTCACAAAATTAAGGTTGGTTTTGACAGAGATCAGAAGATAGATAACTTAGATAAAGCATTTATTTATTTCCATTTATTTATTTATTTACTTACTGGTTTTGGAAAACAAAGCACGCAATTCACAACACCAGTCTTAAAGAAGAGCCAAAAGCTAAATATGAAGCTGAAGAGGTAATGCCACATTTTATGACGTTTATTTCTTTCAGTGGGAGCTCGTATAGCCCATTTGGCAGAGCCAGGGGGCTTGTTGGGTCCATTAGAAACACTAGCAGACTTGTTGGTGAAGGAGTCACCAGCATGTCATCAGCAACACTGAATTACTCCTCTGCTCAGGGACATAAAACGAAGCACACTGAGCAACATGCTCTCCTCACTCCCAGTGGAATAACAGGAGATCAGCTTTCAACTGTAGTCTCTTGGTCTGTTATTTCCTCTTTCTACACTTGGGATTACGAAGAAAATTTTATTAGCGCTGAAATGTGATATTATAGATAAAACATTAACTTTACATTATATTTTGAATACTTAATTTGAATGCTTAATTTGAATACTTAATTATCTTCCACTTGCCATAATATGACAGCCCAAGTAGCAGCAGTACAAGGAACTTATGACTATTATATGCAATGTTTTCCATTTTCATTTGCCATTTTCAATAATGTATCATGAGCTATTATCTTCTTTGCATATTTTCATGCTACAGCTACCTCACAATGAAGACGAATAAAAATAATGCTCTTTTCTGAATCTTCAGGCAAGTTCTCTTCACTTTCAGTTGTTGCTTAATTGGTGTTCTCAGCACACAAATCTACTTTTGTAAGTTCTGAGGACTGTTTGGTCCTGCTATTTTCTTGTTAACAATAACAGCACCTATTATCATACTTACCATTATTATTATAAACTGCATATATCTTTTGTGAGAGGTCTCTGATTGGTCTGTCCACAAAGAAACTCTTAAAACTCACAAAAGATTGTGGAGATACTAGTAAACAGTCAGGGTGTCAGGTCCTGGAGTCCAGGTCTGCAGCTTTGACCCAGATCGATTATGTTCTCCTGCCAGCATGTCCTGAAGCCAGATGGCCGGTGGCCTTCAGCCCGAGGACATTCATCATTGTCTCTCAGTCAGAAGGTCCCTCTATGGTGACATGAGACCTAATCTGAACAGGGACATTCCCTGCAGCCAGTGTGACCACCAGGGCCAAGGACCCGGCAGTAGAGACACAGAGGGGTCATCACACAGTCACATTATGAAACTGTGTAGCTTCTGCTTGGGTTGGCTTAGTTTCAGTCTGGTATAGTGAGATATTTAATTGGAAATGTAGACAACATGACAGCACCACAGTGATCATGTGCAAGTCAGTGATTACTGCCCTGAGGCTTGGTCCCTAATGACCTTGATGTATGCAAGTTAATTACTAGGAGTAATATAGTAAATGGTCTCAGCATTCCACAAAATACAGCATTATATAGAAAGTGTTTTATCCCTTCTGTTTTCTCTATCAGCACACAAGGTCATCAAAAGAAAGCAGCAACAGAGAACAGAGAACTACATTTTCATCAGTGAGGAGACTTGCATTGGAAAGAAAGAAGAAGCAAATGCATCTTATTGTTGTAAGTTATTTGTTTTATCTATAAGTCAAAGTCTAATGCATAGACATGTACAGGAAGAGTTCCATTTCTGCAATGACAATATTTTATGTTAATCAAAATTCATAGACATGGTATTATATCCAAATAACTGTGTTACCTATATAGATGATAATTATGTTATATAAAAGTAATTTTTGCAAAATGCATTATAGCAAGTGTGACTTATAGTTCAGCATTAATTTTTTCAAATGTTAAAACATTGTTAAAACCTTGCGGATGTTTTTCAAAATATTTATACACACAGTCACAGTCACCCACACACAGACACACATCCACACACACACTTTTTAAATGTTCAAAAATATATTAGAAAGAAATGTCCAAATTCCTGTAATATATCATAAGAAGAACAAGAAATACAGTGTTGTGGATATTAGAACTAACATGGGTGGATTATTTTCTGTGAGTCTAACAGTCAGCTGGGATGTACTGTGGAGATTCATTTGGCATCAGAAACAGACTGTTAGCCTCACAGTAGGCTTCCACACAGCCATGTAATGTCTTATTTCCCACTGCTTTTATAAAGTGGCAATTTGGCATGATGCAGATGTTTCACTTTATTGTCATTATCATTATTATTTTGTTTATTTTAATGACTATATATTTTTGTGACTAAATGACATTTGGAAAATAACAGATACGTATAAAAATTACAGAAAATAACAGAAATGCTTTGAAATACTATTATTGCTAGATGGCACTAACTGTATAGCTAAACTATATAAATTTCATCCTAAAATTTACAATGAAAAATTTGAAATATACACCAAAGATTTTTGTTTTACACAAAAGATTTTTATTTATTTATTTATTTAGTTGTCAACATCCAAACTTAAGTGTTGGCTTTTTACTTTCCAACTTACCCCTAATAGACTCTGCAGGGAAACATGACTACATTGAGTTATACATTTGGGATTAGTGCTGTGGTGTGTTTTAAATACAAACATGGTTGTCAAATGCTTTAATCTCAAAGACAACAATTTTGAGAAGCAGGAATGTATCAGAAATTAATTTAGTCAAACACGTACAGAGAAGGAGAGATAGACAGAGAGAGAGAGAGATGTTCATTCCAACATTTTTTGATAAACTAATACGAAACCAATGTAGCCGACAGTATTAGTGGTGAACGTGTTGAAAATGCACATGAACTAAATCAGAGATAAAATGAAGTCACACCAAAGTGTCGACGCATCTTTATTTCATGTCAAACTTCAATCCCACTAGTGAACAGGAAATTGTTTAGCACAGTACTACAGACATGCCTTTGCGGTTTACTAATCACAACACACAGAGAGCCCAATAATGTAGGCTGTAATGACTCTTCTGGTCTTAAACTGCAGAACCATCTAAAATAGTAGAAAAGCACTTTTCTTTAGGGTTTTTTTTTTTTTTTTCTTCAGAGCACACAGGGAATAGAGGGCAAATTCCAGGAAAAGCTTTAGCAATTAGGACTCCAGCAGCCATCAAGGTATATAATTATAGGCAATATGTGTGATTAAAGAAAGAGGTTCAGTAAATTACATTAACATAGTTTTAAAGTCAAAGAGGAGATCCTGCCTTTAGCCTGAATGAGGCAAAAGAGGGAATGCAAGCATCGATTTCACATCCCGAATGAAAATTTATTTGGTGACTACTGAGAAACAGTGGCAGCCCAATACAGCATCTTATCCATACAGCTGTAGCCAAAGACTCTTAATCCAGGGAGACTGAAATGCGTGCAAAATACTCAGGAACAAGGGGAGGTTAGAGTCCAGAGGGTTAGAAGTAAGAAAAACAGCAAGCAGAAACCAAGCTAAAAGAAGAGGAAATTAGTTATTTTGGAGGCCAAGAAGGCAATCAGCAAAGAGTGCTTCATGACATCTGGTGTCTGAAGAGTGACATTAATAGTACAGAGGCAATCATAATTATTGGTACAAAAAGTATGTATCCTTTGACTTTCTTAAACTCTACAGTGCCCTTTTTTTATGTATCTTAAGCATGATGATCTCTTTGACGATAATTCACTCAGGAAAACCAGGTGTGTCTTTATAATGAGCCGCATAAGTTCACAAACTTACTGAATGCCAGGAAATCAGAGAAAAAGTGTGTTTTAATTGATCGGATAAACCACAAAAGTGTCGCTACACTTGACTTTAAAAGGTGATTAAAGTAATGTTACCTCTAACGAAAGACTCTGGCTTGGTTTGGCTCACTGGACAGTTCCCTTAGCTCCCTGAAGTTAGGAAGAAGAATAGAAGGATGGAGGGTGGAGAGGAGGTGAGAGGTGCCTGGCAGAGCCTGAAACACAGCTGCTAGCTTTAATCGACTTTTCGGATGGGGAAGATTTTCCCATCCATGGACCCACACCTCCAAATCCGCTCAGAAGACTACTGGCAGAAGAAGAGCCCCCACCCCATAGACTCTGATGCCACCTTTCAACCCACATGCTGATGGTCTGGCACAGTGCAGGGATCAGGGTTTCAGGGAAGTTGCTGGCAGCAGCACCATGCCTTGTGCTCTCTCTCTCTCTCTTTTTTATGGTGGAGGAATCTAATTGCATATGGCATGGCATCTCTAAACCCCACAGAGTTGGCATCCAGCTACTGCTTTTCCAGCTCTCAAGTTTATAAGAGATTTCCCCTCCTGTGCAAATTATACCAGTCACACAATGTCTTTACCTCTGCTCCTCAAGATGTCAAGGAACAGTTGTTACATTTTTTTTAGGCATAATAGCCTCATTTATCTTGCCAAAAAACAGACACATAGTAGTTGCTGGATAGAATCATTACCAATATGTAGTTAGTTGAAAGTAGATAACAAAGTCAGGGCATTTTATTACAAAGGAACATGGAACTGTAATGATAATACATTTATATGTCAACCAAGCATTTCTGCTTCAGCTCTCACTGTCCGTCTTCCTGGTTTGTTGGAAGTAAAAAACACTGCTGGCAACTGCTCTTTAAGTGAGGTGACAAGACCACTGCAAAATGGCTGTCGTTGTTCAAGCTGGATGCGCAAGGCACATGACATCATTAAGCTGATAGGACCTTCAAGGTGATGTTGGCAGTCTTAGCAAAAGTCCCCCCGACAATCTATCCTTCTTATGGCATCACTTAGCTCCCAGCGTTCCCATAATCTGTTTTTAATATTTGGCGCGAGCACATTCAGCGAGCGTGTTTAAGTGGAGAAGTTTTTCTTATGTGTTCACTTGTGTGACAGCTTGAAGTCATAGGCTCAGTGTTGGTAAGTGTGCATGCATCACAGTGCAAACCTCATATTATCTATCCTTAGGGCATCCTCACTTTATTCTTCTTATTTTGAATCTTTTAGCCAGCGTTTCTTTATTTTGATCCTTGATGGTAATAATTGGACTCGGACACATTTTTGTGCTTTGTATTCCCAAATTGATTCATTTCTAGAACTGAAATGAATCAATTTCTACTTAGAGTGCAGTCGGTTAACTTTAATCGGTTTAACTTTAATCTGAGAGTATGTGTATCCATATCTAGTTGACCATGCACGAATTACAACCCATTTCAGAGGAAGGCAATGTGCTTACAGTTAATATTTCTATAAACTGAACAAAGAAATTTGTTAGGAATATGAATGACTATTTTAAACAGAAAAACGATCATATAACAGTAAGATATTCCTAGCTGTTAGAATGCTCTTTTGTCAGTGTTGCATTACCATTGAAGAAAACATATGCACAAATAAAAAAAAAAAAACAAGTGTTATTCAAATAAATCATTGTATTTTCTTCCTCTAAGACCTCTGATAGCTGGTGCGGATACCTTCACTTTTTGACATGGAATATTCCACATAAGTCGTAACATATGATGGCAGCATTAACTGGCCAAACTGTATCGCAGTAAGAAGTAGTAGTGACAATGATAAGCATAACATTCCTTTGTGCATTAAAGTCTTTTAAAAATCTAGACTTTTAACATCACAGCATATAGTTTCAATCATTTATTTGTTAGTATTATGAAGCTCAGAGCCTTCTTGTACAAAATCTCAAACCCTTGATACCACTAAATTTTGTTTAAGATTTCTTCCTGATGTATGCTGCTGAGATGTACATGTATGCATGCCTCTTAGTAAGAATACATTTGTAAACTATGGTCTCATACAAACGTATTGCATTGTGTTTCGACAAGCAAAATGTCATTATTTTGCTAAACTATATATGAGATTCCACGGCACCAATCTATAATCGCCTATAACCCAAATAGTGCAGTCTATGTCACAAGCAAATGTGTGTGCATCAGTTTGTTACTTTATTGGAGCAGTTGACATTTCTTCATGCTGTGGAATCAAGAAGTCTCTATTTTTACCCTTTCTCCTTCAAAGCTCTGGCTGAGTGCAGATGGCACCATTATTTCCAAGCTGAAATGAGGTCTAATGATTGATGAGAAGCACATCCCAATCAATGCAGGTTGCATGATAAGTGTTTACTGTGCCGATTATAGCACTGCTGTGCTAGGTGGAGTGCCACTCCTTGTAAGATAATCAGCACCTTGCAGCCTGAGCAGATGTCTCTTCAAGTCTTACTACAACCTGAGAACATACTGCACTGTGCTCTGATTATTAATCACTCAGATGTAACCCAATTTGAAGATTTTTCATGTCCCTATTGATCAATGATTATTTTCTCTGCAACTTTAGAGTGAACTGAAGCCTCATTTAAGATGCCTGGAAATGGCCCTGTTGATTTAGTAAAGGGAGGAATATGACAGGCTTAGTGCAAGTGTGAGATTAGGACTAAGGTAATGGCTAGTTGATAGCAAAGTTTCATGAGATCGAGTAATCTAATTACTTTCAGAGTAACAGAATTTACTTTACATTATTCAAGATTTATGATTCATCATTGTCATTTATCAGCACACAAATGTACAGCAAAATGTAATCTACTCTAGCTCAGAAGTGTTAATAATAAAATATATACATATTTAAATAGGTATAAAAATCCAAAAATAGAATGCAGATATAAAATAAAGCATTAAAATGTAAGTAAATAAGTATTGTAAACAAATATTATTACATTGTAAGTATTACAATGTAAATAAATGATCAAAAGAGATGAAAATGAGAAAGTAATGAGATATGGATGCATAAAATCGCATGCTTACCATACTGATAAACATTTTAACAGATGTAAACTTACTAATTAATCTGCAAATACAGAAGAAAATGTGCAAATACAATAGAGTAGTAGTATTGTATTGAGTTGTGGTACTGGCGAGAAAGATGGCAGGCGGAAAAAAAATTCCTGAATCTGCTAGTGCATGTTTTAATGATGTAAAGCCTCCTCCCTCAAGGGAACAGGGTAAACAGTCCATGAGCCGCGTGAAAGGGATCCTACATGACACTGTTGGCCTTCTGCTGACACCTTTCGACATAGATGTTCCCTAAATTCTGAAGACAGGCATCAATGATGCGCTGGGCGGTTTCACTACTCTCTGAAGTGCTTTCCTGTCCGTTGTGGTGTAGCTGCCGAACGTCACTGTAATGCAGCAGGTCAGGATGCTCCACAGTACATCATCTGAAGGAGGAGAGCATCGCTGCTCTCCTCTCAGTATTCTTCAGTAAAGGAAAGACACTGATGAACCTTTTTATGATGGCAGATGTGTTTTGGGAGCAGGTAAGGTTATGAGACATGTGCAGCCCTAGAAACTTAAAGCTGCTCACTGTTGTCACTGCTGGGCTGTTCAGACTGAGGTGATTGTGTGTGTGTGTGTGTGTGTGTGATGCGTGTTTGTGTGGTGCATGTTTTCCTGAAGTAAACCACCTTCTCTTTAGTATTATATTCTGGATTAGATTGTTGACCTTGTACTATTGTGCTCACCCGTCTGTCTCACCTCATCTCTGCAGGCTGTCTCCTCTCCTTTTGTCCTTGTGTAATGAGACCTGCCACTGTGGTGTCATCAGCAAACTTAATCAAGTTGTTGGGTTGTTTGTCCATGTCGTCGTAAGTGAACAGTGTGTTCAGTAGTGGCCTTAGTGCACAGCCCTGGGGGACACCAGTGTTGGTGACGATCTGTATCTGTCAGTTGGTAAGCAAACGCCCTTAATATTTGATATGTTGTCTGGGCCATAAGCTTCAGCATTATTTTTCTTCTTCTTACTATTATACAGCTATTATTTCTGGTGCTTGTTTTGTCTACTGAACATGACTGATGTCATTAGCTTTAAATTGTTCTTCTGATTTATTTAGTATCATGTAACTGTCATTCCAGTGTATCAAGCATAAACTTTCCCCAAACCTGCATGAATGCATGGATTTCTTGCTTTCTGTGTTTTTATTATATTCAGTAAGAGACTCCAGCCAGGTATGTGTAGAAGCAGAGGTAGTGGCAGACTTTGAACTTCTGCTACAAAGAAGTGTCTCTAAAACCAGCCCAAGCTTCTCCAGCTAAAGCCCTGCCTCCCACATCCACAGAACACAGCTGGCACACGGCCTGGACTGCACATACCTTACAAGAAACCATAGTTTTTCTTCCCTGCTGAAATGTTCTGTGTTCTAGCTGACCATCCAGTGCTAACCAATGCTGTACCCTAGCCAACCAGACGTGTTGGTGGCTTTTGCAGGAAAACCACGACAAAGAAATGCCTTCAAGAACAGAGATTCGGATAGTGAATACGGTTAGAGGTGTTGCTTCATTTGTGTACAACGGTAAAAGTGTGACTTTCTTCTATCCCTATAAACTAACGTGAGGAGAAACTATAACAAGTCTAATGAAAATTATTTGACTGCCACTTTGGACAGTAGAAACCGTACACAAATCTGCCATATAAAACTATTAAATCTCAGCTGTGTACATCTGTTGTTATTATGAGCAGAGATATAAAGTTTAAGCAAACTCTGTAAAACCAGTGCTATTAATGGATGTTTCTCTTTCATCAGAGATTTTTGGCCCACCCTATGCATTGAATGAGGACTTTAATAGGTTCATTAAAAATTCTGGACCATTAGAAAAATTGCTGTTGAGTGTGGAATATCTCCCTCCAGAGAAGTGAACAAAATTGATCACTTTGATCAGAGAATTTCCTGCTTTATTTTCAGACACTCCCTCACAAACATGTTTGATAGAACCTGAAGTTGATGTAGGTGGACTTTACTGTGCCCTATAGGCAGCATTTTTACCAGGTTTCTGATGAGAAGCGTAAGATTTTGGAACCAGAAGTTCAGTACTTGCAGTCAAACAATCTGGCAGAACTTTCCTACTGGGCATTTCCTTGTTTATTATTTAATAAATCCGATGGCAGCTTTCGATTTTGTACTGATTACTGCAAAGTAAACTGTCACTAAGCCTGATTCTTTTCCTCTGCCATATATAGAAGACTGTGTTGATCAGATGGGGGCAGCTGAGTTCGTCAGCAAATTTGATTTGCTGAAGGGCCATTGGCAATTGGCCATGTTTTCCTTCCTAGAAAATTTAAAGCCATTGTTTTTATTTGGTCTTTTATCCAGACATTTTGATGTCTACGTTGGGGAAAGTCTGCTTCCAGTAGTGGTCTATTGTGATCACAATCCTCTAACATTTTATTCATTGATGATAAGCTGGTGCCTTTTCTTGTAACCTTATGCTCTTGACGTTAGCCACATCAGAAGGTACAGATAATGTGATAGAGGGTGTCTGTTTGGTGATCTGTCCTGTTTTTTTTTTCTTCTCGTGGCCTGGGCTATGAAAGGACGTACCGCATGATAAATGTCTGAGAAGAATTTCTGTACAAATCCCCCTTTTTGCACATCGTTGTTGATGGTATACCGATTGTATTTGTGTGTGGATATGCTGATAGTTTTTTTGAGGTGGGTGGACTGTTTTGCCCTGAATGCTTGTCTGTGAAATTAGGAGGTGGGGCTTAGATATGATAGACTGCTGAGACAGACCAGTGAGCAGCTGTTTAGGTCTCTTTCAAGGGATTTCCAGCATGTATAACTGGTCCTTTTTTTGGTCTCTTTTTACTGCAGGTTAATTTTTTGGGCCTCTTAAGGCCGGATGCTGGTAGGGATTCAGTAATTTAGTTTTGCTGTGGTGAGATTTAACCATTAAAAGTTAAATCACTTCTAGCTTTGTGGTTTGCATACTGTGTTTAATTTGTTTGGAAACAATTTGTTTTCCAAACACTTCTAGCTTTGTGGAAATTATACGTTTTGTTCCATTCATCATCTCACTTATTTGTTTTTGCAGAACTAGATTGAGACATGCTAAACATGCTAACATCTGTTTATGGTCAGAGGTCATATTCTTGCAAGATCACTGGTGAGACCCTGAGACAGTATAACGATCTGGGAATCAAATTAAATTACTGGTAAAAATGCGATCCTCAGTCATAAAGATAAACAAACAAAAAAAACGAAACAGAACAACCCAAACTGAAACCCATAGGGGGAAACCTGAAAACGTAGGTTTGAACAATAGTGGCAAGCCAGCGGAACCACGATCCACACGGGGAAAAATCGGGAGCACATTCAAAGACCGACAATGTGGAGTCCGCGACAAGGGGAATAAATACACATGCTAACGAACGCGCTAATGAGAAACAGATGTAACAAAACCAAGGGCAGGGAAACCCGAAACAAGGGGCAGAACAATAATAGAACCAAAATAAAGGAAGACTTGGGCTGTTGCTAAGGCAACTACGAATCACAACCCCAACAGACACATATACGTATACACACCCCTCCATGTACCCAAAAAGCAAACAAAAACATAACAAGGTCCAACAGGATCCAAGATTTACGCCCAGTTCGGACGGGATTAGTTACATGAGTTTTACTACATTGTGTGACCGATTCACACAGGATAAGAAATCGTTGCATAAATTATTGAGATGGGAGTGGTGACTCGAATATTTACACACGTCGATTCGTACGGGATAAATATAAAATAAGATTATTTTATGGCTCATTTTAATCTAATGACGAGTACACACTCAAGAAAGATTGAAACACCATATTCGTACGGGACTAAATTAACTGAAAAACGCTGGTAATTTGGTTACCCCACCTTCAAATGTAAAATGAATCCAGTCTGAATAGAACTTTAAGGAAGACCAGGAGCGGACACAGGACTTGAGGCAAGAAGAGGGGCAGACGCATTTGCCAGGGTGAGATGTAGAGCAGACACAGGGGCCAGGGTGAAATGAGGAGCAGTTGCAGTAACCAGGACGAGGTGAGGAGCAGACACAGGGGCCAGGGTGAGATGTGGAGCAAACACAGGGTCCAGGGTGAGATGAGGAGCAGGCACAGGAGCCAGGGTGAGATGAGGAGCAAACACAGGGGCCAGAGCAAGGTGAGGAGCAGACACAGGGTCCAGGGTGAGATGAGGAGCAGATACAGGGGCCAGAGCAAGGTGAGGAACAGGCACAGGACATAACCAGAAGGAAGCTATTTATGTAATTATTTCACAAATCTTCCTTGTCATTGAAAAGATCAGAATTCCATACAATACAACTCAGTATCGTTTAGATTTTTATTTAGTTTAGGATACGTTTGTAGAATTACAACTCTGCTCTGGCCAGTTTCTGATAAATGTGCAAGTAAACAGTTTCTCTGAAGGTTTATGCAGTTTCCTATCACAAATAAGAAATCTCATTATCTTATTCATCCATACACGATTAATCCCCATCTCTGATTTAATAAAATGTAATGACTGCATGAATATGTTTACTACGCCTGTTTAGCGCATCATTGGTCTGGAAATGCATTGCTATCTTTAGATGGCAGTATTAAACCATAATAAAAATGCCCAGAAACTAAATTTTGTACATCTAATGTAAAATATTCACATTTACCTTATAAAAGGGACAATAAGCAATATTTAAAAGTAATTTAGAAGCTTGCCTATTCATAGGTCTTCATCTTACCTAAAATGGAAAGTATCATTCTAAATGAATACTTGTGTGACTATAGATGGATCTGTAAAATGATCAGTAATCGTAAAAATATGAGTAAACATCAAAGTAGCCTTTATATAAAAAAAGAGGTGTATTAACCACTGACTGAATGGAAAACTGTCATGCGGAACGCTAAGCAGTCTAAGTGGTGTTCACTCACTGAGGCCTGTTATAAATGACAGCTTAATTTGTATGGGGCAGGAACTAAGATTGACTTTCTGACTACAACAGGCTTGATAGGGCTTGGTTAGATAATTAATAGGTAGCTAATGTAACTTGTGATGACTAGGATAAAGGTGCCCCCTAAAAAGTATGTATCATGTATTCCTGAGGGATATGCAGTACATATGGATGATGTAAAGCAGGTTTTTACAGAAGTGTGGGTGGTAGCCAGATGGGACTTTATACTCTGTGATTGATCTTGGCACGTGGCAATCACTGTCAGTGTTTATGCGCCTGCAGAAGAAGTGTAGGCTGAACAAAGGAAAAGAAACCCCAAAACAGTAAAGTTGCACAGAATGAGGAATTTAAGTGACAGGAATAAAATATATAGATATTCTCATTCTGGAGAATGGCAAAATCAAGAATAGATTTCATTGTGATACAGACATGGCTTTGTTTTTTTTTTTTTTTTTAATATCTAAGATGCCTTGCTATCAATGACTATACAATGTGTTTTTATTCATTGGCGATCTACATTTTAATGAAAGAATTGGTTTAGACTAAAAGTAAGAATAGTGAATCATAGGCTAAAGATTTTGCGCCTGAAGTTAGAATGAACAACAGTGATATTTGCTGCACAACATTCCATATAAAATATCATAATAAAACACTACTGAAAATCTCTGCCAGTTTTATTGGATAAGAATGTTCTCAGTTAGTTTGGTAGGCCTTTCAGTGAACATTTGGGTAGAATACTGTAAACCATATTTGTTTATTGGATCCCTCTAAATTAGTCCAAATTAGTTTGTTTGGTATAGGGCCTACTGGCAAGTAGCAAACATTGTATGCACTTAAACATTATAAACAACAGCTTATAATGTGGGTGCTACCGCCCAGCCTGCTGATTTAGTGTGTAATCCTACAGAGCCTACAGAGCCCTTTTAGTCACTTATTACTGATGTTCAGGCAAGCAGCTTGATCTCAAAAACATTTTGTCTGCTGAGGTCTCCTAATAGAATCATTATTAAAACCTACATTCTAGAATCATTAAATATATATATACACTATATTGCCAGAAGTATTCACTCACCCATCCAAATGACTGTGCACCAGTGCACAAAGCAAGGTCCATAAAGACATGGATGCCATGACCTCACAAATGTCCTGACCTCACAAATGCCCTTCTGGAAGAATGGTCAAAAATGCCCATAATCACACTTCTAAACCTTGTGGACAGCCTTCCCAGAAGAGTTGAAGATGTTCTAGCTGCAAAGGGTGGACCAACGTCATATTGAAC
>JAOYMR010000007.1:9370711-9398028 GCA_025802075.1 Tenebrosternarchus preto | reverse complement strand
CGGACTGCCAGTCAGCAAAACCAAAGTTTGCATGCGAGTGTAGATCCTCTAATCATTACATTAGTGCTAAGGTTTCCATACCCAAGATAAATAGACGATTTTTTTTAAATACCATAAACCAATTATAAGATTATTGATATTTTCATACATAATAACATGATGGATATTTTCCACACCTTTAGGAAGAGAGACAAATATAATTACCTTTCTGCTAATGTTGCCTTAGATACCATGATGTCTCATAAATCATACAGCATCACCATTAGTTGGTGCTCCTACCTTTGATGAATATCTCTCTTAGAGTCCAATTAGATGACCCGAACCACACAGTGTAAGTTTTGCATGTGAATTATTTAACAAGGTAATATAACATGCATCACTGCTTTTTAACAAGGTGTATAAATGTGAATTATGATTCTAATCTTTGGGAGGTCTTTTAAGTGCACTAATAGACACTAGGGCTACAGACGTTACATGGTGTGACAGACTAATAATATGCTGAATATCCCATGCATGTTGTGAATGAGAATTAGACGTTAATAATGTAGCTACTGCATTACTGATATTAACTGAGATAAATTAGCAAAGAGAGCAAAGATTTTTGACAGGGTCCAAATCACAGATTGTATACTGCATCTAAGCAATCTTCCATTCTCAGTCATTTATACTTGACACTTATGCCTTTTAAAAGGCAGGGAAGCTGCTAGCAGTAAAGAGTCAAGTATACAGCTCTAACAGTCCACACATGTTTCAATATAAGTTTATTTTTTCCCTCCATCTTCCCACAACTTATTCATGGATCATGAAATTCCATTATGTATAACACCGTTTTCCTTGTTAAATGTCAAAGGATAAGACTTTAATTAGTCTAAGCATATATTTAATTAACTTAAATAGAAGAAGTGGAGACTTGTGCTCTATAATTAAACAAACTCTGCTGACATATCCATTTCACTAGCTGTTGAGATGTCTCTGACTAATTCCATCTGGGGATACTATGAATCACTACAAGAGTCGGTGCAGAAACAGTAGGAAGATTTGATTGATCTAAACTGCCCCTCATTTGCTCATTGATGTTTTAAATCAGATACATTACTTCAAAAATATCTACATAGTAATGCATACTTAAAAAATAATAACAGCCATACAAACATAATTTGTCACAGATAAATGAAGAATGATAATGATAAATGACCTTAATGAAATAATATGGAATAGCAAGGCTACCAGCAACTGCAAGCTTCCCTATTGCATCTGTGGCTGACCTTGTTGCAGTTGTCCACAGAGCAATGCCTGTTTTGCTGTATGACACACAAGCTATTCACTGAGATATAGCAGAAGGCATGGCAGGCTGTGGCATTTTCAGTGGGACCAGTGTGTATAATTGCCTCTGCACAGCACCACTGTTTGGCTCAAACCTGTACTGTCACACATATCATTTTCCTTTTGTTTTTTACATGTGGTTTCCACAAAGAGGCAACAGCTGGCTCATGAGAAATTGCAATATCAGATGCATTTATATGTTTCCATGTCTGTAGACTTGTATTCATTTTGAAAAAAAAAAGCCCTCTCTGTTTTTAGCATTGATTCTCAAACACACTGGGTCCACTCAATTTATTGTAATCTTGTCATGGGGAGAGTATTTCACTAAAACATTATCCCCAAATGAGTTTAGTTTCTAATTTATTTGGCAAATGTATTTTATTGCAAGACTTAGGTAATGAGGCAATGATACATTTTTGCATGGATAATATTTGAATGAATTTTTATTCAGAGACCATCCAGCTTTATTTCACATAATAATAATAAAAAAATCATGTTCATTATCAGATTTATAAATCTGGGATGAAGTAGAGGCCTTGAAAATTCCCCTCTGTGAGACACTAGACAGTCGAATGAGTCAAATAGATTAAATAATAATAGATTATTTAGTGTAACAACAATTTGCAGAGTAGTAAATCCACACCAGAGAGAAATTCTAGTCATAAAGCAGAAATGTAGCACAGGTCTTAAAATGCACACTCATTAACACGGCAGTTCACATTTCCAGACTGTGAAGAAACAAGCTCTGCAAAGCATAGCAGTAGTACTAGAAGAAAGGCAGAAGTTAGCATGAGTTCTCCATGAAACACTGGCTCCTCCACATTACTCCACTGTAAACAATGAATGATGAATCATAATACAGGCCATTCATTCACTCAGATACTGTGGGGAAAACCATTTAGACTAGATGGGTCAATAATAGTACCGTGTAATCAGTAGCCACATGGATGCTAGTTAGTCTATACAGTAGTCAATAAGAATAAAATTCATTGTCTTTTTCTATCAGATTGGAAAGCTATGTTGATTGTATTACAATAAGCATTATGTAGTCAGCTGTAGATAAAAGAACGTTTTACCATAGAGCACCCCCCCTTTTCCCTATCTGTCTGGCACAGCACTACCTAGGGTACACAACCTCTAAATATGTAGTCACTTGACCAATTTCTATGGGATCAACTAATTGAAATCAGTAAATGTGGAAGATGGTCAGTTATGGCAGATGTAGGGCTATATACTTGCAAGGCTATGAACATATGTACATTTAAAACAATTCAGCAGTTTTCCAAATTCACAGACATAGAATATCTATAAATTACTACTACCTTTGGGAAATTATGAGCAAAGTTTTTTTTTTTTTTAAGTTTATTTGCTTTTCTTCCAATTAAAATATAAAGGAATTATAATGTGAGAGTGTTAAAACAAAATAAAATGATTCACCACTCCTACCTTTCTTACATTTCTTTCTTTTTTTTTTTTTTAAGTACAACTGGATATTTAGGAAGTTAGACCCTTTCATGCATGGTATACATGACTGTGGAAATGGCAATTCCACAAAATTCTTATAGACAATAGTAATTACAATTAATTATGATTATTATCTTAGAGTTTCTTTGATACTGATAAGGAGGCCATTGGAAACTTAAACATGGGTTACATCAGTCATTTCCTCTATGTATTTATAACGGTGGACTCAGTCAAAAACTACGTACTCATAATGGTGAACTCTGGTTCTCCATGAATAAATGGAACTGTCCAGAAACCAAAGCACAGTGAAGCAGATGGCAAAACCTTTTTGAAAGATCACAGGTTGCACAGTTGTGGAAGTCTACTGTGATGCATGTAGCATGCTGTGCTAATAAAGCAAACCAGGATGCTGAGCTTGGAGATATAGAGTGTCTTTATTATGTTTAAACAACAACAACAGCAAGCAACGTAGCAACGAACATAAGACAAAGACTGACAAACAAGGGGTGACATACACACGCTTAAGTACACTCACACGACAAGACACAGGTGAAACAGATAACAATAACAAGACGTCTAAACACCATGCTCATAGACACATACACACACAACACACATGGAAAGCAAACTACACACACACACACACACACACAACACACACACAGACACGCCCACACTGACACAGGACATGAGAGGGGGCGAGAGTGGCCGCTGTGACATCTACAAGGTTACAATTAAGTAGCATGGCCATGCAAACAAACTATTTGGAGGAATTTCCAGTAGAAAGCTGTGTTATTATCTCACAAATGCGTGTGTTGGGTGTTGCCTTAAACATCACTGAACCTTTGACTCCAAGAAGCTCTGCAGTATAGAGTATGGAAACAAGACATTAGAAATGTTTTAACAAAAATACATTATGGATATTTTGAATCAAAATCTGCCTGTCTCTAGCTCTGAGAATATATATTTAAATCTTCCAGCATAGCATTGATCCAAAGAATATCTCTAGATCCCTAAAAATAATCAGCCAGCAGTTTGGTCATTTTAGTCCCTTGACCTAAATGCCAAAACCTGTACTATATAATAAACTGTACTATATACTAAAACCAATAAGTGCAAGTATGCCCATTTAGAGGCTGTTGTTACTTTTATCATTGTTCTCCTGTTTTTAGCATAAATTTAAGCTGATAATGTTTATTGTTTTTAATCAAGATTTCTGCATAATATTGTATGCTGGTAAAACATTCCAAAACTTCCTGTACTGTTGTATATTCAGTATAGTGTCAGTATATTCAAACCACCATGATGTCTCAATACAGCTAACAGACCAATTTTGTCCAGCCAGCATTGACCCTTGACCATCGATGTCTACCTACAAAAAGATGACACATAACTGGCAACATTTTGTATGCAGGTCTAATGCTGACAATACCTTTTAGATGATTTTTGATATTTGCTATTTGTCTTGGATTACACTAATCTAGTCAGCAGGAAGAGTTTATGCCTAACAGCTATTGTATATCTAAACAGCAGGTAAAAAAACAACAAATAAAAACATCAATTCTTTAATTCTTGCTGTCATTTGCATTATTGTTATCAATGCAGTTCTTCTTTTTCCAAGCCAAATTTGAATAACTGAGGCTTTGTGCAAGCAGTTCTCTTTACACAAGCAGTTCTGTTTATCTAAACATGCAGCCATTTGCTCAAGGGGTTGGTATTTATAGGCTCAGAAATATACACGGCTTGTTTACTGCCATCAAATCATCACAGCTGTCAAGAAGCATCTTTTGTAGACTAAACCTTTCCTGTATCTGTGTACTCGTAATTGATTCTCTGTTATATCACTGCTGAAATGTCGTTGAGATAAGCAGGCTGCAGCAGGCATGGCACAAAGGCCTTAGAGAAGTTGAAAAGACCGTCACATCTTATCAGAACTTTGAAACACTGGGGGAGAGGGGAGGAAAACAGGGAAAACGAGGTGCTGCTTTAAAATGCTTTATAGTGCTCTGTTACCATGACAAATGTTCAAATTTGTCATGGTAACATTGTCAGGTGGAACATATCACAATCGTTTTCACAAACTGATCATTGAATGGGTTGCAAAATAAGTTCTATTTATGAAATGAATTTATTCCTCTTTATGAGTTCAACTTCACTTTATGGGATAATGGTTTAAATGCCTACTTAATCTCAAGAAATGTTACTGTTAAAATGGTTACAAAAATAACTAATGACCTCACAGTTTTATTGCTTCTGGTCATATTATGAGATTAAAAATGCCTCGGTTCAAATGTAATGGATGCGTTTGTGATTAACAGCTGGGGGGCATACTTCCCATCATGTAAGGCAATGTTTTACTTTAGAACTAGAAAATTTAGAACTACAAAATTTGATCATCATAAAAAAGAAAAAAAGAGAGAAAGAAACTGTAATTAGTATGTAGTTTGTAAGTAAATTATTCATTTAAATGTGATGTCAATGCATCTGACCTTGATATTTTATCAGCATTGTAAAATGTGAGCGCTTTCACTGGAAAGAAGTCAGTCATAAGAAATGCTATGGCTGCTATACCTGCTCAAAGTGAAAGTAATGACCAAAGTGTAAAATGTGGTGGAAATAAATGAATTTAATTTATGAGTTAAAAGAAAACTTCCCCTCACCATTCATATATGCTTTAATTTACTGTATATTCAAAGGTCAATGAGATGCACAAAGACATATTCAGTGAGTTTTAGAACTTCAGAATTGCCTAATTACATGGGGTAGTGGGAGCTGATTACAGTTGATTATCACTAGGGTTATGCCTAGACCAAGCTTTATTACCATTTCCTTGTTCAATCAAGTCAAACATCATGAAGAAGCCAATTATCAGAGTTGCTAAATGCAAGACACAAATAAATTATACAAGAGGCCCTGATTAACATTAATATGGATGTGAAGAAAGTGCACAAATCAAAAAGGCAAAAATCAGAAAGACAGATTCTAAAAAATTTGATTTGTAATACAAAATGACCAGATTTATGGTGATGTGATTATCTGATTCCAGTATTGTTTTACAGGCCTTAACATTCAGCATGCATTCATCTGAATGGCAGGCATCAAGGTACAAAGCCGTTAGCACAGCACAAATCTCAGATGTCTTTCAGTACAAGCCAAAAATAAAAAAAAAGGCATCTTAAAAAACATAGTTTGGATTCTTTGGAATCCATATTTTATTGAATTATCCCTGATTTCCTTCAGCCAGTCAGTATTCATTTTTAAAAATGACAAAGTGAAGAGAGGTTTTTTTTTTTGGTGATTAATGCATTAATTCATAAGTTCATAAGAACATAAGAATTTTGTAGTACTCTATGTCTGACTTGAGGTACAGGGTGTTACTTTAGTAGCAATTTCCTTGCAATGCTTTGAAATTTACGTTTAAACATTGCACTGCTGAATTTCCTCTGTGCAGACAGTTGTTCCTACAGAAAGATGTCACGCATATATTTTGCCCTTTAGTTTGTGCTTGGGATTTCTAACAATTTCTTTTTGTCCCCATCTGTCTGGGAGTGTGGCTGCCCCCCCATCCTCACCAGGTAGCTAATGCTAGCATTGATAAATGGAAAAGGACATGCTTTAGCTTAGTCCATATCCCATATGTCTCCCTCCCAGTAATGGCTTCACCTCCTGGTGATCATACACCTCTATTAGACCAGGGACAGAATCTATAGATTTTAGAATGCAGTAATACTGTCCCTTGTGATAGGAGAGATACTTTAGTGTGGCTCTACCTCTTCAGAAGCAGAGGATATTCACAACAATTTTGTTTCCTTCAGGAGATGGCTGCTAAAAGTAAAGAGTACACATGTGGTTTTAGGTTCAGAACATTTATTTTTGTTTACTGTTTGCTTGTTTATTTTTGTTTCATTTTGTACATTTGTTTATTCATTCCTCACTTTCCAGTACTGTGGTAGGCTTTGCTGATCTCAAGTATACTAAAAATTCCTGATGGGTTGCTGATCTTGACTGACACACATTTATCTCCTTGCAGCTAAATTAAACAGTTTAAACATCTTAAAATACAATATCCTGAATTCATGCAGTGACATTCCTTAAAAAATGTGTGAGACGGAGATAAGTTTACAACTGCAAACATTAAAAGAATGACACACTCTAAATATGGCTGTGCTAAGTTTGGATTATATTTTTTTAAAAAGCACATTATGATTGCCTTTTATGCTAAATTACTGTTTTCATATCTGTATTTTCATAGTTATATAAGAGCTGATTCAATTCGAGCGAGTACACAAGAGCTTCTGGAATTAGTTGCTTGAGTGCCAGAAGGAAACACAAGTAGAGACCAGAACACAAGTGACAAAAAGGGCTCATGAAATGCTATTTCCTTCATGTTGTTTTCCAATGGCATCATGTTGGTCTGTTTCCTGATTGATATTAAACAAACCTCTGTTTCCAGTTAATCAACCTTGATTTAGACTATTATCATACAGGCCAAAAACTGAAAAACTTGTCAATATTTTAAATCAGTGGTTGTCAAAATGGGGTCCTTGGAATCCTGGGGGTCCATGATCCATAACCAGGGGTTCTGTGAAATAACTTGCTATACATAATAAATCATGCTATAACATTAAAAATGCAGATCTACACATGGAGATGTGTCAACAAAACAAGGATATTGTGTTCATAACCCACTTTGGGTTATTTTGATGTCAGACATCATGTCACTCAGGGTGCAAACCATTCCTGCTGCCAACAAGCTTTGCTCATTAGCCAATCAGCTATCTAGCTGGTGAGAATGGATAAATATTTGTCAGTCCACATCATCAGGTCATGATAGGCATGAAAAAGCTAAACTGAGGAAAAGGGAAAATATGATGATGGTTATAACGAGTTTGGTTTTACTGAGAACAGGAGGGGGGCCAAAATATGTCACGTGCCTTCATGTGCCATGAACTAAAGTAACATCTGATTACAAAGCATGCCATCCATGCTTCTATAACTCCAAGAATGGAGAAACTGTGTAGTGAGAGACATGCTCTCCCATCTCATTAATTTAGGTGGCCTCATAAATTGAGTTATTGTGAAATGGTGAGATAAGAATGCAAATATTCTGATCATATTTTTGTTTCTGAAGTAACAGACATAATTACTATGATGTGTTTTGTAACACTGGTAAAATAACTTCAGTTATGATTTATTCAGAGCATTCTGCCAGTGATTTGAATAAGGAACAAGAAGTGCATGATTTTAAAGTTGAAGCACTTATTGAAAATTAGCCTTAGACTGGTCATTTTAAATGTCTGGGTTTATTAGAACTAAATCTATGCCAGTCTTAAATTGTTCATTTTCTGAAAGCTATTATGATCAATTACTTCAAAAGTTCAAATGCTGTCAAGCCAAGTCTAAATTCAATTTGTGTAAAATGACTCTGTTTAAAAAATACAAAAGTGGTATTAACATGATTCTAAATGAAATGGGTTTCTGTTTCTCTCTGTGAAACAGGTCTGAACTACTTAGGTTGAAAAGTTTTACAATATATGTGGTTCCAATGACACTTAAGAATACAAACGGTAGTAAGCATAGGCTTAATCTGTGTTATGACTAAGAGGGGCTCATTGGAAAATTACATCCACTGTAAGGAGTCCCTGGTCTCAAAAGGTTTAAGAATCCCAGTTTTAAATGCTTGATGTTGTACCAGTGCTTATTACAGATAATGTTGTTAGTTTCTTGTTAGAATGCTCTGAAGCCTACTGATAGGCTCTATGAATCTGATTACCATCCATGAGGATCAGAATAATTTTGCATTTAAGGCACGTGTGGTCCTGGAAAGCAGGTCAAGTAGGCTGGGTGAGGAGGGCTGTGGGCCTTTATGCTGGTGCAGCTTTACAAGATCTGGTCGTTTTTCTCAGGGCCATGATTAATTGGAGCAATGAGGCTCATTATGAAGATTAAGGAGTTACGGGAAAGTTATTGATCATTGTCCCTTAAATAACCCTAAAGTTACTTGTCTATGTGTTTGTGTCCGTGTGTGTGTGTGTGTGTGTGTGTGTGTAGGGGTGTGTGTGTGTGTGTGTGTCTGTGACTGTGTGTGTGTAGGTGTGTGTGTTTGTGTCTGTGTGTCTGTGTGTGTGCTTGTTCAGCAAAAAGAATCAATGCTGAATTGGAAAATAACAGCATATTATGGTACACATAGCACAATAATATAATAGCTAGATATCTTTAACCTCATTTTTACAGATAGTGTTAACTTATTATTTAAGATATTCACCCTTTATTAGAATTCTATATTATTTTTTAGAATATTCACAATATAATTTTCTACTAATATAATATGATTTGTATTATTCCATAGCCCATTTTACCAAGTCAAATTAGCATTTCTTTCTCTGCTGATTCCACAAGAAAATATAAAACTAGTGTTAGTGGAAGTTATCATGGCACATCATTACCATTCATACCATTCTTACTGATAGGTCTCCTGCATTTCTCCTCCATTTAACTTTATTATAAGAGCCACTAAAATGTCACATTGTGATTTTATGCTACTGCATGTTTCAGTAAGGACAGAATGTGGCAGTATGTGAAGAAGCTTGAGAGATCATTTTCAGCAAAGCTCCCCACTTAAAAATGATCTCACAAACTCTAGTTAATAATAGTTTAAAGCTAATGAGGAATTAGCAGGACTTGCCATAGTGAAGAATGACATTCTAGAACTTTGTATAATACCTAATAATGTGACAATGGCAGTGGGAAGATAGGAACACAGGGAGAACTTCCAAAATGCCATGCACCTCCGGACTTTTTTTTAGCTTAAATGTAATATTTAGAGTTGTAAAAGAGTACAGATGTGCAGACCTCTGCACTTATAGTCACAATGTATCCCTAGTCGTACAGTTTGCATGCTAAAATTGCAACTGCAGCTATGCCCAACATTTGTCACCAGTCTTAGTTGACAAAGAAATCAGCAAGAATGCTGTGTGGACAAAAATTGGCAAATAAGGATGTAGAGACAAAGGACATGAGCAAGACACTATGAAAATAGTGCCTCAGAAATATTCCAACTAAAGGCCATTTTACACTAGAAGTGCAACAAGTTGCACCTATTCTGTGATGCTTGTTATTTCTCAGTGGATGAACCACCGTGTGTATAAGGACACAGTAACATGTATTCCTGCAGTAATAATGGAATGTGGATGAGTGGGAGTCTCTACTGCTTCAGGAATGATATTAAAATATATGATGGTGACTTTTTGTCTCCTCACCAGACTTAATCTGAAACAACTAAAACATTACCACCGTGGTACAGCTGGTGTAAAAGGTTATACTGATGAATATATTACTTGGGACTAGCAAAGCAGTTACCATGTTGGTGTAAATGGTCATAAAATAGATTTAAGGGTGCTAACGTATCAAATGAGACCAAAAACACTTGAAGGACTGGCACACTGACCAGCCTAGAGAGTTCCAACAGTTTGATGATATGCTGCTGTTTTCAGCATTACTGAAATATTTAACGCTGTTTCATTAAACTATCGCCCTGATAAGTATTTATTTTCCTACTCTTGGGCTAAAAAACATAAGTGCTAATAACAGCTAATCTTACTTAAAGTTACTTCAAAGCAATGATCAGTGGTCTCAACATTTATTACCTGGAACAGTGTTCGTTTGGAACACTGTTCCAGAATTTGTTTATTATGATTGACACAATTAGCTCCATTTCCATGCCACTCTATTTACACTGATTGTATGAACATGAGCCCTACTTTAGTTTAGACTGAAGTACAAACAGTTCCACACGCTTGCTATGTTTCATGTGTTTTATATTATTGAATTTGGTGTGAGTAGTCATTGTTCTAAACACCAAGTAAGATTTCTAATTTTGAAGTTTCATATTAATCGCTTCAGAGCTGTCAGGACTATGGTTAAATAGGTAAAAGGATTTATTTTTCTCTTTACAGATGGCAGTCATACAACATTTTTATTTATATGACCTTATAATGTCACAGTCTGCATTTTTGAGCAAGACTAGTGATTGGCAAGAAAAATCTTGGATATGTTTATCTAAAAAAAAAACCCCACAATTTTATCTGCCTGTGGTACTGAATATCAGTATATTTCAAAATATCATATCAAAGTTGAAAATTTCAGTATTGTGACAACACTGCAGTGCTCAACAGCAGAACCTGACACCTGGCACCTGACAAGTGAGAGAAGCTGACAGAGACGGCGTGTGTCCGCCTTCCGTGCTACAACAGCAAAAATACTTGGAAACCATAGTCTACAGAACTGGAAGTTGCTGCCCAGAATTGTAGCTGCACAGTGGCCATAACCACAACACAGTTGTATGCACTAGAGGGAAAACCCAGGAAAAGTGTTAGAGGGTAGGTGCTGGGCGGCTGCTACTGGAGAGGCAGAGGCTGAAGGGAGAGTGGATAAACATGCAGGTGGTGGAACTGAGCATGGTGGTTCTGCAAGCATATTTGGCTACACACAGAGTTAACTGGAACAGTTCCTGTGTGCGTTGCCGCTGGAGGAGCTAAGACAGTGTGTGCAGCTGGACCAGCCTCCAAACAGTTCAGCACAAAGGCAGAGCAGACACTCATTGGGTCTCATAGAACTTGATGAAAAGATGTCGTTGCAAACAACGCAGTGCTTCACAGTGGAGGATCTTGAGGAGAAGATGATGTGCCAAGCAGCCTCCTGAGCAAGTGACGATAGAACTGGCGGTGTTAGACTGGCAGCGCAGGAAGAGAAGAAGACACTGTGCCAGTCAATAGTATGAAGTCAGTGGAAGATTGCAGTGGAGGTTGCAGTGAGGGGTGAGCCTTAGCAGGAAAGAAGAATGCTCAGCATTGTCACCAATACTGGCTGCTACTGCATACTTTGAGTTTGGTTCAGTATAGAATGGAAACAACTCAGTGCCCTCACTGATACTGGGCTCATAAGTGGTGCGACAAGGCAGAGCAGAGCAGAGATGGAGAGTCAGAAATATTCAGTGGTATATATGGCCATCAATTTTTGTCTCTGAAGGTGATGATCATATAGAACACAGAACTGGGAATAGTGAATGAACTAGGTAGCGCTTAACAGATGAGAAGAAACAGTATGTATGAGCTTCTGCCCTGTTAGAAGAACATCTTTGTGGCCATGGAGTGAGTGTACAGACTTACTTAGTGCAGCATAAACATTGGCAGTGCTACACTGATTCAGCCCTGTCCCCACTGGTTTCCAAAGAAAGTGAATTGGATGGTAGCTGTAGGAGTAATGGAGCCATATAAAGGACCCTGGGCAATGGCAAGCGAGGCTAACACATCAGTGGCTCAACACTGCTGAAAAGCCTGACTCATACCATCTCCAGTGGATTCTCCAATATCAATTCTGCAAACCTCCGGATGCATCTAAAAATGTGCAACTTTCTTCTGCAGCACAAGATCTTCCTGGTACACATCATGAATGGAGCCTGAGTGTAAACAGACCCAAGACACATGGATGTTGTGTCAAGGTGGCCTGTGTCATGAAATGATGATGAACTGCAATGCTTCTTTGGTTCAGATCAGTGTACTACTAGTATTTTGTGCATGGACTAGCCAATATATCTATGTAGTATATATGCACTATTACACCAGCTGACAGTGAAAGTAGCTGTGTACCAGTGAAGCAAGGCAGGTGAGTGTGTGTTTGCTGCTCTCCATGCTTGTTAATGTGAGGCACAGGTGCTGGCATTTCCCAGGGCATGAGGGGTATACACCGTAGACACAGACATCAAAATTCATACCTTGTTAACTCATTCAGGTCAGAGAGCTCAAGGATCAGGTCACAAGGTGGATCATGTGACTGCAATTGTACCACTTCACCATTCAACACCATGCTGGATGCCTACGTGGTAACACCAATACCTCAGTACACACATGGAAACACTGATGGCTCAATGCCTGTCTGTGACTCAAGGAGAAAGCAGATGGTGTCGAAAGGCATGGTGCTGTTGTTGCCCTTAGTAACACTGCACCTGATGCTGTGAGCTATGAGGAGTTCTGCCATGGCTGGGAGGAGGATACAGAGCTCTCCTGGGCACACAGATGGCTCCACGTGGGAATAAAACCAGGTTGGGCAGATCTAAACACTGGCAGTGCTGTAGGTAAGACAGATCTTGCTGTCGGATGCACAGCAAGCCGTCATACCATGAATGGGAGGATCCAGTGAATGTCTGACCATTGCTGATCCTGCACAGCTTGAGGGGAAACTGTGCTGGGTGTTCTTCATGAGCCAGCTGGCATGGGGAATTTTGTCATAGACAGGACCTTGATGCAGCTGCAGCAGAGATGCTGCTGTCTGGGCTGTCATATGAATGTGGAGCAAGTAAAAGACTGCTGTAGTAGTCACACATTCTGCTTCAGTCTCTCTGCTTCATCACAATGATGAAGGGAGTTTCCATCAATATCCTTGGACATTTTTCCCCACTACCGTTGCCAGGAACATCTGTGTCTTTGTGGTCATGGACTGCTTCAATAAATGACTTCAGGAAGAGTTGTTCTGCCAATCTGGGATGCCAGAGGAGCTCCACAGTAACCAAGGATGCAACGTTGAGTTGCAGTTATGGCTGAGATCTGCTGCTGCCCAAAATACTCAAAATACTCCACCCCATCGACAAATGGATGGCATGTGCTACATTTCCAGATGCTCAGCATTGAGATATACCACACAGGTATTTTCACCACACAGTGGCATGTCCGAGATAGCCATCTACCCCTGGTACTGTTAGCATTGTTTAGCTTGTGTTGCTGTTTAGGCTGTCTGCTGTTATGTAACTTGTGTCTGGCTGTTTGAGTCTATGCCGAAGAGCTCTTGCCAATTATTTCAATACATGGAATAATACAAATCATTCTCTACAGGAATAACCAGAACAATACAATCGTTCAATAAAAACAACTCAACCAGCCAGGGACAACTGCTCAACTTGCCAGGGATGCAAGTGTGTCCATAGCACCTGCGCTGCAGGAAAAGATGCTGCCCTAAGCATCAGTAAACATGGGAAGTCTCCTGCATCGTGAAGCAGTGTGTGGAGGAGGTGGTGTATCGGACAGAGCAATTATCTGCTGTGGTCTATAGGAACCAACTTGCTCTGTGAGAAAGAGACTGCATTGCGGCAAGAGCATGTATGGACTGTGAAGACAGCACTGTACCATGGACAATGAGGATAGCAATACACCAAGGAGAGAGGACGGGGACACCTGCTGCCCAGGAGAGGGGAACTCTTGGCATCTGAGGATGGTGAGTGTGCCAAAGAGATGTTGCAGCATGGGCACTAAGAACCCATCTTCAGGCCGTATTGGTTGCAAGGTTGGATGAACCTTGGGTGGGCAAAGGCCACTGCATCTAGGGCCAGTCGAGTGGGCAGAGAGGAGCATCCCAGGTCTCCCAGAATGCTGTGCACCTCTCCACAAACCTTATTTAAATTTAATGTTTGGCACAATTGTAAAATAGCTGAATTGCATACATGTGTTTGGATCGGTTGAATTGCGTCTGCTTCTTGTTTAGAAATAAAGAACTGCTTTAAGCAGAAATGGCAATCTCCAATTCTTCTTTTGCACCAGTGATGATGCAGTTGCTATATGTTTATTTTTGACTGGGCAGATTGAAGATTTTAATCCAACCCAAAAGTAGATTTCTTTTCAAAGGGTGTGAGATTGTGCAAGAGCACAAAATTAAACATCAGGAGAAATAACAAAGCAACTCGGTGCAGGTTTTCAACAAACAGGTTGTAACGTGTTGTGGACTTGGGGTGAACACTAATGTAAGTGATACACAAAAAAACAATATAACAGGAAGAGATAGAAACTTAAATAAATTTAATAGATCACAGTACAGAGAATAAACAAAGAATATGAGATGAAGTAAAAATGTTAACACATAGGACAATACATCAGAAAAGTACATGAGCATACAATGACTACTAAAGTAAACTTCCTAAGAAACTAACAACATGAAGAGGAAACAGAAGCCAATCCTATAACATAAGACCCTAAAGAATGAAGCATAAAATCCAAAAGTTGACTGAAAGACAGACAGAACCAACCTAGGAAAGGGAATACAAACCAGAACATGAAACTATACTGAACAGACTGACACGAAAGGGAACAGGGGAAAACTAACGGAAGAAGAGGAAATACAATTAACAAACTGAGAAACTAGGACAAAGCAGGAAGAGACAGTGAGAACACAAGGACATCTGACCATATGACCAATAATGAGCAACTAAAGACAAAACTAGGAAACCTTAAATAGAAGAGATAATGAAGGGGAGAAGGGTAAAGAGGAGCAAGGCAAAACCAGGCAAAACAAGGAAGGGAATAAGAATGTGAAAAAAACCAGGAATGGACTACAGATCGTGACATAGGTGAGGTTTGTATGTGTGTGTGGCCATGGGTGTGTGTGCTGAATAACTTACATTTGAGTACCTATTTGTTATTCTTTGTTACTGTATTTATCATTGTTTAATAGAACTAGGACTAGTGCAAATTCTTGCATGTTAGCAGAATCATACAAGTTCAAATGTCTACTGAACTCTATTCTACTTACTGGCTAGGATGCATTCTGTGAGTCAACAACAAAGCATTCTGTGTAGGTCGCTTTGGATAAGAGTGTCTGCTAAATGCCCTCAAATGTAAATGTAAATGACATATCTGTTTGCATTATCCCAGTTGTTGCTATGGCAGCAATGAAATTAGAAAACTCAAAGAGAAAAAAAAATGTATCTGCATTTTTGGAACTTTAGAATCCCATGTAATTAATTATAATTTAAACATCAACTTTTTTTTTTTTAAATATAAACTGATATATACGTGTAAACATTATCTGGCACACACACACACACACACACACGTGTGTGTGTGTGTGTGTGTGTAAGATAATGTTTACACAAACAAATAATCAAAATAATTAAAAACAAAATGAAGAATACAAATCTTTCCTTCAGTGCAACCCACTAGAGCTTTCAGAAGATTCTGACTATTTCGGTTTGTGTCAGAAAGTCTTATTAAATCAAGGGTGACAGATTATTGGATGGGATGTCTGGTGCCTCAGATAGGGGGAAAATTTTAACTCGTCCTCTGAGCTCCAGAGGTAGAGTATGACTGATCGAGTGGAGAGAGGATCCATTTCCAAGAGCTGCACATATCTAGGAACATCAGGGACAATCAGTTCAGCCTGAACCCCCCAATTACTCCTGAGAGATGTCAGACAAACCAACTGAGTGGATCAGCACCTGCTTGTACTGGTGTGAAAGGTGCAAACCTGTCAGTCAGGGCTGCATGTTCTAAAACAACCTGCTAGGCTAATGTTCATGGAGACCAGAACTCAAGAGGCAGAATATATATAATGAAATATATATTATATAATATATATAATGAAAGGCATGTTCTTAGCATGCTAATGATGAGGTACTGAATACGTCATGCTTTGACTTGGCACGGGGGCGTTTTGAGCATGTCCACGTGATAATGAAATAGCAGGGTGCATGTTCACACAGCTTATCGCGCCTCGCCAGGAGTGTGTTGCTAGCGCTTTTAACACCACCACAATGAAAAGAAACGTCGACTACAATAACTGCTGTTGGTGAGTGTGCTGCAAATAAAATGGAATATTTAATATCCATAGGCACTTTTGGCGAAATAGTGTCAGAAACATTATCCTCTGTAGATGCAATTAGCAAGTATTTTTCCTCTTTCCTTTAACCACGTTAATCAAGATGTTCGGATGTGCTAATGCTTTAAATGCTTTGTACTTTTATAAATTATGACCTCACACATTTGAAATAAAGTTGGTCAGTGGAATAAGTGGATAATTGTTCTATATCCCACCTGTCAGGGCTGCTGCTAACATACACAGAATGGCTGTATGTTCAATGAGGGGCAGTATCCATACCATCCGCTGTTATGCCCACGCCCTCACTCCACACAGTATTGGTTTGTGTGCCCCACTTGTAACTGAGAGGAGATTTCACAGTGTCAACACAAACCACAAGATTCACTAGCAGTTTCTACTAGGCCATGTGCATTTTAATAAATTGATCAGTGAACACCTTAAACTCTCTAGGTCCCTTTACACATTAGAACGATGAAAACATCCCCCATTTCTGTCGTAATGCACCCTTATCAAAAGTACTGCTCTTTCTACTTGTTACTCTGCTACCAGATACCTTTAAACTACTCAACCTTATGTATAATCTTACTACATACCATTTGCATCATTTTACACATTTGTACGGCTTTGCAAAGTTATTTTTACTAAAATTGTGTAGCAACTTAGTGTTACTTCTATGATTAGCTGTTCTTGTCAATTTTTTGTCATTTCTTCCGAACTTCAGCCTTTTTGTTTCATGTGTTTTATGTGGGTATGCAGCCAACATGTTTCAATATACTCAATACAAACTGCTAAAGAAACTTTTGAGTTTCAAGTCTTGGATGATACTGAATCACTTCCTAATGATCTTTGTTCTACTTTCTCTAAAGCCATCTTCTGATGTCGGTGCCCTTCTAAGGCGATACTACAGATATCAACGAATTAGAGGTGTGTGGCTGAACTGCATAGCCCTTTGTTTGGAGCTCAACAAACAAAAGCCCAATATCACTAATCTACAGGTGGGTTTGTGCTGTCTGGTTGGCTGTGGAGCTTGGCGGATATAGATAAGCAGATTCATTGACGTATACGACCTAGCTCTCTCTTCATTCCCAGACCCCATTACGACTTATTGATTTGTAAGAGGCTGAAGGACTTCATTTGAACCACAACAAACATAAATAAACATATGAAGCTAAATTTATCAGGTGCAGAATTTGCTTTAAATCAGCATTTGGCCACAATTTTTTAAATTCCAAATGTTTGTTGTTTATTACTGTATGAATATTCCTTATTTGTATTTGAGATGCCACCTTCATATCAGCCATTTTCTTTATTCTTTATAATCCTTGCAAAAAAAAACAAACAAACAAATAAAAAAACAATCAGGATGTTGTCTGTTTAATGATAGATATTCCATCCTTGTCCCTGTGTCACAATCAGGTGCCAGCCAAGCTTTACTCACCTGTTGTGTCTACAGTACACGAACAGTGATCACAGTGAGTGATATAGTTGTGTGAAATAACGAATGAAACAGTGAATGAATTGATATAATAAAAATAGTAAGTTGCCTACTGAAGGAGCACCAACACCTTCCAAGTCTTCATGTCAGATAGCAAACACTGGCATAAATGATTTCTCATGTGCTCAGACCAGTTAAGCGTTTATCAGTCACTAGAGCATGTTTCTGTTTTCAGGGCTGTTAAGGTCATTGCCAGCCAGGATCTTTTGTGTCGAACAAGTCATATCTGAGAATGTCACTGCCTGGTCATTACTCCTCCCACAGTGATGGTGAGCTGCCTTATCTGGTCTTGTTATCAGAGACACTGATGATTAATGGACATGCAGTGATAGCAACTGAGTGCTGATGTCACAGTGTCTCCTGCCTCTGTTTACCTACTCACAGTGAGAACCATGGAAGGGGATAAAAGGTAAGGATATCACAGGAAAAAAGGAGTGCATCTGTGCAATGATCTACCATAGGGGTTTACTTAGAGGAAAAGGAATGGCACTATAATATAAAATAATGATTCACTGTCGATATAGTATAAAATAGTGTTTAGTGATTTGTTGAAAACTTTTGTTTGTTTGTTTGTTTGCATTTTCTTGCATCCATTTCTTGCCTCCATACTTTGACAGTTTAATATCTAACTCATCCTAGCACTTTCCACCAACTGTGATAGCTTTCCACACAGCCTTAATTATATTCATGACTGACAAATTGGTGATTTTCTTTAAAACTGTTTCAAATTAAAGACAGATAAGATAAGAAAATATTTTTGAAAGCAGTTATCAAACACATCTATTTTCTACTGGCTACTTTTTGTCTTGAAAGAGGAGCCATTTTCTCCATTTACCAAATGCATCTCTCTGTCCCGCTCTCTCCAGCTTGCTTTTTAGAATAAAAATAAGTTAGGAAATTGTAGATTACTTTTATGTGGAAGTCTAATTTGTAATTGAAAGCTTTATCAGAAATGATTGGGTGGCTGGAACATCATAATGAAAACTGGGTGACTCATGCTAAAAGCAGGCCGAAATTATAATCAAACATGTCAATGTTAATTGCACTGTGCCAAGATTTTCCATTTCTCAAAAGAATGATGTGATTTCTGGTCAGTGGTAATTATTTAAGATTCGACAAGTTCCAGCTGTCCTCTGTTAAAGCAGGCCCATGGTTATAAGGTCACATATTAGAAAGTATTTATGTTTTAGGACTAAGGGCAGCATATGGGCCTAGTGGTAGATTTCTGTAATGCTCCTATCATGTACCTATACTCTGTTTAGATGGGCAGCACCTTCTAACTAATTTGAAAGAATATGGATTTATATCCTAAATATTATGCCATGATATTTTAATCTAACATAACACTAATTTGAAAATGATGTAGTTAGGAGAGTGAGCAATGGAAGTCAGGAACCTCCTGAAATTTCTTGAAGCTTAAAAAGTTTTAGCCTCAATGTAATCTGAAGCTCACTGGATCTTGCGTTCGTGCCAGTGCCAGTCTCACACTAACGTACCTTCCAGGTCCTTGGAAAGAGCAACGTGAAAGTGGCTTCGCCTCAAAGAGGGCCTTTTGGCGGCTTTATTTTCTTCATCACGGTTTGCACACATTTTATCTACCTCCTTTTTACTTAACACCTGATCCCAGGATGGCATTTCTCTGCTGGGCTTTAGGATTAGAGTGGAAAGTAAAGCAGCATGCAGTCTCTATTCTTGCACATATAAAAGGAGCAGGGTAAGCTTTTATAGACCAAATAAAAATCTCACATCACTTGAGATTTGACATAAATCCATTCCACCCCATACAAAAGCCAGAATCCTTTGTTATGTACTGAATGATTGCAGCGAACCTCATTTTGGTGTGTACTGATGTCATTATATATCATTGTATTTTGATTAATAAAATTGTGAAGATTTTAAGCAAATATTAATAAAATATTAGCAAAATAAAATATTAGCACCATAGCAAAATTAATGAGATGTTTAGGTGAGATGTTTATTGCGTGTGAAGAGAAACTGAATACAAAAAAGCTGAAGCAAGTCAAAAGGTGCCACAGCATTTCATCAGCTGTATTTCTGAATGACATTTTTACTTATTTAATAGAGTCCACAGCTCTGCACTCAGTACCTGAATGTTGTGTCCTTGAAGGAAGATCCTTCTCTCCTCTATGTACCTTCTTCCTGTTTTGTCACCCAATCCCCTCAATCGCAACGGGCAGATTTTCTAATATCCATTACTTCCACTGAGGTCAGTGCAATCCCACAGGAACTGCCAAAGACTTGGCAGGTGCCGATAAGGGCCTCACTCCAGACACAGTAATAAGTTAACAAATCCCACCATGACCCAGAATCCTCTTCTTTGCTGCTCTCCACCTATTTCCATAAAGTCATTAAAATACACCTGGTGTCCTTTTGGGAGACAGGAGTGAGGGGTCGAAATGCTTGCTAAGCCATATGTGTCTCGGATCACTCACAGAAAAATGTAAACTAAAGACGGGGAGAACTACGGGCATAACAGTGAAGAACGGTATGTAGTTTTAACCTGCTTTTAGTGTGTGATCTGTCTCCACCTTTGCACTTAGTATCATGTGTCAGCATAGATTTGTGGAAGTAAGTCTCTCACACGGATTTTCATTTTCTGAATCAAAGTGACCTTCCATCCTTTTTATTTGACCCCCCAACATAAAGTATGAGCAGCGCTGATTCAGTAATTCCTGGGGATAATGTCCCAGCCTCTCTCTCTCTTTCCTGTCCCCTTTTCCCAAGCTTAGCCTGCCAATCACGCTTCAGCTGCATTCAAGTGGCAATAGTGTTAATGATTCATTTCCCTTGTAATCCCCGCTCAGCCTGATAGCATTTGATGGCTGCCGTTATTTGCGGATGTTTGTCATTGTTTGCTCTGCTATAGTAAGCTCAGGCGATTTAGCCAGTGAGCCTTTTAACACATAGAAAAACTCATAGGCCAGGGCTAAAAGGCCTAACATACAAGAGGCAGCATAATGCTGGAAACATGCAGTAAACTCTGATTAGTGCATTTGAGAAAGCCCATCATTTTTCAGGATTTAAAGGCCAGTAAGTACACATGCCACCCATTGTAGTTTTAATAGAAAAAGCTCCAGTTAAATCGAGTTTTGCTACACTAGTCACTAATGTATCCATTAGTATGTAGGAATTAATGCATTCAAAGAATTTTAAAAAACCCTTAAAATAGACTACTGTAGATTTGTGATATTCACAGCCTGAACACTTGCTACTATATTACATTGCATACTTAGCTTGTTAGCTGTTTTTTTTCTTATTATGTTTCCATTGACTGAACAAATTTGAACACATTTGCTGTAACATGCTTGAAAACCAGCCAGGTGAGGAGAAGTGGTTGATTCAAACACATTTTCATGGTGTTTCTATGTTAAATGTAGTCTTTTTTAAAGTAGAGCTGATAATTTTACTTATGTATTTGAACTAATTTCATCCAGTTGTTTCCAGGACATTAAATGTAGACCCAGTCAAACCATCAAAGATCTCAAGTAAGAGGCAAGGCAGTCTGAAAGAATGGTCACTGAATGTACACCAGCAGCAAGGACATGCCTCACCCCCAACAAAGATTCAAGTAAATGCTAGCAAATAAGAGTGATCACTTTATTAGGCATGGCTACTATATATCTGTACTTAATAGGCTGTCATACATTTTACAGTGGATTGTAAATTATAATCCAGCTCTCCTGACAACACCATCACACTATGAGGGACCAACTTTTGTCCAGAAACACACACACACACACACACACACACACACACACACACACACACACAGTTGTGTTCAAAATTATTCTACCCTCACTGCAGTAGTGTTTTAGCAAGTTTGACATTTTTTTTTATCTTGTTCACAATTACATCAAATAAGGAATTAATAATAGACAAATGCACCTTAAATTACAACAGTATTTTTTTCTAATATGCCAACCGTCATGGGACTCCCCTCAGGGAGTCCCAAAAGGGAGGCAGGAATGCCGAGCACGGGGAAAAAAAGACGTTTATTTAGTTTCGGTTTTCACGCAAACAGTAACGTCACACCATATACTCATGCAGACTCGGACGTGGTAACGACATGGGCTTGACGTAGACAGATAAACATTCAGTGACATGCACGCACTTAAATACACTCACCCTTAACGAGACACAGGTGAAACGAGTTAACAAACAGCCACAAAACTGGCAAGCACCATGCCTACGACACAGCGGCGCACGCACAGGCACACACACTCGTACAATAGACACACGAACACACCTCCACACAGACACGCCCACACAGACACGAGATGAGGAGGCTAGAGCGGTCACCGTGACACCAACAAATGTCCTTTTTGTGATTTGCTCATTGACAAAGTTATTCAATTAGTCACATCATTAGTACTTAGCTCCCTTTGGCAATAATAACATCCTTCAGACATAAAACATTGCTTGACATAAGTTTCTTGCAGTGAGATCTTAACAGGTATCTTAGCTCATTTCTCATGGGCAAAGGCTTCCAGTTCATTGACATTCTTGGGTTTGTATGCTCCAACTGCCTTCTTCAAGTCCCACCAGAGATTTTCTATGGGATTTAAGCTGGGTGATTGTGATGGCCACTCCAGAATCTTCCCACCCTTCTTCTGCAACCAAGCCTTGGTAGAATTTGAGGTGTGCTTGGGATCGTTGCCCTGTTGGAAGGTCCAATGTCTCCTAAGCTTCAGCTTTGTCACTGACCACATGACATTTCCACCAAAGATCTCCTGGTAGTCAACTGAATTCATGGTACCTTCCATACGGTGGAGCTTCCCTGTACCAGCACCACCATTCTTCACAAGGTGTTCTTTTCTTCCTCATTCTTCCTCCTCCTGACATATCGTTGATCCATATGCCCAAAGAGTTCCAAATTTGTCTTGTCGCTCCAGAGAACAGTATCCCAAAACCTTGATTTTTGGCATACTGGAGTCGACTCTTGTTGTGCTTTGGAGTTAGCAAGGAGGTGCGCCTGGGAGTTCTGTCCTTCATCTTGCAGCGTGTGCCTTATTTTCTGGGCCGAAATCTGAGTACCTCCCTCTGACAAGTCCTGTCACAGTTCCTCTATTGTCAGCCAGGAATTTTTCCTCACCTTTTGTTTCAGGTACTGGACAGCAGTTGCAGACAGCATCCGCTTTCTGCTACACCCAGGTAGCGTTTCCACTGTGCCTTTAACTTTAAACTTGAGAATTAAGCTTCCAATTGTGTCTCTTGAAAGGTTTAATGTTTTTGCTATCTTTTTATATCTATATCCTTGCTTATGAAGAGAAATTACCTCCTCTCTTGACTTCCTTGACCATTTCCAGATATATAATGATGCCTATTATGTATATAATGAGGCCTATTTTATGTATTTATTTATTTTTGGTTTATTCCTGAAAGAGGCACCTGAATACATGGTACAGTTTTTTGGTGAAATACGTTATGAGTACATGCCTAAATACATTTTGAGTACATAGAAACAGGATTGGTAGCTAATAGGTATAACAGAAACATGTACCTACTAAACATGAGCTCTGTTGGTAGCACATTACACTGGTGAGAGACTGGTTGATTATCAATTTACTCAAGTTTAAGCACAAAAATATGTAGATTTCTTTTAAATAAAATATTTTTCTACATAATTAAGTCATCAAAGGGCACAGTTATTATATGTGATGTTATTGACTGATGGGGGCACATCACACATACAATCTAACAGAGTTTGCACAATTTTTTTTTCCAGCACAAGAGCATTCTCATCCTTATAAAGACATCAGATAAAATGGCACTGGAGGGCGAAGAAGGTAGTAACTTTCATGACACTGTAAATCTGTCTAATCTAATGATTTGGTTCACCTGCAGTTGTAGTTTGATATGTCGTTGTCCCTGCTTTGTCATTTCAAGGAGATGTAGCTACAGCACACTGCTTTTCCAGCCAAGATGTCTGATTTATAATATCCTCCATTTACTTCCACATAGGTGAAACTTGAGATTTTATATTAGCATTGAACACTCTTGAGTTCAAAGCTAATAGTGGTGTGTGAAAGTGCCCTAAAGGGAACTTTTTGCTTGACTGTAGAAGTCGGTCATAACTTGGATGTAGCTCTGCCAATTCTCAATTGGTCATGAGTCTAATATAGAAAGTTCTTGAAGGAGTTTCTATGTTCAGCCGAGGTTTGAGGCACAGTGGCTTCTTGTGACATTACAGAAATGCCACCCGCTGTGAAAACTGCTTTCGCCAGCGGTTCTCTGTAGACAATGGCTTGCTGAAACTGCATCAAAATCACACTCTGAGACATTACTTCATTTTGAGCAGAGGGCAATAAAACATGAAAATTCTCCAGTGTGCTCTTTTGATTCACTTAATTTAATGACACTACTTCATTAATCTGATGGTGGCAAAGGTAACTACTAACAAATGACCACAAAATACACCAGCTAGTAGAGATAATGATAGAGCACAACAAACACCTACTGCCCACAAGTAGTGGATGCATCCCTCATTAGACCTTAAGCCATTGATGGCTTTTTTTTATGCCAGAGCTGTGCTCCATCATAAAAGACTGTATGGGTCTGTGCCAATTCCTGAAAGTCACTTCAGGTCCTTGCTGTTTTGCAGGATTCCTTCATTAATAAACTCCCATATAACTTTAACATACATTTGTGTGCAGCCAGTGATTTTCCTCTTGTTGACTTATGAACCATGCTACATAAACACAGTAACATTCAGTAAGCCCAGAATAAACCTATGAGCATTTTATTGTACAATTCAGTGGAGAGCATACACTCGATTTAGTATCTTTAAGTGGCCATAGAGTTTAACTTTCAGAGATACACTGGAGATCAAAATTAGAGATCAACATACAATTTCCTAAATGTCAAGGTCATTGTGTAGTCCTATGTGAAATTACTCATAACAGGAGTGAAATAGCACTATTTTAAGCTTATTTCATAAATTGTATATATTCTAAAGCACAGAATAAAAAAACTTAAGTGATATAATTGAAAAAGAACACTGATCAAAATTAGAGAATACTTTCAGACACCTGCAAGTTATTGGTGTTAATCTGGCACCTGGTGCTAATTTCCTTAATTATCTGACAAACCCTATTTAACTGGCAGTCTAACTTTCCAGTTTTCACTGACTTTGTAAAAATGGTGTGCCATTCCAAAGTGACTGAAAGGGCCAAAGGGGTGACCCTATCAGCCATAGCAAGAGAAATTGGCCATTCCAAGCCTGTGATTTCTTGAATATTGCATCTTTACAACATCACAAACTCATTCAAGTCCCCCAAGAAGGCTGGTCACCCACGAAAGACAAATGCAAGAAAGGCCTGGATAATGCGAAGAATCTCCATGGGTAATCGGTTCAACACTGTAACTGGAATCGCTCACCAGTTCAGCACTGAACAAGGACAGGATCTGTTTCGTCATGCAGTGTCTCGAGGTTTAAGATCATTTGGACTGAAAGCCCACTCTACAGTGACCAAAACTCTCATTAGCAGAAAGAATCAAAAAGCTAGACTCACCTTTGCTGAGGTGTTGTATGGACAGAGGAGAAGTGGTCCAGAGTTTATTTTAGTGATGAAAGCAAGTTTAATTTATTTGGGTCTGATGGGAAAAGTTTGTCAAACTGGGGAAAGACGGAAGTCATTCAAAGCAAAGGCCTGTACACTTCCTACTGATTACTGACTGTTGGAACCTTCAGAAAATTTTGTTGTAATCTTTCCATTGATTACAAAACATTTATTCTGAGAAATTAAAAATGGCTTTACATGTTTTTTTTATATAATGGGTTTGGTTTTACAATTAGACAGCACAAAAATAGCCTTACACAGAGCATAATTTCAAGACCTAAAATGCTTTTAGATACTCTAATATAACACTAGTGTTTCAGTGTAACACTTGGGTTATTATTATGTTGAAACTTGACAAAAAACATCATCCTTACGGAATTACAGGGAACTAGAGGTAACTGTTGATTCTAGCTGTCAGTGTAATATGACATTGTTTTTTTTTTGTGTGTGTAACACAACCATGGTTAAAACAACCATTATTAATTCACAACATAACCTGAGGAAGTGAAATTACTAAACATTTTAATGGCAAACCATACAGTAGTACATACTGGAGGACGACATGAACAGTAGATAGTGATTTCAAAACAATCACAATAGACACTGACATCAAAACAATATAAATGACAAAACGGTTCCACTTTTATTTTGAAAGGACAGACGGATTCCTGGAATATATCTATGGATTATACTGCATACATACATACATTTTCCATATTAAACATATTTACACATGTGCTTATTGAGATCTCCTGTTGTGAAACTAGAACAACAAAAAGTCAGGGTTAAGGGCATGTGAAAGAGCCCATAATGTTTATCATCCTTTGCTACTCAGCCGAGCTGCTGCTCTCTCTGGTAGGGCCTGCATTCCTGTGCCTCTGCTGTCCTCTCTGAAGACGCTGAGTGGATGAGCTGAAGCGAGACCTGGCTACCACTGATAAGAGCTTTCCTCTTGGCTCAAGGTTCTCAGGCTTAGCATGCAATGGTAAAACGTGCAGTGTGAACTCCAGTCTGAAGAGAGACAGGGAACTTGCTGTTGAATCACTTCATAAGAGGCCTGTACTCACTCAGCCACAGACAGCCCAGAAAACTGTGATTGGTGGATTACATTGTCAATTAATTAATGTCTGCTGTCACCAAGGGTTGTAGGATAACAATAAGGCATCCTGAAATGTCAGAAATGTCAGTGCTGCGTTCTTTGCACGGATACAAATTTGGAATCTGAATATAAATATCTAATGTGACTGTATAAACACAGTGCAGTTTACTTAAAACAGTACACCTGAACACTGGAAAAGGTCAACCAGTGTAGAGAATATGACACCACACAGGGAAAACACATCATGAAGAAGCAGGGGGAAAAAAAAAATTTGACTATGTGCTTAGGCTGTCGCCCCTCACCCAAGTAATTTATTTTATCGGTTCCATCTTTGCAGGGCTACTTGTGTAAGCCATAAGCTCTCTGTAACAACACCTGTCAGTGCTGTAAGCTGCTATAAGCTGTGACGTCATTTCTGCTCTGAACCTCAGATGCAGTGATATCATCTGCCAGCTATAGTTACTGTTTAGCTCTTGAGGCTAATGCGTCCTTCACTGTTTTTGTTTATAATTGGACAAGTACGTAATTTCTCCCAAAGGGAAAAATGGTGCATCTACACTTAAATCCTTTTTGAATATTTGATCAGATTTGGACATTTTACATAAATTATGTGCTTTAGTACTGCATCTCACCAAGCAATGTTTCTGTATATTATGTACAGGTTCATAAGTATTCATACATATTTTATTATGTTTTTTTATGCCTTACCATATATATA
>JAOYMR010000007.1:9335897-9369424 GCA_025802075.1 Tenebrosternarchus preto | reverse complement strand
CACACAATTCCTCTCCCGTTCTCAATCTACCAACAATCTACCAACGTAATAAACAACTCATCTCTATCCTTGTTTACCTCTACTTATATAGATTGCCCACAGGAGCGTTCCTCAGTGCTGCGCGTTCTTTTCGCCTGCGACTACAGAGACTATGGACTGAGTTATATCTGCTTCGCTTAGCACTTTGCTAAGCAGATTTCATTTTGCTATAGTGCTTTTCTTTATTTTTGAATAACACAAACCAAGTTTCTCCACATTTTTCACTTTTTGCCCCCTCTGTGCCACCATCACAGTCCTTTATTGGAACATTGCATGCACACTAGGATAGGTTTGGATGATGGATATAAATGCAATTGTACTTGATTTTCTAGTTCAATTAAAGTTGATTGATTTTTTGCAAATTTTAAACCCATGCAACCAAGTGGATTGGTAACAACACCAGAGAAAGACAGATAGAATTCCAAGACCTCACAGAAAAACTTAAGCATTGCTCAGATAGACCAGCAGGGAGCATATTGATCAGTGCTACACACCTGGAAACTTAACCCTGTATAAAATAAATAACACCATAAGAACCTTTATCCAAAATTCAGTGGAACAGTGGAGGACAATGCCAGAAACAAACTCGAAGTCAATTGCCCATGAGACCATAAAGTGTAAATAAGCAAAGGAGTTACACTGTTGTTCTGCATAGGCTTAGATCCACTCAGCTTGATCATCAATAAGCTTGGATAAAGGTACAGATTAAGAAACTACCATCAGTCACATCCTCTCCATGGAGGATACCAAGCGGTAGAAAGGTAGAAAAAGACATTGACTCACAGGATCTACCTGAAAAGAATCTATAACAAGAACACAAGAATGAAGTGTGGTTGGCTTATAAAAAAAAGAGGAAAAATGATTAGTGCAGAAATAATTAGACTGCCACAAAGCCATATAGCAGGTCTATAAGACAGCTACAAATACCTGAGTGTTTTCCAATCACACAGGAACTCTGATGCAGAAACGAGAAGGACAGCAACATCCAAGTACCTCCCATAGGGAAAAGCAGTTCTTCAATACCCAACTGAATGGAAATAATAAGATCAAAGCCATGTATAAGATCAGCACATATTCCCTATCCATCACCAGATAGGCCTAGCCAGCAAGTAAAACAAACTGCCCAAGACAAGAGCTGGAAGCTGCTGGCACCAAGGCCCGAAGACTCCACACAAAGCAGTACACCGAAAATCCAATATCCAAAGACTGTACACCAGCCAGAAGGAGGAAAGAAAGGAACCTACAAACTGCAGGATCCACTCTCCAGGGTGATCCATGAATACTTTCAAGCAATGGCACCCAAGGCTGTGGTAATGAGGGATTGCCTTAGAGAGATGAGGTACATAGAAACAGGGCTAGGTGGAATGTCATTAAGGTTCATAGCAGAGACTGTCATAAGACTATTCTACCAATGGCTGGAAAACTGCAGCACTGAAGAACAGCACAGAGGCACTAATCATGGCAATTCAGTACCTTGTATTTGGATGAAAGATGCTGGCAGGAAAAGTACACAATGATACACAACCAAGTGGCAGGAATAACATACAGGTACTAAGAAATGGAGAGAATTTTGAAGGTTAACACCAAGATGTTCTATGTTGTGACAGGGGAACTTGGAGCTTTGACCCCTAAGATGACCATGAAATTATTATACATGTTGGAGTGGCTACAACAGAGCCCAGGAACAACATCTATCTCAGTCCAGAAGAGTGCAGTCTCTGGTAGAAGGCTTGAGTGTGAAGGAAAAAGATATGACCACCTAATGTGAGGATGAAACAGGGTTTCCATCTATTTATCAATGTTATTTTAAAATAATAATAATAACTAGTATTATTTAAATAATATACTTGCAAATAAAAATGCTGTTGACACATTCCCCACATTAAACCTCAAAAGACAAAGAAATGCCACTAAATCCCACATTCTCTCTCTGCTTGTTTCCCTTTTGAATAATGCATTATTTGTGATCGAAAAAAAAAAAAAAATCTCATGATAAAATGAACTGGAATCTTAAATATGTGTTAAGGGCTCACACTGAGACACTGAGAGTTGTTAACAAAATATAGAATAGGACAATCAGTTTTATTGGAAAGCCTCCACAAAATGTCTCTCAAGCTGCATATATATACAGTACCAGTAAACACAGTACCAGTACCAGTACCAAATATACAGTACCAGTAAACTTTGGACACACCTACTCATTGCTTATTTTTAGTATTTTATACAATAAAAAAGAACAGAAACATATCAAACCATGTGAAGTAACACATATGTGATTATGCTGTGATAATCAATATTTGTTTATCTTAGATTTTAGATCCTTTCAAGTATCCACCCTCAGCTCCACACTAGTGATGTTCTTCAGCTCTATGAGGAGCCACCTATGATGTTTTCCACCAGTTTTGAAGAAATTCACATTTGTAGAGCACTTGAAGGGTGAGAGACTAAGGTTATGGGAACTTTTTGCTGAAGGTGCATTTACAACGAATTGTTTGTGCATGTGTGTCTTTTGAAAATCAGTTTATATGTAGGATAATCAACTTTTATCAATTTATATTTGCCTTAGAAACAAGTGCTATCAGATTAATATGTAAAATGTCTTTACTATTAAAAACATACAGTCAGATGTGTTCAAACACAGTTACTATATTGCACACACAAGGTTTACAATGAAACAGAATGATCATCAGCTGTGGTCCTTCATCAGCTGTGCATCAAAGTGCTGAATAGAAGTAGGATACGAATGTAGATCTATTTTTAGATAGATTTCAGTTTTATTGCTGACTGAGCAACAACTAGCAATGCAAACATGCCATTAATGCAATGCCCATTTGTATTAAAATGCCTTGCCACTGGAAAGGATAAATCCTTAATTCTGATGGGCTGATCAGCAAGCACAACCACACATACACACATATATATATTGTTTTTTTTTTCCCAAAGTGCACCTTTCATTACCCAGAACAGTGGAGTGTATAACTAAGTCAAACTCACCCAGAAAGAGAGAGGAAGAGAAAGAAGTGCGTGAGCAAACCAAAACAATCAATCTGAAAAAGAATTATTTAACAGCACCAATCAATAGGACATTAATCTTTAAAGATTTAAGACCAATGTATCAGTGAACTAAACAAACTAGGCTGAAGTAAATATTCTGACTCAGGAGTATTGCAGTTGCTTATTTGAACTAAACCTACAGTTTCTCATGAAAGTGAAACTGTCTTCTATTTAAGTGCAAAAGAGTAGAACGTCACAGTTGAGAAATGGTGTGGAAGTAGGAATGAAAATAACATTTATTAAAGTTCTTAATGCACTTACAACATTGCCAGTTCACTGCTGGACTAATTACATCTTTCCAAATCTCTATCATTGAGACATACTTATGTTCCTATGTTCTCACTGAGGAAGAATATAAAAAGTTGGAAAAATATCAGAGACTGAAAAAAAGAAAGAGAATGGTGATACAGAGTGTTGAAGGTTAAGATCAAGGTTACCACAACAGTGATAGGGACACTTAGAACTGTGGCCACTAAGCTGGAGGACTGGCTGCAGCAGATCTTAGGAACAGATTCACTGTCCAGAACCTAAACAACTATAATTAATATTCAGGAAAAAAAGCTAAGCTTCTGGCCAATCTTTAACTTTTTGCAAATATCTGTATTTGCTTGTAATATGGGTAAGATGCAAGACAGCGTCAGGACTAAAACCGTCAAGAAAAAAATCAATATTAAAGTCAAGAAAGCAAGTCACTACTTTGATATGTGAACTTCTCCCAGTGTGCTGTTTGTTTCTAGATATGTACCACCATTTATTGCACATTCACTCAGTTGATTCAAAAATGAATTTTGTACAGTACTAAAATGTAATGGCGGAGCAATACGTTTTAACAGTACAACATTACAAGTGCTTGGCTAATTCAAACACTTCCTGCAAGCCATATGCCCAGTGGATTAATATCTGTGTTCCTCCATAGTTCTATGCTGCTCCATTGCAGTGTGACAGCTATCGTGGTACTGAACAGCCCGTTTAATTAATTTGCACCATTTGATGTTGACACATCAGTTACTTGGGTTTTGGGCCATTAGATAAAGAGTAGATCACTTGCCTGCCTTCAAAAGACATTCTTTACTAACTGCTGACTCATCTGAAATGGTAATCGCATCTACTCTCAATTTGGCTTATCAGCAATGCTCAGACTTTCTCCAACACCCTGACTCAGTAGACCTTGGGGACACATGCTTCTTCTACAGAAGCACTGGGATGCTGTGTCAGTAATGCCAGCTTGTTGTAGGAACCATACATAAGCAGGCTAACTCTGGCTCTTATTTTATTTCTGCTACCTTTTTTATCCGAGAGATTTCAGGGACGAACTGTGACATGTATTGGCCCATTTCAGACCTGCTTAGTCCTGGGAACCATGCTGAAATATGGTTGCCTTTCCACAAGCTTGACTGGATTACTGAAAGCCTTCACAAACTTGTGACATTGTATCATGGTAAGAATTTAGATCATCCAGAACTTTGAGATGGTATATATGGGTGGTAATCAAATATTCAGATGCATAATGTCAACATCAGAATAAAATAATGAATTCAGATAGCTCACCTGTCCTATTTAATCATATTAGCATTTCCAAATTACTTGTCTGACAGTTTGTGTCAGATAATCATGTGGTCTAGCGCATCTGAAATGCTGCTTACCAGAATGACATAATGCAGTATACAATCTGGCTGTGAAGTTTTTACACTTTGCCGCTCCCAAGGTTAAATTGTTAATGTCAAACGAAGCTCCTCTAATATCACAAAAATAATAGAAAATTATTTTTATTAAATGTACATTTTATTTACACAATCAGCACTTATGTGCACATATGTATAAGCAGAGGTCACAAAACAACCAATAACACAGGTCAACCAAACTGTAGGGCAAATCAAAAACAAAAACAAAATCCAGACAGTCATAATGCTGATGATAAACCAAGAGAAAGCTCAGAATTGACTTAAGACTTTGCATAAACTAGCACGCAACAAAGCTTAATTACACACAAGGACTAATGATGAACCAGGAACAGGTGAGGACAATCAGGTAACATACACTTGGAGATGAGCCAGAACTCTGGAGAGGTTGAACTCTGATGGCCAGAGGTGGTATTACAGAGCACCCCCCTGACAGACACCTCCAGATGCCCTAGCAGATTGGTTCTGGGTCCTCTCTAGATGACAAAGATTTATTGCAATGGAAGTCAGGCAGAGGTCAAGGAATATCCACAGACAGAACTCAGAAGTGTTCCACCAAGTACTGAAGATGTCCATTTATTGCGACAGGCAGAGACAGGTAAATAAAAACAGTCCAATAATCAAAAGCCAGGTGAATCCACAACTGAAGGCAGGGGTTCAAAAGGGCTAAAAAGAGGTACAGTAATGATGAACGGGTAAGAGTTGGTTACCATAAACAGGGATATCCAAAAACAGGCAAAGGCACAAAAAAAGGGCAGAGGCAAAAACACAGAATCGAAGAGCCAGCTCAGCGCAGGAATAAGCGTTTGGTATGCTTTCACAAAGAAGATCGGCAATACTTGGCAATTCAGCAGTTACTTTAAAAAGACAAATGCGAAATTAACAACAGCTGAGTCCTAGTATTCTGGTGAATAGAACCTCTGGAGGCCAGAGTGGGGCATGCTGGTATTCCTTATTGAACTCCCCCAAGGGGGCAGCTCATGGGGCCAGGGTACTAGTCAACCAGGTTTGGTGGCATGGAAATCCTGCATGAGGGTGGGATCCAGAATCCAGCTCACACCACAAATACTTGTTCCTGAGAAGGGCTTATCATGTGACTTGTGCCAGGATGCCCTGAACTCTCTAAGCAGATCAGAACCTCCCTATAGTTGGATCAGGTCAGAGGGCCAGTGTAACAGAACTTACCCGCAAGGCAGCCTGCCGTTGTCGGAAGCGTGGGTCTGTGTGTTAACCATGTCCCTCTCCCACTGAACGGGTGCCATGACTAACGATGGTGATATGACAGGCTCCTGATGCCCTGCACTCTCCTCACCCTTGTAGTCATGGATACGAGAGAGAGTATTCGCCTTGGTGTTCTTTGTCCCTGGATGGTAGGAGAGAGTATAATTGAATCATGTAAATAAACAATGTCCAACTGGTTTGCCTTGCGTTCAGTCTTCTTGTGGCCTTAATGCACTCCACGTTCTTATGGTCTGTCAGTAAAAGGAAGGGATGCCAGGCCCCCTCCAACCAGTTATTGCCAATCCTCTAGTGCCAGCTTAATGGCCAGCAATTCCCAATTTCCCATATTGTAATTCCTCTCTGTGGGAGAGAACTTGTGAGAAAAGAAAGCACATGGGAACAACATAATTCTAGGAAAGAACAGCACCTACTCCAGCCTCTGAGGCATCTACCTCAACTATGTCAAAAGTCTGTGTCATCATACTGAAATACAGGGAACACTGTAGCAGGAATCCCTGACACATACCTGCTGTACCATCATACTTACATGGGACCACTAACCAAACATGCTGGTATGAGATGCTGCCATAGCCTCCAGATGGCTGACTAGTAACGGCCAGGTTCTGGAGACCAGAAGTCATGTCCTCCATAGCTCCTTGAAGCTGGTGCAGATGCTGATCACATGCACCAAGAAGTTTCCCTTGAGAAATAAAAGCCGCTTGCACATCCATCTGCCCTGCTCGATCTGGAGAAGAGAAAGTATTCTGTAATGTTGCATTATCTGAATAAAAGTGAGGATCCATGTGCAGGTAGTAGAATGAGATTTTAATGCGACAGGTAACCAAAAAACAGTCCAATAATCAAAAGCCAGGTAAATCCACAACTGAAGTCAGAGATACAAAAGGGCTACGCAAAAACACAGTACCAATGAATAGGTAAGGAGTCGGCTACCATAAACGGGAAAAACCAAGAACCAGGCTCAAAAAAAGAGCAGAGGCAAAAACACAGAATCGAAGAGCAAGCTCAGGACTAGTAACAAAGAAGACAGTGTAGGTACCATGCCAATCCACCATGTGGCAGGTCCACTGGTGACACGCAGAACAATCTTGCTTCAGTGGAAGTAAGTTCAAAGCACATGGAAGTCAGGTGTTTTAAATACCTTGATCTAGAGGACTTCATTCTCTCTCTGGTCTTCCCTAAGGTTAAGATCTAAGAGAGCCTCCATCCATCAAACCTTTCTCTAGTTTTTCATTCAACAACATTTGCACAAATAACAGCAAACAGCTGAAAATTGTATAACTAACTCACGTAATGTCTGACCAAAGTTAACATGGAAACAAATTTACAGAATTTCTTCCAGGCAATTTCCTCTTGTTAAATTGCGGACAAACTAATTCGTGGATTTTAACGGCAAAAAGATGATTCCCAGTTCACCTGGACAATGTCATATTTTGACAACCAGGCACCAACGGTGGAAATTCCCTCTTAACTCTCCAGGAATTCGATAAGGATGACAAGGCTAATAACCTAATAGACTGCACTAGACTAGAGGGTGGTGTTCTGTCTAAGGTTGCTCGATTTTGAGATTGCAGCCATAACAGTTTATAACTTTCATGAACAGGTTGTTTGAGCAAATTCCAATGAATTTTCAAATGTGAATGTTTCATATGAGATATAATTGAAACTGGACACACAGCAGAGCTAATGAGTGTTTTTTGTGATTTTCTAGATGAATGAAACCTCTTCATCTCACAATAAAACAATCAATTTTGCTGTAAAGCTGTGGAAATGTTGTTAAAGGACTCATGTTTCATTCTCTACTACAATAAAGGGGGAATCAGTACTATTCAGACTTTCAAAACAAGAGAGATACAATGTATTTTGATTAGTCTACTATTTGCATTACTCCATCATTGTTGTATAGAACACACATCCCAGGACTGTGAAGTGAACAATTTGCATTAAATTGTAGCTTTAACATCCATCACAGTAAGTTCATGATTTCTAAAATAAATAAATAAATCAGTAACACTGCCCTGACAGTTGAGCAACCAGTTTGAAGTGAACTAAAGACAAGTTCTCATTCCATGTTCCTGGTTATTACTTTGTATAACAGAAATATTGTGACCTAAAATGTATAACATTAATTACAACATGGATTCTGAAATCTATAATTGTCTCATTTTTTTAAGAAGACTTTTTACATGGTCTCTGACATGTCAAAGGATTTTGAGAAAATAGAGGAACAAATTGAAGAGGAGCTACGTAAAATAGAGTTGACTGACCCCAAACAGAACTACCAAGTTACCATGAGATGAAAGAAATGAAAGGAAAGTGAAAGACTTATTGAGTAACATTGCTATGTAGCTATGCAATGTGTTAGGAATTTAAATATTGTCAGAAACCAGAAATCTAAGCCTTTTTTATTGGATGGATGATATGATGCTTTTTTTATTCTCTACATTATTTTTTATCTCTACTCTTATTGGTACTAGTGCTATGCAAATGTGCCTACCTTGTGCGATGTGGAACATCTGTCTATCTGTCTGTCTGTCAGTCACAAACAACCCAAGGGCATCATGTTATGTTATCAATGAGACATTTTATTTTGAAGTTAATTAATCCTCTTTGAGGATGTTCAAAAAGCCATTCTGAGTCTCACCTATTCCTTCCTTCACATATGTGGGCGTGTTTCCGATAACTCAGTGAGTCACAGCAATGTGTTTACTTTCCTATCTCACTTTCAATGGCTCTCAAAATACCCCTGTGATTAACAGTGATCTGTTATTGATGGTGTGATATCAGATTTATACTCCATCCAAACTGTCTGTTCAGGAAAACTGTTATTTTTAATGATTTTTTTAAAGAATACACAGTCTATTAATTAACAATGTGCTTCTTCCAACCTTACAATATGTATGGAATTAGCTTGGCAGTTCATACAGTATGAGCAGATTCATAAAGCTTGTTTAATTGCACTTTGTGTGCTGTAAAATATTTCTGTCAACATATGTTCACAACACAATTTTTTGGCATTGAAGAAGATGAAGTATACAGGCAGTAATTATAGAGTAGTCTTTATATACTCATTCAACATCTCTCAATGTTTTGCAGGATCAAAACATAGGGGTGCATACATAAATGTATCAGAAGTCCAGAGTCAATGCAATCCATGACAAACGCATCACTTCAGCTAATACCTTGTTTAGAATACAAACCTTAGCTAAACTTGTCAGAATAAACTAATGCCTGTTATTAAGTTCTCTGCTTTGATGATCATAAGGTCTGAAAACAGATGCATGGAATTTGTGCTGGTTCTTTGTCAACTTCTTCAGTTTGCACTGAATTCTACACATTTTTGGAGGTTGCAACAGCTTCCTACAGTGTTTAAACTGAATGTGAGAGGTTGAGGTTCATCATTTATTTTTGTTTTTTGGTTTTGTTTTTTTTTTTTTTTACTTTAGCTTTGCTTTTAAACCCTGATCTTATGTGTATGAAATGTCTACCATGTTGATTAGAACCTTTGTAAAAGTTCTGTACCTTAACTGAAACCTTAGATTCATTTTGTAGATATTCATAAAATATAATACCTGACCTTAATCATACAAATGGCCCTTGAAAGAAATTGATCTGTCACCAAAAATTTGGAAGGTTTACTTCCCTTATATTCCCCTTCTTGATTCCCCTACAGATATCCTAGCATATCTACAAAGAACACCAGAAGCCTCGAGCAGGCTAAGCTGTTTGCCTGTACCGTCTATGGAGCTACAGTATACTGGCTTCACTTAGAGACTTCTGTAAAACACCAGTTGTATTTATGCCCTGAAGACATCTTATCCAAGGATAGTAAGATTTGTCAGTGTTGTCTTTATAATACACTACATATGAGGGAATGGAGAATATTATTACTTAATGAGAAACTGGTTGTGCACTACTCTCGTGATAATCAATTGACTTTAAAACAAATTGAACATCTGCCAGTCAATAGTAATGAGTCATGATGAGCCTTGAAAATTACAAAGATCTCACAATACAAAGTTATTCAGAATGAATATGCATCTACATTGTAATACATTGTAATTGATTGAAAGTAATTGATTCAGTTACCCCCACTCCTCCCACAAAGAAAAAATCAACACTTGTCAAACAGCTCAGGATTTAAAATCTTGGTTTCTTTTTTTTTTTTCTTTGATAACCATTCACTGGTACATATGTCTCTGGACATGTAACTGTTTTCCTTGCTATGTTACAGACTTAGTGAAATTGATGAATATAACAAACTCATTGTGATGTTACACCATTCATCAACTCATAAACACAAGCATTCCACAGTTCTTTCTGATGTGTTTTACCATCACTACAAGAGTAAATTGGATGTAACCTTTATTTTGGACTTGTATCCTCAAAAAAGGAATTAAGTGCTAAACTGTACTATATTGCATACACAACTATATGTTCCAAAAAAATGTTTTGCAACTGAATGAGCACAGTTATCGCTGTAATTCAGGGAGCTCCTCTTGCAGGAAAGCATTTACTTATTTTAGTGGAAGTAAATAATATGGATTTGTTGCTGAGGAGGAAAATAGCTGATGCAGCACATTTATAATGGTCCTTGCAACAATACCAACAATGGCATGTATAGAAAACAAAATGATGGTCCATTTGAAGGCATTGTAACAATGCCATATGTTATAAGGCATAGCTGTGAAATGTAATGGTTTTGGATTTGAGCCATATGTACTTAGAACAATGCAGAGATAGAGTCAGAGACATAGAGAGGCATGTACATAGAGAGGCATGTACGAAGCTCTTATGTGATTTATATTAGCTTTCTGTGCATTATATTGTGTTATGATATATGCTTGTGATATGATCACATGTTAGGGAAAATATTTGCTGTCACAGCAATCTTATCAACTAACCCATACCCATACTTGTGTTTTCTTTTTATAGCTATGTACCATTTAGGCCAACATAATGCTTTTTGAGTTTATTATTCATGATGCATCTTGCATATTTAGTGTTCCCTTGTTTTGGTAAGAAAAGCAAATGCCAGAACAGAAAATGGAAGCAGCAAACATGTTGTTATCTTTGCACAGACAGCATGGGGTAGTAAGGAAGTGAATTGATCATTTTAGCAGCTCAGAACTAAGTGAGGGCTGGTAAACAAATGCAGCTTCTTCTTCCATCTCAGTGGGCAGGAACATCAGGTAGCACTGTTATAAGTCTAATTCCATAACTAGCTCTGGCACAATGTAATAAGTTGATCATATCCTATTCGCAGGCAGACCATGTGCACTAATCACAAACAAATTGAATTAAAATCTTGATATGCCACATGGCCATTTTTTCCTAACACTGCAAAATCCCAAACTTTAGATGCTTAAAGTATTTATTCATTAGCTCATTAACATTAGAAGGAACAATAATATATGTAAAAGTATATATATATACTTTTACATATATATATATATATATATATATATATATATACTTTTACACTATATATATATAGTGATAATCTTCCCAAAGCTATGTAGGTGTTCAGCATCTCAAAAGTAAAAGCATGATCACACACATAAGAGCCTTAAAATGTGAGCTACAGTTTAGAAAGTCACCTCTCATTCTGTTGAAATACGGATTTTGTCTTGGGTTAGTAGCCTCATGGGACGCATGCTCAGGAACCCTTTGCTGCCAAGCATTTGAACATTTTTCAGGTTTTGCAGTCCCCTCCAGGAAAGCAGGAGCAAGAAGCAGTAAATCAATAAGATCGCCACAAGGGCAAGTGACAACCCGTTTAGTTTAGCGGCCTACTTCGTTTCACAACATGTGGCCTGGCCTTCTAAACCAAAAGCTGCTTCTGGGAGAAAAATATTTCCCTGCTTTAAATCAGATTTGGCAGCATGTGGTCTAGAAGGTTTAGAGAGAGGTATCTTTACGCTGCCATAACCTGATGGAGGTAGGAGAAGTAAAACATTACATTTACAGTTCATATTCATATATTTATAGTTACTAAAACAAAATGACATCTGTAGTAAAACCCAATTAAACCTCCAGCTATGCCTCTCTAATTCATGATCCCACAATGAATAAGAACTCATAATAAAATCAAAGTACATAATACATAGACTGATAAGAAATAGCATAGCCTAAAGAAGTGCCTGATAAGTGTGCATTGTCTGCATCACACAATTGGCCACTAGACTGCTCTAGCAACAAATAAAATATTAAATATATTAGCTGTTGTGTTAGACAGTTGTGTGATGAGACAGTCTAGAGATCTACATAAAACATGATTAATTCATGATTTGATAGTAACACTATTACTTAAGAATAACTTTTATTTTTGTTTATGTTTACAAAGAACTTTGTTCACTTTTTCCATCAGCTCAAGAACCTTCTACTGGGCCAGGACACCTAAGTCTACAGTTACGTTGGCTCAACATTTACCCCTTTAATGGGGCTCATTACACAAAATTCACTTGAATTAATAAAGTAATGCAATGGCTTTTTGGATGCATTAGGGCTTTGCTCAGGGAGGCCATGTTCAAAACAATGCAGAATTGGACTATATAGGGTGGGACTACATAAACAAAGATGGCGTCACTAACTAGATACAGGTAAGATTGATAATCAGGGACTCAGGGACCAGATGGGACGACACTGGATAAGGAAATCTTCAGCCAGAAAAGGAGGCTTTGTCCCTAAAACTAGCAGTTTCTCCCAATCAAAGTCACACTAAAAATGGAAGCCAAGTGAGAGATGAATAATGCATGTGTAATAAAACTCAATTACATAAAAATTATTTATCTGATCGACTGGAGCAGTGACTGAGAGGTCCAATTTCCATTCTCTTCAAATTGTATAGTTTCTCTCTTTGTGATCTATAATCTTTCCATTTCAAAACGTGTCTTTTTTCCTCCTGCTTTGTATTCCTGCCTTTTCCTTGCTTCAGGGCATGGTAGTCTTCAGCTGCTGTCTCCATCACCCCAGTTTAATTTATGACACTACAAGCATTTTGTTTGTATAGACTCTTCCTTGTTTGTTGTACAGTGTCTTGGTATATGGCTTATGCCTGAAAGTCATTCAGTTCCTAATGCAAAGCAATTTTCCTTTTTCAACAAACAGTAGATGGTCACTATTCATACATATTCTCCTTTTCCATATTGAATTTGGATTTCCAAATCAACTTCTCAAAACATCTACACAAACATAGTATTTTCCTATTTTTCTTTGTATATTTTGGATCTTTATAACTACCATTTTATTTACATTATAATACTTTTTAAACCAAAGATTATACTTTATATATATTTTTATATACAGAATAATTCATTCAAAAATTAAAAATTGATTTGCCAACACTAATAATTGTGATGGTGGCCGCCCCTGCCTCTTCCTTCCAGTGTTTATGTGGGTGTGTCGGTGTGGTTTGTCTGTTCTCGTTACTCGTTTCACCTCGTTTGTCAAGGATGCGTGTATTTAAGCTTGTGCATGTCACTACATCTTTGTCGGTCTTTGTCGGACTTCATGTGAAGTGCGTTGAACGAGACGTTGTGCTCGTGGTTTGTAAACGTAATACAACCGTTTAAAACGACGTTTCGTGTTTCGCCTCCTTCCCGTTCCTGCAGAGCAACGTGACAATAATACCTTTGACCATTCACCACTCTTGCGTATTTCAAATAACAATGTTTCATTATCTCCTCTGCTTTGTCTGCTCTGAACCAGATAATAAACTACACCAGATGGCCAGGGTCACTTTAAAGGTGTAATACTTCAAGACAAGATGCTCGCGGGAGATCTGACAAATTTTTATTTCCAACTCTCTCTTATTATTGTTACAGGGAAATACCAGCACCATAATCCACAGGAGACAGAACATAATCTGTAAACCGAAAATGTACATACCAAGCAAAGTGCAAAAGAGAATCCAAATCAAAAATACCAGAAATACCAGAAAAGAGGTCATACATAAGGAAGCACGCTCAGTAGGCATACTAGAGACAAGAGTGGAAAAACCTCAGAAGGTACACAGGGATCAAATGCTTCTATATATATGGTAGGTGAATTAGATGCATGTGAGAACTTTTAATGGTCTGGGGATAATGATCTATGTAGCGTCTGAGGATTGGTTGACCGCGTGTGGTGAATGTCAGAGGAACACTCTGTGAGAGGTTCTGTGGGATGGTGAGCGTACAACCCTCTCACCAGCATAAACCGGTTCCCCTTCAGTGTCCACTGGCCGGGGTGGTTCCGCATCAGGGACTACCTCATCCAAGGGACCAGCAACAACAGGTTTCAAGAGCGAAATGTGAAATGTGTGAGACACGATACTAAGATGGTTAACATGCTTGACGACCTTGAACGAGCCGATCTACCTTGGGTGGAGCTTTCAGCATCCGTCAGTGATGTGGAAGTCCCTGGTGGGTAACTAAACCCGTCCCAAGGCCGGTGTTCTGGCGTCGGACTCTGTCATGCATTTGCCCACTTCTTGTAAAGCTGATTCAATACATAGATGAATCAGTTCCCAGACCTCTTGATAGCATATCATCAAGTTATCCACTGCAAGGATGTCAGATGCTGTCGGTGTTCACTAGATGGGGGGGGGGGGGGGTGTAGTAACCTAGCATACATTCAAATGGAGTAATTTTTCTCTGTTTACATAGAGATGATTATCTAGGACACGTCTCAGAACCTGTTGAACACGTCACATGAGTGGTCAAATCCGGAGAATACACAAGAACGTCATCCAGATAGGCAATAACAAACTGACTGATAACAAGTCGTTAATGAAAGCCTGGAAAACTAAAGGTGCTGTGCTAAGGCTGAAAGGCATGACCGTATACTCATATGGTCCCCGAGTGCTAAAGGCGATAAAGGCGGTTTTCCATTCACAAATTCAAATCAGATTATATGCTCTTCTCAAGTCTAATCTAATAACTGCTCTTTTGCTACATGAATGAGTGGTAGTGGGTAGACATACTGTCTGGTTATGAGGGTAGGAAGTTTGTAATCAGTACAAAGACCCCTGTCCTTCTTTTTAACAAAGAGAAAAATAGAAGCTACGAGGGGCTTGGATGGTTGAATAAACCCCTGGTCTAGAGTTTCTTGTAGTTATGTATCTAGAGCTCTGTCTTCTTCCTGAGTTTAGGATATTTTTGCCACTAAAAGGTCACTACAACAGTCATAGTTTGGGAAGTTGTGTAGCTTGTGTAGTTGTGTTTATCTGTGGATAAAATTCCCTTGAACTCCAAAGTCAATTAATTCTGAAACAACAATCAAAACTGTATCATGACATAGGGTGATCGGTAAAACAAATGACCTTGAGAGCCATCCCTTCTGTGGTTCTACTCACTACAATAGCACAAGAAGTTGAGACCAAAAAAAGGTTTTATATAAAATCAAGGTTAAACAGGACACCTAGTTTTTAAAAAGTTTAGAATTTTTTTGAAGTGTCTCAAATGTGTGCCAAAATGCATTAATTAGAATATAGTGACATATTGGCCAAAATTAAGATTTTTTGAAAATGAGGCTGCAACTAGCCATTTAGTACTTTTTTCAGTATTTAGACATTAACAATAAAGTACTAAACTATAATATATTGCGTGACCTCAGGTCTGAAGTGATAGTGAGCCACATTGGCCAAAATGAAAATTGTTTGGTTAAAATTCAAAAGGAGGCTGCAGCTAGTTACTGCATTACTGCAGTTTTTGATATCAGAAATCAACTAAAAACTTAGTGTCAGTCACATTTGGACTGTATTTTCAAGATCATATCTCCGTCAATCACATTTGGACTGTATTTTCAAGATCGTATCTATGTCAATTTCCCACAAACGTCTTCAGCTGACTTCTGCCCAGATTAGATGATGCCCCATAATGCAGATAAACACATTGTATAGAGACCAAAACAAACCAATGGCAATTCAGATGATTCTGATAATCCTGATGTTCTGAAAAACATGATGTTTCCAACAAGGTTTTTTGTTCCAGTAATGTATGTAGTTAAAAAAACTCTGTTTCCCTAAAAAACTATTTATTACATTTTTTACAACAATTACAAATGACATAAAGCTAACTTTATCTTTGGTAACTGCTTGTAAAGCATACTTAAATAATCAGTGAAACCAACTGTTATATGTTTAATCAACACATTCTCATTATTCAAATTCATAGGAATTTATATGCGCCAGAGCTTTTAATAACTCTTTTTTTCTGTTTTCTTTAAAATTCCTAGTTGACCAACCATTATGTTAGCTTTTCCAAATGCAATGAATATAGTTACATATTTGGGGGTTTATGTTGTTATAAATGACATCACAAAAGAAAATGGCAGAAAATTTGCTTCTTGTATAATCTTGTATAAACAGCAGGCTAACATTTTTTAAATATATGTGCTATGCTTAATGTATTTGAATGTTTTAAGCAAGCTATTATGTAAAAGTGTAAGATGGATGAATGTACTCTCTATCTAATTTGGTTTCCCTCAGAAAAAAGTGCAAAATTGTTGTTATGCCCATGGTTCTCATCTGTAAAGAGAGCACCATATTGTCAAATTACATTTAAGAGCCCACTGATGCCTGAACTATTTCTCACAAACATCCTCAGATTATTCAGTCTCACAGTTCTATTGCCAGCCTGCGATAAGATGGAGAATCCATGCCGCAGTGGCTTATCTTAAGTTCACACGTGTTCTCTGGAGTATGGGATTTCATTGCAGCCTCCTTCACAGCGCATCAGGTATGACCCAATTAGATGCCCCTTTTTTTTAAAAAAAATGTGAAATCACATCAATAAGTGATAAGAAGTTTCAGTTATTTTATATTGGACACAAAGTTAAAGTTTCCAAACAAGTACTGCTAACTGCATTGGACATATTCTACTTTAAATATTTTTTGTTGTTCACATAATTTCTAATGAAAATGAGGACAAACAAATGTTTGTTGTGGTTATTAATGAAGTTAATTACGTCAACCGTTCCATCACCTGTGGTTACAGGATTTTGCAGTATTTGCCATTTGTTATCTGTACAGTAAAAGAGTAACTTTATTTTTCAGAGATTTGTGATCAGAAATCAATCAACACTCAGATACTATTACATTATTATACAGTCCTAATATACACCCCTAATTTCCAGTGAATAACAAATGCATAGAACTGTATGAATACTGTTTATATTTTACTTAGAGTCCTTCAATAAATAAAGGTTATGCCAAATCAGAATGAGAAAGCACAGGTCTAAGAATCACTCAGACTTGACTTGATTATTGTCATGATGTTCTCCCTCTGTTAGTGTAGTTCTCCTGGTACTACCTCCATGTGGCTGTGTTTGTTTCCGTTGTATCCGGTCTCTGCCCTGTCTCATGTTTTGTTATCCCTGCCCTTCATTGTTTTCACTTGTTTTATTTCTCCCTTATCTGTGTCTATATACCTACTCCTGTTTTAATGTGTTAGACATTGTCTTTCCGCTGTTCCTTGTGGTGTAGCTCAAATTTATCTCATTTTTAGGATATGTGTCTTCTGGCTTTTTGACCATGAACTGTTACGTCCAGATTTTCGATGGACTGTCACTACAATATTTGTCACTACAGTACAAATGGATCGTAGAGGATGTATGTGTTTATGAAAGTTAATCAAAAGATATTTTGGGGGGTTTAATGAAGTTTGTTGTGCTTACTTCATGCAATATTACAATAGTCTCAACATATATGCTTTCTCCTAAAAAGAACAAATAGCCACATTTTCTTAAGTGACTATGTTACCATATTCTCTCTCTCTCATTAGTGGCAAAAATGGAAAACAAAACAAAAGGAGTTAATGTAAGTAGCACAACTTGAAGTTAATGAGAGGTTACCATGGGAAAGAGTGGGGCAAAACTAAGACTCTTTTTGTGGAGCTCTTTTCATCATATCTCTGTCTTTCTGTCTCTCCTCTCTGTGTGTAATTAGTAGGTCAACACGCTGGTCCCTGTGCTATAACATCTTTTACTGCTAGAAATGTATCAGGGAGCAAAGTATCTCCATCGTTAGCTCTCTAAAACTAATGAAGTCAAAAATTAGTACCTCTTCTCTCCCCTGCTGGTCTGTTGAGCAAGAGTCTCTGTACCTCAGTGGGAGCTCAAAGGAGGTGAGACGGACTGACACTGAGGTTATTCTGGCTCCACCCACTCTATTAGAGCCCCACATACTGTATTCTTTTACTGGACCTCATTAAACATCTGTACAATTATACTAGATGACAGAGTGGGTGCATGATAATTATTAGACTCTGATCACACCTCACAATAGAGCACTTTTTTTTTTAGTGGGAAAAAAAAAACTGAAGAAAGTCTACAAATTCTATACTTCCATGCAAAATATTAATACAATCAATGAATTCAATACAGAGAAAAATATTGCATTCAAATGCTACTGTTCTCACAAATGAATACAAATCAGTTGCTTCAGTAGAATTCAGAGAACTTATGGTTACTAGTCTGTAGGGTGCAAATGTTGTCAGTGCAAAGTGAGAAAGTAACAAAAAAAAAATGTAAACCCAAGAAACAAATAAAGAAATCCAAATGAACAATACAATAGTTACCCTATTTATTTCTAAAATGTCTAAATATAATTTTTCATACAGACGGAATACATTCCAATAGAGAGCGACACAACAAGAGTCAGGACGCATGTGAATTGAAAAGCCCCAATTAACAGGACCCATCCTTGGGCCGGATGGGTTAGCATGTCCACCTCTTCCTGAATAAAATACTTCAGTGCTTCCCTAATGTGATGTGGTGCTCCATAAAACCTTCCTCAGGGAGACACAGGGGTTTCAAGATCTGCCCACAGACAAATAATCTTGCACCCAGAACCATGGCTGCACGAACAGGCCCAAAACGGAGCTCCTCCCCAACAGGGGAGGCACTGGAGTGAACAAAAGCAAGCTTTTGTGAGTGGTTTGCTAGCCTGTGTGATCAGTGCCATGCTCAAGGCACTTGTTCACAGGAACAGTGGAGACTAATTCACTAGAGCTCAACAGAATTGACAACCCCCAGTGGTTATGAGTCAGGGCTATGGAGGAATATGCGAAAACTGCCTGACAGCTGCTTGTCACACTGTCTTCTGTTGCTTTTGTAGCGCACTTTATGAACCATATTCACACGGTTGTGTGTACATAGAGAAGTGACTATAGAACTTACCCAAGAATGTGCATAAAACAGATCTGCTTTTATTGTCTGGTGATGTCCATGGGGAATCTTATGTTAGGTTAAATTGATAAGAGAAGTGAGAAGCAGAATCACTGAATTTTGCACAATGACAAAAACAAATAACAACAACAACAACAACAAAAACCCCAATAAAAATGGACGAGGTGGCACATGCTGATCATCTTGTTGTTATTCAGTATTTATACAGTGACAATAAATGAAAAAGAAAATGTGTCATTTTACTGTTCCAGAAGAAAATTGCATAAAAGACAAAAGGATGGATAATAAGAATAATTATGTTGATGGTGTGTTAGCTGTGCTGTTATTCATATGAGACATCTTGTCAACGCTGTGACCACCTGGAGGGTAGTGAATCTACAGGACACGCCTAACCAGCAGCAGGCTGCAATTAATGGAGACTGTACCCTTATTATTTTGCTCATTTGCCGAAACTGGTTGTCAGCTTATTGCTAATGAGCTGCCAAGGTCGCTGGTTCATGTAGCTGAACATCATTCACATACATGGGGAAAAGCCAAACTGTAGTTTATGACTTCAATTATGTGATTATCAATAACGCAATATTTTGTATCATCATCAGCATATGTGTACAAATGAATGGAAATTATATAGATCTTCGCTACCTTTCGGATGTTTAAGAATGCTGCAAGACAAATCTGTCGTCCACCAGTTTGCATGTCAGTGAAACTAGCAAACTAGTTTTCAAGATTAAACATCCTGTCTTCTTTAAGCATTCACCATGAACCATGAACTGTGCAAGTCTCTGCTACATGTTTGAAAGACATGAGGGCATGACCAAAAGACATTTACAGATTTAATTTGTACATGATGCAGGCTGTTTAAAATACAGTAGAGAGGATGAGGTGATAGCATCTTCTTAGTCAGTCACATTTATTTGTATTTTGTGCAGCTCTGCAATTACTATAAAGCATTGAGATTTACTATTTTCTTATTCCCTGTTTATACAGATAATCAGAGCTAGCAGTGACATTATATGAAGTCTATGATTCAATACACTGGTTGAATTATAACAAAGTATGACAGTTCTGTAACTGTTAGTACTCCTGTCCGTGTTGTGTTCCCATAATCCGTATCCGTATGTTTCCAAAAGTGCAATCTATACAACACATAGACTGTAAATGTACAGATGTACATTTACATAATTGTATATTTATCATCCATATTATATTAAAATATACAAAATGTGGATAGAGATGTACAAGATATAGCTGTGTCAGTGCAGATGTAGATGTACTAGAATTGCAAGATATGATCCATTTGAAATCCTAAAAAGTTCAGGATGTATTGTGCCGTGCATGAGCCAGTATGGAGGCGAGTGTGATGAAAGGTCTGTGGTGGTGTACAGTACAGTGAGCCGTATAGATAGTTAGGCAGAGTTCAGGTGTGCTGTGGATTGTCTATAGAGATCATCATGGTTCTGATTTGGATCAGATGTGTGAGTGATGGCCAATGAACCACTACTGACTCTTCATCTGGCTGATTGCCTGGGGGAAGATGTTATGTAATCCACTGGTTCTAGACTCTATGCTTCTGTATCTCTTGCGGCTTGGCAACTGCAAGAACAGACAGTGATTTGGGTGCGTGGAGCCTTTTATAATCCTGTTTTGTTCTCAGAAAGCAATTGGTGTATAATTCCAGGAGGTCTGGGGGCTGTGTATCTCACCTGACGTGATACCTGATGCTGTTCGGGCCCATGTGTGGGATGATAGTAAAATGATGTGTACATTATGCTAATTTGTGGGGGGAAAGTATTCTTTATAGTAAATTATATTAATAGCAATAAATACCATTCATTTTATTGAATAATAAAATAACCTAATCTCTGAATTCCAGTACTAGTTCCATTAACTCTCTAATACCAGTTCTATTAACTCTCAGCAATCCAACACAATAGTCCAAGAAACAGAGATGGATGTGACTGCTGTACTTTGCACCGAGAGCCATATAATGCTTTACCATTTCCTGTCTTATTTTTTCTGGACTGTTTTCATCTCTGTGCACTCCTGTACAGTGTTAAGTGAAGACTTTCTCTCTCTAGACTGTCAACAAATACCAGACTCATTACATCCAAACTGTCTCACTAGTATTCTGGTTCTGCTCTCAAGCAGCAGTATCCTGAGTATCAGAGCAATATCCTGTTAACCTTCCAGACTCTAGAGGTATACCAAGATTTTGTTATTAGTTGACTACTTTTAATATAATCAACACGTGATTTATATCAATAATATATTTTAATAATTGAATCTAATAAGAATGTTATTTTTCATGTGTAATATATCAACAAATCATGGCTTTATCCCATTTTCAAGAAATGTTAAGATACTTGTGAGATTCAAGTTGTATGCTTGATTGTGCCAACTATCATTTCAGCCTTTGAACATAAACTCTTAACATTACATGTTGTTATAGTGTTAATACATCAGTCATACAGACACAATAACTCCTCATTATATTGGTATGTATCTACATAACAGTGGATCACAAAGAAGGTATAGCTGATCCAAAAGGATACCAGCAACAACCCACTGTTCACTTCCTACATAGTATTTTGTACTGTGGGCTGTCTATTGCATTGCCCTAAGAATTGCCTGAAGCATCTGTCTACAAAGTCTGATAAAAGCACTTAAGGTAATAAATGTTAATGCCCTACACAAGACAATTAAGATAGATGCCTCACTCAGGTCCTCCATACACTTAATGCCACTGTCCTCAACAACTATATATCACTGTGGTGCTATAAGCTAAGAAAACACACACCTGCTGTTGAGTCTAAAGTAGGAGCACTTAAGTCAGAGCTCCTAATATCTTCATTTAACCTGAGGTTTCTTGTTTTCTCCAGTAATCACCTTCGCACTTCAAGTTTTGCATCATTATTTAGTTTTCTCCCAGTGGCATTTCTAATTTAATTATCAGGTGAACTAACAGGCATCCTGCCAGGTCTATGCAATAAAATGAATGAAACAACGTTCTTAAAAAAAAAAAAACTAATGGCAAGCAAATGTGTTCTTTGCTTTCTGTGTTATACACCAACAAGGAAAGCAGAAATAAATAAAAAAACAATTCATCCAAGCCCCATGCTTTGGAACCAACATTAAACACCTCCATTTGGAATGTGATGAGTCCCTTTAGGAGTCAGATTTGGTGCCAAAGAAACCTAAAACTGTGCTTTGCACAGACAAAAGGGAACTTTAAAATGACAGCAAGCTTACCACACATTCTTCATAGCAGTCTGTACCTACCGCTGAGAATGACAGCTGGTATTTTTCTACAATTTTACATTGAAAGAAATGAAGCCAAAGCATAAACACACACTTATTTTTCTAAACATTGTGAGATGATAGGAAATTGTGTTCCCTTTGCAAATACCTTGTTGATAAAACAACAATAAAAAAATGGATTTAGGTCAGCTGAAATTCTGAACAATTCAGAAAGCACCTCATGCTGAGATTCAAAACTGGGGGGCTACTAATAACTAGGCATTTCAACAAAAACTCAGATCATGAAAGTCGTTTACTTAAAAGCTAAGGTGGAGGGGGGGGGGATTCTGCTTTCTGAAGAACTCCTGTCTGTCTTAATTCAGTGATTTTCAAAAGGGGAATTAAAAACAGAGTTATTTCAATAGCAATGCATGGCAAAAGGTTAATGGTTGCCATTTCTCTACAGTGTTTGTTCATTATCCAAATGCCAAACAGGCGAGGTTTAATCAGCGCTCTCCGCCATGCATGGGAGTTACGTTGCAAAATCTTGAATACGTTCATTAGATTCCTCATGTTTTATTTAAGCAATCAGCCTGCAATCTACTCCTATTCAAGTCAGTGAGTGGCCGCTTTGATCCAAAAACAAGAGCGCAGAATGAAGTTTATGATGATGATGTCCTGGCAATGGGAAGCCTCTCCCAAGCGATCATGCCTTATACAGCTGAAGATGGGTTATTTACCATGGGTGAATTATTCAGACGAGGTGAATTATGGTTTTGTCAAACTTCATTGGTTCTAAAAATGTGAGTTCTTTGTGCAGAATCATGCTGTGTGATAGAATGAGCAGCAGTAATTTTTGTTTGTTCTGTGAGTCTCCCTCAGACCACTGATCTGTTCTGAACTGTGGGCCATAATAGACCTGCACTCAGTGGAGCAAAACAGCTCTATATTTCTAGACTTCTAGCCCAAAATAATTTTGAATAGTTTCCAGAGATATACATATATTTGTGTTTATGGCACTTGGAGTACTGCATATTTCCAGGTCAGATATCATGATTTATTTTTAAGTAAACCCTCTCAATATATATATATATACATATATATATATATATATATATATTTTAATAAAGATTTTACAAGTGAAAGCAGTGTTATAATGTTTCATACAAATGGAGTCTCACAAAGCTCGTAATTGCTCAGAGCTTTTATGCTAGTTGGCTTTTGCTAGTTGCCAAGTCATCTTTCGTTGCTCCTTAAAAATATTGGATTTATTTCTCTACTGTTTTTCATTAAATATAAAGTCTATTTTCAGAATTTGTGCATCATGTAAATACAATGGCAATAAATGGTATCTTGTTAAGTACAATTAATCTTACAGTGTAATGTTTTAAAGTTTGTGTGAAAGGTACCCAATGCTCTTTGTAATGAAACTGAATTTGAAATGACTCAGTCAGTGGAAACAGAAAATGTCCCCTTCCTGGAGATGAATACCAGAGTGTATGTTTCTGCCTCTGGAAAAATAACCTCCCGCTGCATTATGTTACCACACATCTGATAAGATCACTACAAAATGGCAGCTGTTGAAAATAATGCAATTTATTCTGTATAGCTTCAGGACACTACCAGAGCCCAAATGAAGCATGTCTTCTATTAGACCCCTAAAGAAACAAACTAATAGCCTGCAAAGACTTGCCATTTGTAATGTGGCTATAATTCGTATGATTCATTAACCAGAAATGGAAAATGATAGAATATTCTGATTAAAAAATGACATGGTGAAGTTCCCTTTGAATCTGTTCCAAAACATCTAAGCTGCATGAATGGGGATATGCTGATCAGACCTCGTCAGTTGCTTGCCCCATGTTGATATGATTAAATGCAAACAGATTCAAATCCTTGGTCACCTTAATCTGCTTCTTTGTATTATTGTGGAATGCAATCTAGTATATCAAAAATATTAAATTCTTATTCTCAGGAACATTCTTTCTTATTCTTTCTCATGGCATGTGTGCACAGTCCCAACCTCTATTGCCACATGCTATAGTAGAGCAGCCGATATACACTGGCGTGTTTGTGAAGGATAAACAAGACAAATAAAAAAGTATCAGTTATGGGTATTCTCCAGTGACAGTCTCCCCAGACCTCTGGGGGGCTAATTGTCAGGCCTCCTGCTTTATCAGCCATTTGTCTGGAGGATAATTGCCCTCCTCTTTGCCATCTTTCACCTTGCAGCTGTACAATTCCCCATGCAGGGCAAGCTACTGCAGCTGCAGAGAGAGAAAGAGAGAGAGAGAGATGTGTGTGTGTGTGTGTGTGTCCATCTGTGTGGTGTAGGCCATGGTCAATTCATCACAGCACATTAAGCAGCCTCTTCTGGTGGGCTTAGCTGTGGGGCTCTCTAAAAACTATACATCTACATCACGAAGCAGTCTATGTTAGCTGAAATATCATTTGTTAATTACACAGCAAGGTCCAACTATGTGAGCCATATATCACTGTTTTCTGTGGTAAACACCATAAGGTATGATGCACTGAAGGACCTGTGGTCCATCTCCTCTTCAAGGACGAAAAGAATTAAGATGTTTTACTCTGGAGTAAAGATTAAGATTAAACATATCAGATTATGCTGTGTTTTGGAGGATGAAAGTGGGTGGCTCTTGGGTGTCTTAAGTTTTAAGTCGTCATAAAATTAGCAATATCTTGCCTTGCACTTCCTCATTTGCAGGGACCAACCAGGAAGTTGTGCAAACCCTCCACCTACTTGTGAAATGTATGAGACATGAAATGACTAGTAACAAGTAACTTGAAAATCTAAAGGCAACATTATACATAAGGGACTTGGCAGAAGACAACTGAGATTATATATACATTTACAGTATATATTTAAACACAAGAAAAAGGTCCAGGTAATAACAAGGTAGAAGGAGCTAGTGCCAAGCTGGAGTATAATAGGACAAGACAGGACAGAAGGGATGTGGTGGCAGCTCAGGTCAATAATCACATATAAAACAACATAAACACACAGTATGTCGACCATTAGAATTCAAGAAAGAAACCTAGACCTTTGTCGAGTGTCTAATTTCATCCCTCTAAGTCTACAGCGTCAGTTGTACCATCACCTTCTGCCAAGGATGACATAATCCTGCTGGATGTGAAAATGAGTAAACAGTGGAGATAAAGAGACGCGTATGTTCTGTGACGATGTTTAGGAATGCGGCGGCAGTCGAGATTCTCAGCTGGTATAAGAGTTGGGTTAGGATAACATTTTACATACCATTTCTCTGTCATTACCAGGGTATTACCTTTTCATGTTGGTGATTATGTGCACACTATAACCTTGTCTGACTATACAGCTCACATGAGTAGAACATGGTGTGATGTTTTGCTGCTGTACTTTCAAGGTTTGATGTACTGTGAATTCATGTCCTTCTGCACACTGCTAGAAAATCTTTTATTTAAAATACTGTGGCCTTTCTGTTAGATGGATTTGTCCATTCTCCTCTGAACTCTGACCCTGAATTTTTATTTATTTATTTATTTATTTTTGACAACAGAACTGCTATCCATTGGTTATTTCCTGTTTATCACCCAATCACTACCATTCACACACATACATAGTTACCATAACAATGCATTTTGTTTATCACAAGTCCTGAGACTGTAGTGAAAACCTCATAAGAACAGGTATTTTTGAGATGCTGGTACCCAGTCCTCAAAGCCACTTAGATCAACCAGGGCCTCTGGGCTCGCAACCCATCATCATTTTCTGTCTGTCCCACCTCAATTCAAAGGCTTTTGAGCACTGAATCCATAGTTCAGGTGTATGGATAAAAATACACAAGCACAATACACAAATCGTACCTAAAGACTTGGACTAGCACATGACAACAACATATTTACACCTTACATCATATCCATATCATATCTGATGTTTGGCCTTATCTGAATGCACTGATTTGAAGCTATGTTTTGTTATTTTGAGGTATAGGTTATTTGCATTAACAAACAGGTGTTAAAATTGCAATTTAGTGTAATTTAAGAACATAGTAGATAATCTAACTCTATTTTTATCAAATATACATTCCTGTTCACAAGAAACCATCTGTAGGAAAGGGCCCGAATGCACACATATTAACACAAAAACAAACAAAAAAGACTTTTCTTTTAACTTTACAATGATTGCATCACATGTACAATAGCCCTCTGCAAAAGGAATCTGTTGTAGTTATTTTACAATACAGATTTTCATCCCAAAAAGGACCAGATGGCAAATTCCTACTTTACCCTAAATTCATATCATGACTACAAGTCATGTTCTGTTTATGCCACACTTCCTCTAAACCACTGCCCACTGACCCATGCTGCAGACATAGATGCTAGTGAACAGATGAATACAACAATTATAATTATATACAGGATAAGATATCCCATATCCAGTACCAGTCCATTATAGTTTAACATAGGTCCCAGCCTATTCACTTGATAATATAAACTACAACCTTGCAAGCTCCATAGCAATCCAGGCTCACCTATATGTTCTCGGAGTCACCAGTTCCATAAAGGCTTTATGCACTACACCAACAGCATACGCTGACTTAATCTCCATCTATTTACCCACTGTGCTGCCTCCATGCAGCCAATCACTTCCTAACCCATAAAATACATATTGGCCCCTCCAGTCCCAATGGCACCATTAATGCATAATCAGTGCCACCAGGTCCATATGGATTTTATCTACTATGCCACCAAAACGTCCCCAACACACTGGATCCATACTAGCCCTCCCAGTTACTAAGGCCATACCCAGTCCCACTGACACTGTTATTGCATCAGGGCCACTGGTTACATCTGGATCTACCATTATAGACATGACAATGACATGACACAACAATCCAGCCATCTTCCCACTGAACACGTCAGCCATTCCATCTTTGTAAAGCATTTCCCCATCTACCCTGTGCTCTCCTCATCCACAGCCACTTACTACCCCTTTCAACTACTTCACATAATTCCTTCACTGCTACACTTAGCTTATAGCCTCTAAAACCAAATTCCAAAAGCAAGGGTGTGGCGTTCTGGGCTACAGATCCTCCTGCACCAATCTCTACTGGCCTTCTATACACCCATCATCCACATACTCTCACCTCAGCCACTAAGTCTGTGGATTTCAGCCTTTTCCTTTCATATACTTTATACACTACATCCTCAAATGGAACTGTTAACTCCATAAACAATTTGCTTCCTTTCAAAGTGCCAGTCCAAATCCGGCCTCAGCATAGTGAAAGTTATGGAACCAGATTTTTTTTAACACCTGCTACCAATTTCAAGACTTGGGCTTCAACTCATCTGCTGATTTTATGTCCTGTGCTCACTCTCCAGTACCATGCCACTCATTCACAAATGTAAGTGCTCTATTCATATCACTACTGGGCAAAGACTTAACCTCTATACACTTATTATTGAATAAACACACTAATGAGCTAAGCATGTGATTATGTCTAAATGTATATCATCCCTGCAACAAACTAACCTCTTCCTATTCAGAAATAAAACTTGTAATTATTTGCCTTGTCTTTGGCCAAATGGTCTTATTAAATGCTTTTCATGAACCACCCGCCCCAAGCCTGGTTCTTCCACTTTGAACCTGACCTACCACATCTCTATGCTCCTTTTAGCTAATTACACCGCCCCCACAGATTCCAATTTCTCTCTGGTTTGTGAAGGGTGCAGCCTCTTTTATAACTGTGTTCTTAGACCCCAAAAATATTATCTCACAAATGACCTGAACACATTTAAATTCCTGGGAAACGTTAACATAAACTTAAACTCAATAAAATGTCAAGAGGAAAAATATTATCTGACTATTATATTCTATAAACTGCCATTATTTATAATGTTAAGCACTCATAGTACTCATGCATGTATTTTCAAAGTAAATTTTAATATAGATCATTGTTGTAGACTATTAATAAGGATTTTATACTTTTAATGGATTTGAAGAATTTTTCTAGATGATTTTTATTGATGACACATACATACTGCTATCACTAGAAGTGCAATTGTACCATTGATAACAATGGGGGAAAAAGCAGTAGTAAAGATTTATTAGCTATAACAATTGACTTCTATGTTTGCTAAGGCGTAAGTCATAAGCATGGTAAGGGCTCACATGTCGTTGGACTGATGTTTATGCTCCGTGTCTAGACCTTAGTGAGCCATCACATGCAATTATGGATAAGAGCTACCCTAACACACTTTTATGTAAAAAATGATGTTATGGAGCAATGGCCTGTACAACGGTTCGGAGTTTTAGACATAACAGACAAACTGACAATGCAAGAGATTAGATTTGAGGTTTAGAGTGATGTGCATTTATCTACATTGATTTATTTTTTTCTTGACCTTTCACATCTCTGAATGGTAACTTGAAGTCAACAAAAATTACATCCCAAATTTTGTACCAGTTTGTTGATTTGTAAAATTTGAAATTTATCATTAGCAATGAATTCCTTAAAAATGCCCTAGGACACAATCATCCCTTACAATAACTCTAAACACTAATTAATTTCCTTTTGAAAAAATTGTCTAAATCTACTTCTACTTCAGAAACAGAAGAATATCATACTCTTGCATTGCAAAAGTTAGCAAAATTTAACCTTAAAATTGCAAAAGTAACAGCAAACACTTTGGCAAATTCAGGGTGCGAGCACCTTTGTGCATCGCTACACAGCTTTATTGTGCTGACAGCCGACATCTACAATTACATCATTTCCTCCTTCTATGGAGTCCTGTGAGTTTCTTTGTTGGATCCCGTTATGAGGCCATTCCATGACCTCCTACCTGTTGTATTTAGGATCTGTAGGTCATGAAGTTTTCAGAGAAAGCTGCATCATTACCCTCTTGTTCATGTCTGAAAAATACCCTGGCCTTCAACTTGAACCGCAACCTGTGAGTGACACTATGTAGACACAACCTGTAAAAAGCAGGTAATGCTTCCTAAAGCAGGTTACTGAATCCTAGCATTTCTAAAACACATATCAGCAATTATTTATTTAAACAGTTTATCTTATTCTCTATGCTTTTGAGGAGTGCAGATGTTAATTTTTGAATGGTGCTTTTAAGATATGTCAGGAGCCTGTAAGATATGTCAGGAGCCTAGGCTATAGTTGTTAAAGTAATTGTTAGATATGTATTTCTATGAATTTTGTATCAAATAATTAAAAATATTTGTAAAATATTAAAGCTGCATGTTTAAAATGTATTAGTTAAAATTGAAGAAGACACATTACTGAGATAAGAGGAAAAAAAAACATCTGTTAAAATATAGTGCCCCTCTGCTGCTATGAGTCATCCTGTAAAGCATAAAATATTAATTTAAAAGCCATATCATTCAGGTCGGATTTGGTGGGAGTCGGACGTCTTTACGTAGTAATGTCATGCGCAGGCTCAAAAAGAAGGTCTGACTCAATGGACTGGTTATTTGAGTAACGTTAGTGGGGGCGTACCTCACAGTGTTGAAAGCTAAGTGAACCCAGTAGTCCTCTGTTGCTCGGTACTGTGGCCAAAGAAAAGAAACCTGAAGAGAGCTGGCAAGCAAAAGGGGCGAACGAAGAGCTAAGGCCAGAATAAAACACTGGAACTGGTGACAGCTCCTGACCTGAAGGAACGGAGGAGCGAAGCTGAGGTGAATAGGTGATGTATGTTGGTGCCTTGCTAGCTGTCGAAAACAGCTAGTCAGACTAATATTACTGTAGTATTTAATGTTACTAACATTAAATACCTGTAATGTAAATGTAATGTACCCTTGTATTTGTGAAGCTGCTTTAGCTACATAGCTAACGTTAGCTGGCTAATTTACTAATATTTGCTAATGGTGTTTTTTTTTTATTCTTCTTAAATTTCTCTTTTGTTGTTTGACAATCCAGGCTGGTCGTCAGGTGATTTTCAGCACTAATGTGTCTGGCATTGTTAAATCAATGCTGTATGTATTCTCATCACAACAAGTAGGCAATGTCATCCAGAAAAGCTAGTTTCAACACATAGCAAACACTTTTTTTATTTTGCATAACACTTTATAGAACAGCACTTTCTCCCAATGAAACTGCTCACAATACTGACAACACCAACATGAGATACAGTCAGATTGACCAGCCACTTTTATAGCGTAATCTTTATTGTTAAATGTCTCAAATGTCTCAAATGAAAATCCAACAATGTACTGATAAGGATATGACTACAACAGTAGATAATTTACTTACATCCTCAGAGGACATTTCGATCAGTCAGTTCTGATTGAGTTTTCCCAGAATACTCCTTCAACATGAACTCAATCGCAATCATGAGATGAATCTGATCAGGAAAATGGATCGCAGGACAATCCACATTACAAAATATTCTTCCATGTTTCTATCAGAGAGGTCATCAATTCCCCAAACGTACATAGTGCAGCTTTAAATATCATAATCTAGAAATATTATTATGCAACAAATACAAGGTGGACATAATCCAACGTTTCATACATTCATAGATAATAGGAATGTGTTACAATTCTGAACCAAAGTAAGGATTCCAAAAGTAAAATATACATTAGTGAAATCGGCTAAATGGAAGCCAAGTTTGACAAAAAGGAACTGATATTAGTATGTTTAATGTAATTATTTTTATCTGTATTTACATCCATTTTTGTGTTTAGACACTTCATATTTGCTTGCTGTTTCTGATATTTTGCTTACATCTGCACACCTTACATTGTTTGAGGACATCCTTGAGGACTGGCTAGCATGGAGTTCTGCGTTAATGTGGTGGTGTGCTTAAAGTTGATGTTTAAAAGTAATTTCAATAAGAGTCCCAGAGCCAAATCTAAACTCACTGCAGAATCTAAACCCAGTGCAGTTATTTGGTAATTGGTGGTTTTGCCAGCAGGCATAAACAAAAGGCATGCTGGAAATATGCAGTAATTAGAATGGATTATAGAATAATGTCCTTGATTATATTATCTATAAAAGTGTTTGGCAATAAATAACTTTTAGACATGCAGTGAATCACAAATAACATCACACTTGCCTGTTGTGCATAAAGAGGAGGAAAGGTAGATGTAACCCTTATAATATTCAAACCATGTTTTACAGTGTGAAGTAACAAAGACAGGAGGATGTTTTTTATGACACATTACTTCTTGGGAATCAACCCCATGACCTTCGTGTTGTTGGCACCTTGCACTGTCACTATTCCAGGGGTAGAGTCCCGCTACAGCCCAAGTGTACCGCTGTTCTGGTTATAGTCTGAATACAATTTGAGCATTTTGTGACAGAAAGGCAGCATAGAAAATACTACCTGAATATTATCTACAAATGAAGAGACAGAAAGCAAGAGAGGGAAACAGAGAAAGATAGATGAAGCCCAAGGGACAGATTTCTTCTCCAAAAATTCTCTACCCCCAGGCCTGAACTTCCTTCAGTCTTATATTTAAGACTTTGGCCAGATGGAATGCCTTTATTTGACATTAAGCATGTACACTTGTCCAGTACAACAAAATGTTTTCTTTGTACAGCCCAGCTTCTTTGTGTGCTAAGGTCAGACATTGTACAGTGAAACTACAGAATTACAGCTTCACTTCTGGTTCTATAAGAAGCTTCATCACAGCTGAAAAGCTTGTGTTTTATTTTGTGTCTGAAGAATATTTTTTCTTCACATTTTAATCAAATTGCTATTGGTTAATTGAATATGATTACATGACACACAGATTACACTTTTAAATATTTATAGTTATGCAAGAGGTACTCCGAATTAGCATAACATATTTGTCTAATAAAGGTATTTTTATGCAAATTCTGGGTGGTAAATGGTCAGACTCTGCATACATGCCATTGTCATAATGAAATTTAAAAAAATTATTAGTAATTTCTTAGCAGAGAGGAAAATAATAACATGGTTGATGAAAGGTTCAAGACCAAAAGTAACTGGGTTTCATATTTGACTCCCATGTTATACCATGTTGGCCATGGCAAATAGTTCTTTCCTTGGAAGCAAAGGAGAGTGAGATTACTTTCTTCTCTATCACAGGGCAATAACACACATAGTATCACTACATGGGATTTTTTTTTCCACCATATAGTGGAATTGAGGTCTTCCATTTCTCCTCATGCTCCCCAGGGCACTCGAGAAATGCTGTGGCAGGCTATATAGAAAGATGCACTGGCATGTCAGAGGAGACATACTGTCTTCTGCCCTTCTACTTTGGCGGCACTGACATGCAGTTTAAGAGTTTGTATTACAGTGCACACTACCCATCATTAAATACTGAGGAAAAAAGAATAATGTTTAAAAGAACCCTAGGCAGAGACACAAGCTGTGGGATTGTTGGTAATGTTTTCCGGCGGTCTCATGGGTGGAACTGCCACGTGCTGCTGTGATTGATCTGCATGAGAACTGAATGAGATCATTTTAGAAGGTTTCCTGTTCTATTTCGTTTGGCAGGTAGAGATGTGGCACTGTTACTGCCCTGCACCAGAGATGGGGTCTCTGTGTTGAGGCTATAGTAATACAACATGACACCTGACAGAGAAAATGAGCCACTCGTCAAAGACTGAGTGTTTGCAGAGGTCCAATCTGGCGGATGTATATGAGGTATTGAAGTTATTCAGATGAGCAAAGTAGTAAAATATTTTTTTTATGACCCGGAGTTGGGTGATGCCTTTGAGAATCACCTATTTCAAATTATATTGCCAATTACTATTCGCCAAAAAAAAAAAAAAAGTTAATCTGTGTGATAATGAAAGGATATTTTATCTAATTATTTATTTCAGAGTTGTTAAGCAATTTTTTTTTAATTTTATGTTTTTAATGAATATTTTAAATAATTCCACAGTTGACATGTTTATAGCATGTTTTCTAATTCCAGGGTTTTATAATAAGCATATGTGAAGCAGACCGTCACCTCCTAAAGGAGAGGGAGGTGTGGCTGTGCTGTCATTTGGTCAGAGTTTATGTTTCTCACCTGTGGGACCCAGGTTGTAGCCCTGGGCTCTGAATGTGCCTTTGGTCCTTTGCCACAGAGTGCATATCTAAAAGGTACTGCAGGATGGTTTAGCTTTCTTTGTGTGTGTGTGT
>JAOYMR010000007.1:9321610-9335843 GCA_025802075.1 Tenebrosternarchus preto | reverse complement strand
TATATATATTCTGTTTCACATGCAGAAGCACAGAGTTCTGAAGAAGTCGAGGTAAGTAGAATTCTGGAAGAAAAGCAGAGGGGCAAACAATGAACAAAATTGCTACCAAAATTCCACACTGAGTATGTTTATTGTGCTGTCAAGTTAGAACTAGAAAAAGAGCATAATCATGGAAAAACATTGCGCCTTACAGGAAGTGTAATTACACAAATTAGAAGACATTTAGAAAAGACTTCTTCAGCCCAGCTGCCTTCCGTTCTGATTGAATCTAACACTTCCTTCCCTCTCAAGTACCTTTACTCTAATTAGCCAATTGTGACTGAGCTCCAAGATTTCTTACTAAAAGAAATGATCACCAGTAACCATGGAAACTATACATTCCTAAAACCCAAGGATTCCCCTCCTTTTTTCAGGGCGTAAGTCAAGCATAACCCTCAAAGTCAAGTCCCCTAGGCCTTTACATCAGACATTTATGTTCCATTGCATCTGTGGGGGTGCTGAATGATCTGAGAACTTCCTGTGTGTTGAAATGGTTACTATCTGCAAAACCTCAATCTCATCAGTGTTTGGCAAGTGAACTCTGTGTGTAACTGTGTGCTGCAGAAATGCTGTGAACACCCAGTGGCTTTAGTTTATGATGGAAAGGCTTCAGTCCTGATTAACCTTTATCCTTGAGCTCCTCCTGCCTCACATCCAGAGATGTCCACCACATTAAATGTTTCAAAGCATTGATACCTCGAGCAGCACATTTCCTATAGCAAAACACACATGACGCATATTCCTATAGCAAAACATTTAAGCTTTGCTAATCTTGCTCTACTGATCATGGATTTTTAATATCCAGCTGAAAATGTAAGATGTTTTCATTATGAAACTTTTTTAGATGCCTACATTTCTGTTTGTTTGTTTGTTTTAAACTAATGTTGCAAGAGCTGCATTCCTTCTTTCAGAATTAAACTTTTATTTCTGTTCACCAAGCAAAAACACCAAGAGTGGCACTATGTACCTGAATATCACTCTCCAAAGATCAATTATATTGTTGACAGCTGCATGTTAAAACAGTTTTTAGTCTGAGACATCTGTTATGTGATGTTTTACTATGTTTGCTTTATATAATGTATATGTATAGTCTTCAGCAAAAAATATCAGTGCATTTGCCACATTTAAAATATTTCACATTTTCTGCAAAATCCATCACTTCTTCATTCTATTTTACTGATTACGGTGCAGATGCAGACCAGTTTTGGTGGTTATACCAAAAGGCACCTCTCTGCATGGGATAAACATGTGGTAAACATGTGGTAAACATGTGCAGTGTTTACCTCTTATTGTATTGCTCTTTTTTCCCCAACAATATAGACTCAACTTTGATGTTTTGCTTCATAATACCTAATGGCACTAAAAACTATTCAATGATAAAAGTAAAACTGATAAAAGATGAAGGACACAGTTCCTAAATCATAACCAACACCAAGTGAGTCATAATAACGCCCCCCGCCCCCACACTCAACAAATCCATCAAACAAAAAAGTTAAAAAGCTCATATTAATGTGAGTTTTATTACATATGTATTATATATAATTATATAATATTTAAAAGCAAACATTGTACTGTGCTTAACATTCCTAAATAAATTAAACAGAATTACGGAACAAAATACAGAGCGGGTGCAAAGGTACCAGGTACGCACTGTAACTCCACCGGTTCCAGGCTTACTTTTATTTTCTTTCACCACAGCTTCAAACAGAGAATGGTGCCACCTCCACAACATAAAAAGAATCCAGTATTTACAAACTCATTAAAAGACTTTACAAAAAGGTATAACCAGACCTAGTGCTCAATGTTAGCACTCTGTTGCTTACAATTTACTCCAGGGAATCCGGCAAAGTAGCATCACACAATTAGTCCCTCAAAATCAGATGATGCTGGTCTAGGTTGGTTTGGGCTACACCACGTACTTCTCATGGGTGTACTTCTGAAAACGTTCATTTCACAAAATCCCATTGCATACAATTACTGGAAAACTCTACCTAAATACATTTAGGTAAACTTTATTCAAAACATAAACTGTATTCAAACATAATTGATCTTCTTATCATTTTCTCATACCTTCTGTATTTTTATTCACATTTTTCAACATACACTTTCTCTTGGTGTTGATGGAAAAACACGTAGAATTGCGAGGGCAACCCGGGCGCTTCACCATGAGCATCGACACTGTTCTGTCAGTGGAGGTAAGTATATCACTGTATAGTGTCCACTGGTGATGATGACCTCACCATCACAGTAACAGAAAAAGGTATAAAAAAATTACTACATAGTTTTGTTATATTATATCTTCACTTATCTGTCATTTATCGGACAGACCTGCTATGTAGGTGCAACTTGGCGTGTCAGTTTTCAGTGAATCAGTGATCAGTTTTTGGAGCATAGGACCACTATTGACCAAAAGTGGAACCACCCTCAACACATTAGTGACCACTAAGATGGTAGTGGCATGGCAGTTTGGTGTTATGCTGAAAGTATATTCGGTACTGCACCATTGCAGTTTTTTTTTTAAAAAAAACATGTCTATGTCACTGCTGAGTGTCTTGCCACTTATGTCTATGCTTACCAAATGACCATTCAAGTTGGTCATGTACATTAGGTAAAAAGGTATTTCTATTAAATGGTAAACAAAAGCATTTATAAAATAGGGTAACTTGGTTTCAGAATGGGACTGTGAGGAAAATCTTATCAGCTGAAAGCAATGATGTAAATAATGTGTGTGTGTGTGCATGCATGTTCTTATAACAGTATTATAACAATCACATTTTAAATTAATTTCACATATGGTATTGGATGCAGTATCCATCTAGATTATCAGGAGAATATAAGGATTTTATATTAAGCTATATTAAGAGTGTGCACACATGATCAAATATGACTGTGGGAAAATAACTTAGATTTTTAGGGTTGCATGTTATTGAAAAATTATAGTCTAATTTTTAATTTAAAAAAATCTCATGTACTCAGTGGTGGTCATTTTCTTGGTGTATCTTCAGTTCCTTTGTCCTACCATGTTGGGTGAAGGGGGTTTTAAATGGAGCAGATGGCCAAACAATTTAGAGCATTAAAACATAAGCAAATTGGAACTGGCATACATTGTGAGCTTGCTTCTGGTCTATGGTCACTTTTTATGCCATCTGTTATGTTTGTCCTCAAGTTTGCCTTTGCCCTAATCTGCCATCTTCAGTTGCTATCACGATTGCTATCACAAACTTGCTTTGATTTGTTGTGATATTTTCGTGCAGTTCTGTCCAGTAATAATAGCTGTGAATATATTGCATAATACATTTGAATTCAACTCATTTTAAGTTAATTTTAACATGATAATCAGGACCTCTGCAATTCAAGCTTTGTTGTTAGCAAAAATACTTATACTGTAAGTATAGCAATTTGCTTTGTTCTGAGTGACTACTGTAGAATACCTAAACACTTTCACAGGGTTACAGTGAACAAAACAATTCTGCTTCACACACTTCCAGGTAGAGATTTAGTGACTAGTACCAGTGTATTGGATGGCTGATGGTTGACTGATCCTACTGTAATGAGGACGTAATGTCATATATAAATACATGCATCTTTTCTCTAGAAGCACTGGAATAACATTAAAATAAATGACAGTACATACACATATTCTATATAACTCTAACATTAAATGTAGCTGATAAAGCAGGAGCTTCAGTGAATAACACCAATGGCCAAAAGTACTTGATCATTTTAACATGCTAACGACTAGTGGATTAAATCAGAGCCTGTGTTACAAAAAGGGTCTCTAAGTACATTTACCCCCTACCTTGTTTCACTGAGCTCTGTCAATAAGCCATCTCCCCAGTGCTGGCCGAGCTGCCGAGTGTGGATTAGCTCAAACCCGTTGTAGGCATTAGCCAATGTTTGACGAATAAAGCACTAACGAGATAGCGATCAGAGAGGCACCAACACCAAAGACAGTCTGGCAGTGCTTGATAATTTGTTTCGTTCGATTCGCTTGGCTCCCTTTAATCTGACTTCACATAAACCTTCTGAGTGTTTTCTTTTCCTCCTTTCCAAAACTCCTGATCAAGTAAATGCTTAATTATTGCTAAGTCTGTCCAGAGCTTGACTAAACATGACTATCAAATGTAATCATGCCTTTTTCCCTCATATGTAGAGGAAAATGGGATAGACATCTTTCCCAGCTCTTCTATCAGCCCTTAATATTTTTTCGAGCTTTCTGTGTTCCTTGTGCCTATCACATGGGCCCTGTGATGGGTAAGGATCCAATCGGGAGGCTCTCTGACCCAAGTTCCCATTACCATCCACGTTCATTTGAATGTGACTGTCTTTGTGTTTCCTCTGTTTCTCTGTTTCTGTTCCTGTCTGTCCCTGTTCTTGTCAATGTGCCCGTGTTGGTCCGCGTACTTTTGGGGTGGGGCCGTATTCCGGCCCTTCCTTGAGCAGCTCTGTTCCTGCGCACTCTGTTTAGTGCAAGGCGCTCACTACATTACTATATATATTTTGTTTGTTTGGTTTTTTGCATGTTATACATTAAAAACTATAAAAAAAAAAAACTTTGCTCTAACTTGGCTCTAACTGTGGGTGGAACCTGAAACCTATTTGTTACTGTGATGCAACTGTGTAAGAAGAAGAGAGGGTGGTAGAGGAACATCATCACAGCAACAACAAAACAAACACAAAAGAGCGATAGGCGTAAAAAGTGCACAACACACTAGATACTTATCAAATAGAAGTCTAGAAAAGAGCTAGCAAGTAGGCAGTCCGTCAACAAGAGCTCCACCGGGGAGTGAGCGCCGATGCACAGCGCTGGAGGTTGTCTGGGTGTGGCTTATAAAGAGGGAAGTTAAACAAGGAACAGGTGTAGGTGATCAGTAGCAGGGAGGTTGGGAGCGAGGGTGTGGTTTGAGCTTCTGACGTGTGTTGCTGGGCGTTTCCCTGGAGCTGCAGCGCTGGCCACCCGTGGCATTTCAGGTGAAAGCTTGGGATTTTCTGAATGCTGTTTGGTTACAGTTACTGAAAGTTACATTTGGATCAATTCTATTTAGAATTTTGATCTATAGATTATATATGGATATTGACTAAATCTTTCATTTATTATTCTTTTTTTTTTTAATGGATAAATCTGCTCTTTCTCTCTCTTTTTTATTTATTTATATATTTTTTTAACAATCAAGACATTACAGAAACTGAGCAGGGGGATACAGAGAGTACACATGTTACCTTAGGCAGTTTGAATATATAAGCAAGTTCTGCTTTTTGAGTGAGAGGGCTGAAATCCTTTAAGCAGACTTGGCCATTAATAATCCTCTCACTTCACTCTACTCTTTTAGCAGTACTGCAGCAACCACACATCCAGGCAAGCCTGTAATGTATCATTCCAAAATCTCTCTGACCAGTGCAATCTCACCTTGGAACAGAGTAGAGTGGAGTGGGTCCAGACAGAACTTACAGATGGCTTGACTGGCATCACTGTGCCCCAGCATTCACCTGTTTTGAGTCACCCTTAGAAAGTTACATTTTTCAGGAAATAAACATCTATGTGAAATGACCACTGCTTTTTTTATGGAGCACCATTTACTAGTAGTTACGGTGTCAAACACTACAGCACATTAAACAATTAGCATGTAAAGGTTTAAGCTATTAACAGAGTAGGATAAACAGTATGTCTGTTATGCTAGAGTAATGCTGAGTTAATGCTACGGTAATGCTAGAATAATGCTCAAGTAATACCAATTTAATGCTAGAGTCGTGGGCCACTGAGTCAAGGTCAAACAAATGAGGACTGTACCAGCGGAATATTTATCTTGCTGTAAATTCATATTGAGGAAGTATGGAAACATTGCAAAAATTGTTAGTCGTAGGTTTCTTATTAAAATGTTTATTCATTTCATAAGGTGTCTTGGTGTACCGCAGTACAAACTTTGATCTGTCTGAGTTCTTAGGCATATTGACAGCATAGGAAATGTGCATCTAAATCTATGTTTTCACCCTGTTTTCTTTTTATGTCTGGATACAGAGAGATGGTCGTTAACTCAAAAATCTCACCCTTTGGACTGGGATGAGCTGAACAGAGAGCGCTACCTAGTGACTTCCATTGTTACTTTGCTGGATGGAATGTCTGCTGATCTGGAGGGTCCATTCTGACTTCCTCCATCAATGTGTCACTCTCCACTGTGGATTTAGGCAGCAGAAAGACAGAAACACACTGGGTTATGTTTCACTCTTCCTTTTGACTTGGTTCAGCCAAGCCTTGCACAGTAGGAAGTTCAATTAAATTTTAATTTGCCTTAATAAACTACTGTATCCAAAAAATTCAGATTATTTTGGTGTAAAATAGAGATAAATGATGTGCCTCATATCACCATACAACAAGAGCATTAGCAACATTGTAAACATTAGCAGCATTAGTGTGGAAAATTGGTTGTGTTGTTATCTTGACCTGGGAGTTCTGTAGTACATTTTATTCCAGAAATTAATTGCAAAATTAATTAACCTATTCAGTGTTATATATTTAAATTATTTTTTGCAGACATGTATTAATGTCGGTACGTGTTATTAGTAAAGCAACATGTCATGTAATTTCTGACTCATTTTAATATCATTATTCATACCTAGCCTTTATAGGCGCATGTATTTCCCTTGAATAAAGTAGCTACTCTTTTCAAAGTGCATATTTCACTTGAGAAGGTGGTGGAAAAGAGGAAAGATAACATTTTTTCCAGATCAACACTTTCTGTTTTCCTCAGACAAACAAAGCTGGTCTTAGCTTGTCTTGTTTGTGGACAATAGCTGCTCTCTAGGTCATGGCTGCGGATTAAGTCCCTATTGAACTACGAGGCAATCTATATTTATATAGCACTTTATCTGCTGGAGGTCCAACTGATTCAATAGTGGCCAGCTCATGGTTCAGTGAAGTCAAGGTACTCCATCAGTTTACACACAACAACCTCATACAAATCCTCAGGATTATAGCAGCTCTAGCAGCACCCAGTCACAGCAGTAAAACCCTTCCTGATTCTAATGGCTAGAGGTGGCCACCCTTTCCTGTGAAGGCTGATGAAATGGAGTAAGCAGAATAGAGCTCTGATAGTAAATGACCAGAGAGCAAAGCTTGGGTTCAAAAAAGGATCAAGAACAGAGACGGTAAAGACATAAAAAGTAAACATGCTATAGTGAATATATCTTACTTGCCTGGGACATAGGTTTTCTTGTATGGTATTAAAATAAAAAATGTAAGAATATGATGTGTATTAAAAATCCACAATTAAAATGTGTATGGCATAAGGGTAACATAGCAGCAAAGGTTTGTGGGATAAAATAAAATGTGAAGTGGCACCACAGGAGAGAACAGATGCAGGATGATGTTAATAGCTATGCTTCCACAAAGCACTCCATATTTAGTCAGGTTTCAAAAGATATGGTAACCACCTATAAAAAGAAGAGAAAAGGTGTGGAGAGCAGAATGGATGCCATGTCCCATTCAAAAAAGTGTTCTAGCCTAGCAAGGCATCCCAAAAAATGAGGCTACAGGCTGAAAACGGAGTTTTCACCAAATATTTTCCTTCTGCTTCTGGAAAACTTTGCTCTACTCTACCACAAAAGGATATTCATCAATGTTTGAATCTCAAAGGCATGTTCTACACACCATAAGTACCTGTTTGATCTCCTTATTTTTGTAATTTTAACATGTGGCTCTTTTGACTGATCAGTTGTTTATAAATTCTACTTAAGCAATAACAATATAGGACTGAAGAAATTATGAGAATTGCTCAAGGAGAATTTGCTAAGAGAACAATGTTGGCACTCATAGAAGCTTTTGCAGATCTAGTTCTCTCTCTCTCTCTCTCTCTCTCTCTCTCTCTCTGTCTGTCTCTCTCTTTCTCTCATATATAACATTTATTTATATGTCTACCAAGTAGTATTACCAAGGCTGTAGTGTTCGCAAGGCTTATTATTTTCAGATATCCTTTGTATAGCTACAACACGGTATTAATTTAATTGCAACACATAACTAGCTAATTTGCATACAATTAATGGAAAAAGAGGAACTTCTACCTTGTGCTTTTACAGTGCTTACTGGTGCGTTTGGCTTTACAAATGACACATTTCAGAATATAAAAAAAGTGTGGAGGCTTGTACTCAACAAACGAATGGGCAAGAGGTTATTGCTTTTTACTTTTTTTATTGTAAGGTGGACATGTTTTTGCTCAGTGAACAGAGTAATGTTAAAAATAACCTCCTTATAAGAGGGTTAAGAATAACCTACTTAACCACTACATATTATTAGACTTCAGTGATAGCATGCTTTAAAATGAGCACCTTTAAGATGCAATGTGGTATACAGATTTGAACTTCAGGTCAAACACAATTATGTGCAAAGAATCAGCCTGGTGTTGAGATTTGCTCTAAGATTAGTGGTGTTACAGTGGAGGTGGTCAGCTCCCATTTAGTACAGATTTTGTTAGTGTCAGCAGCAGATTTTGGGCTCCCACATTCTCCTCCTATGTGGACTTTTAGCACTTAATCTAATAATTCTAATATTTTCTCTCTTGTTACTCTGTGCATGGTGAGTTTTAATACCTTAAGTGAAGTCAAAGTGGTTGAAGCTGAAGGTATCATCTATTTAGCATCACAATGCCTAATTAGTAAGACTAATGGTGAAGACAGTACTCAAGCATATTCAAATATGTTTTAATGTATACATCACAATCTATTAAAAATGATTTGTGTCGGACATTGTTAATTATATTAATTTATACCTGACGGGAGATCTGCCAATTAAGAAATTGCCACATGCATTTTATTAAAGAAAATAAATCAACATGCATCTGTTTATTTTTTAATAGAATCTGCCAAAGTAGTATTAGTTTTTAAAGAATATATTGTTCATGAAATTGTACTCACTCTGTTAAACTAACCAGAATAGAAAATGTGGTTTAATTTGTAAAGCTCCATTTTAAACATGCATTCCCCAATGACCTTCAGCTGTCAGAGCATCAGCCAGGCTCTCTGCTAACTTAATTAGGGCCATTACTAGGATTAATTGGACAGATTTGCCTTTTATGAAATAAATTTGGTGCTCATTATGCAGCAGAAAGAGGCTCACTGTGGTGCTTCATCATGCATTGTCTATAGATTAATGTGTACAGACACTAAATGTACATTATGAAGGACCATAGATGTACTAAAAAGTGCATGTATTCCATATTTATTCCCATATGGAATGTAATGTACATGAATATGAATAGTAAGATTATAACAAATATCATTATCAGAAAAAATATCCAAAAAATACCAAATATATGACATAACACTCATGCAAGTTTACAGAAATAACACTTCTTGCATGCAGTTGCATGCCAATGAAAAGCACACAGGCAAGTGAGAATTGTGAAATTTCCTGTTTTCATATTTTTTGTTGTGTGAGGTTGAAATTTAATTAATTAGTTATTTAATTATTTGATCATTAAAGAACTGATTTGTGATAGGTTCTCACAGGCCAGGTCATGAGCTTAGGTGCTTTTTAACACATTTAACAGAACATAGGTTATTATCTTTATCTTGATATTGTTGAGTATCAAATTTGTTTAAATTTAAATTACTACATTATCAACATTCAATTATTTTACATATCTTAAGCCAAGAAAAGTCATCAGTTTTGATCAGTCTCAAGCACATGTATATGAGCACAGGAAGTACACTTCCCTTATACAAGTGACAAAACAGCAGATGAACAGAAGAAAATATTCAGTCGTATGTGGTAGACATGTTTCAGTCCTGTATGAATGCAGCTGTAGCTACCATTTTTATGATGTTCCAAACCATTGTGCTGGCTCAGACATCCCTGAAGGGGAAGCACTAGTGATTTGGTTGGTCACTCAAAGCAAATTACTACCCAATCACATTTTTGGATGATTGCCATTACTTGGGGCTGAATTCCATTTAATGAAAATTGCAAATGCATGGCTACATCCAGCAGGGGCAGTGTGATTTTCCAAGGCAAGATTTAATTCCTAGTTATAGACAGGTAAAAAACCTGAAGAAATATAATACATTTGCATTTCTGTATGACAGTCTTTTAACTTATCTGACAAAGCAGAATTTATCAGCATGTCTGCAGCTGTGGAACAGTGATCTGTATTTAATAGTGGGAGACTAAATAAAATGCCTTTGACTCTTAGCTTGTTGAGAAAGTTTGCCAAGACCTTGTTTTGTTTCCAGGTGTTGAGAAATGAAGATATTCCTGGTAAAAAAGCTGACATAAGTGAAGGACTGCAGAATATTAGAACTTCCAATATCTATTTCATACCAAAACCACCCCTCCAATAAATAAATAAATAAATAAAATTGCACAGCAAAGTTTGATGACACAGGTAAACTCATGGTATGAAATTTTTGATTGTGTTCATTAACTTAATGCTGGGTCAAATACTTTTCAACTAAGGTTACCCACCATGATTACTAAGGTGATTTGAATCTTGTGGTTCATTTGAACTTTGAAACCTTCTGGTCCAGCATGCAGGGTGGTTGAGGGAAAGCTTGCTCTTCAAGTTACAGCTCAACTTGCAGACCAGCAGACCGGGTCCTGCTTTATGGAGCTTTAACATGCTTCATGTACAACAACCATTTTAATTGAAGTCTTCATCCCTGACTAACCTCATCAGGATCTCATAGCCAAGGAAATGATGTGGCTTAAAATGGCTACATGGCAGGGGAGAAACATAGACAGTGTTCACACAAGAAAGAGAAATATGTTTAAATTTTAAAAAGATAAATGAGATAGTCCTGAAAGTACATGGGATATTACTGAAAGAACATGAGATTATACATAAAAGAAAAAGAAAACCGAGATAGCATCTGCACATGCCTATAGTCCGTGTGACGATTAATCTGGTCATGTGTCATGATGCTCTGAAGCACCAGGGTCTCTACTAATAGTCTGTATTACAGTCTTGGTAATAAATGAATATAGTTTAAAATATACTTTGTATCTTATGTACTGAACATTAGTGCAAAATGTACATATTCAAGTTTGCTCCATGTAATTTTTATTACTAAACTCCCAAAAGCTTACAAACCTATTTCAAAGCTATAAAAACAGAAGCTTCTAGATAAAGCTATCCCCTACACCAGGCCAGATCAGGGATGCAGACAGTGCCATCCTTGGAGCTCCTGAACAATACACCTGTGAGTCAGTACTAAGCTTTGAAACCCAGTTGTCTAGAATAATAACAGCTGTAAATCTAAAAAAGTTAGATGTGAAAATCTAACTATGAATTAAAAGGTAAACCATCTAGACTAATCATTGTAATTTAATTATAGCATAATCATATTAGTTTTTTCATATTAAAAAGCATTTGCTGAGGCTGTGAAATTATTAAAACTGAAACTGAATATGCCTGGTGTAATGTGGAAATAACATTTCCACATTAGTATTGCATGTAATACAGATTTGCAGGGCCGCATAGTCATAGTTAGTTTTCAGAGGGTAGAACTAACGTAGTGGAGGATTCATATGGCATGACAGCTGCAGTGAAAATGTTGAACCTTTTATGTAACACATTTTTCAGACAGCTTCAAAACTAGAGAGTAATTTTATGTAAACCTGCTACACACGTTTATGGCATAATATTTCTATTTTGCTAAAGTATTTCCGATTTGGGATGTCATATCTGGAATCAAGCGTCTTTATCATAGCCCTGAATGCGTCTTTCTCATCTGTGCCTATCGGAATAATGTCTTTGGCTGTACAGATTGTTATGGAGTTGGTTATCTCGATCCATCACTTGCTTTTGATGTCGTAGGGAGTACCTTTTAGCAAACACGTCAGCAAGTGACGTCTGATTCATCTGTCCTTTAGATTTGTCAATTTTACCTGATGGTGTGGAAGGCGTTGATTTTAGTTTCATTTTGGTGCTTGAAAGCATGTTTGTGGCTACAGTGGTGCTGGTGTTACCTCTTCCCATGACAACTTTAGCTCCACAGCATTTGCAGTAAGTGATTGTTTGGTCCACGTCCTTTTAAACCCAAAGTTCCTCCAGACAACAGACATTGCTCCTTTTTTCAGCAAAAGTTCTTCTGGGTCATTATCTACTACTTCATTGTCTGGTACAACTTCTGGTTCAGAACTTCCCTTGTCCATTTTCACCATGCTCAACAACTTCACTTACGTTCTGTTCCATGCATGTTTAGTGGCACAGCAATGAAAAATGTGAATCAGTTTACCACCACACTGCATTCTGGACATGTTTAGTTTTTTTAAACTGGTGTGGCCAGTATTCGAAACATTCATATCATAAAAAAAATTGAAAAACGATTTTTGGTGCGAACTGGTATACCGCCCAGCACTAAAATCTATACACAGAGTTGGTTTGGTTAAATTCATTATACTATCATGGTGAAGGAAAACCAGTGCCAGAATAGAAAAAGTAATTGATATTTCAATAAACTTGGATTAATATGTACCTCAGTACTTCACCCATATATATTATACAGTGCCAGGGTAATATTTTTCTCTCTAAAAGAATTAGAAAAAGTAAACCTTTTGACACTGAATGAAGTTTGTCACCAACCTTGGGGTATTTGGATGGTTTGTATCAACAATGTTTCCAGGCACCAATTTAGATCAATCTTAGACTGTTATTTTTCTTATATTATAGATTCCACTGCACCTTCAGATAAGACATTATAAATGGCTGACTAATTACTTCCTGAATAATTACTCTGATGCACTTAACAACTGTTCTCTGATTTCTACCTACAATAAGAGAGCAAATATTAGAAATTAGGTTCAGTGAAGCGGCAGCACATTTAAATGTGTAGTAATGAAACTGCTAGATGCAGGAACAACATACACAAGTGGACCCTGCCGTTATTCACATTACTGTTTTAGTTGAATATTTCATTAACTTGAATAAATACAATTTTAAATTTTGAAATGTTTAAACTGATGAATAACCATGCTGTTATCCTATGTGACACTAGTGTTTTACTTCATTCTGACATTTTTCCCTAAATCATGACACTAACTATTGATTTGATCTGACAAGGCCTGACATACTTTGATGTTGCATATCACTATTACTACCCACTGACTTTATATACAGTGACAAATTAGCCACTAATTAAAAATGTATGTCACTTAACATTTCATGATGTTGATATTAACAGTAACTGTCCAGAGGCACATCCTCCATTGTGATGCCTTTGAGTGCAACCTCACCTTTTGTGAAGAGTCATATGACTGTGCTAATGTCAGATTCACCAAACACTCGTGAGGTCACCAAACTATTGTAGTTTACCTTCGTGAACAGCTCTGTATCTGCCTGCCTGATTGGTCCAAGTGTCATTTATAAGTGACATTCATGTGATCTGTGGTTAAAAAGACTTTTCTGTAAGCAATCAGAACAAGACAGCAGATCGACATAACGTAATAGTGGAATTTAGATTTGATAAAGAAAACATTACGAACAAACGTGTAGGTGTGTTCATGTGTTGTGTCTGTTGTGAGTGTGTCTGTGTGTGCTTCGGTGTGTGTGGTGTGGACGTAGTGTTAAATGTCTGTCCTGTTATCGTCACCTATTCCACCTGTGGTACGTCTAGCAAGAGTGTATTTAAACGTGTGTATGACACTCTTTGTCGGCCTATGTTGACGTTCGATATGTCTACGTTAAAGTGTGAGTCTTTGTTGTTTCATGTACTTCATGCAAAGTGAAACTATAGTGAATAAAGCTAAGCCTTTTTCCCCAGTGCTCTGCCTCCTTTTTCTTAGCGCTTAACGCTACATCATAACAAGATGCTTCTCAAGTTGTTTCTCTGAAGGCTGACCATGGAACCTAAATTCTCCAAACTCAGCGTATGCCATCCTGCTAAGCAGAGGTGAATATTCCAGGTTCAGAAAGTATAAGTGACAATATTTTGCTCAGGCTTCCTGGATTATGTTGATTCCACAACATAACATAATTTTAACTGCTGGCTTGCACCAATTTGAAAATCCAGGAAGTTTGAGGAAACCCTATAAAAGAACTTTATTTCCTGAATCTATCTGGAATTCCACCTCTGCCTCTAGTTTATGTGAGCCTAGTTTGGGACCCTTAGTTCGAATGACCAGAATGCAGCCCTGAATGTTCCTTTGACCATTTAATTAAACTATGTGCTGAATATATAGGCAGATTTAAGGCAGATAGTATGCACT
>JAOYMR010000007.1:9282950-9313890 GCA_025802075.1 Tenebrosternarchus preto | reverse complement strand
AGTGAAAAAGAAGTGGGGCATAAAGGAGAACTTAGTGAATATCATGAAATCAACTATGCAACAAGCCAAATTTGGGAGGTGTCAAACTGCATCCTGCTAATCCAACTAAAACACTTTAAATACAACATATAAACGGCAAATGACTTTTAAAACATACTCACATGCATGCTAGGCAGCAGACCTTCAAACAAGAGGAGAGCGAAACCTAAAGCAAAAGCAGGATGGCAGTGTGTCCTTGCTTTTGTTCATATTATTCAGTAGATATGACATACATTGTATCATTGCATCTCAAAGGGGATAGTTGTAGATTTCACTGTAAAAAAAAAAGCTAAAATACACGGTACAGTGTTTTCAATTTTTAAAAGATTCTTAAGCAGTCCATAGCCATGAGCCACATTTATTTGTATAACATAACAAAGAGGTTATATAAATACTGATATAATTAATTGCAACTTCAAGCATGTTTAACCCTGTTTGGTTTTAAAGTAGTTTCCACAATACTTTTAAGTATGTGATTTCTTTTTTTGTCAATTAATATGTAATCTCTCTTCCTTTTATTGTATGACATTTGATCCATTGCTACATATGCGTTTGCTGCATTTTGTTTAGGTCTTTTGCTCTTTTCATTCTGTCTTCCCCTGCCTTTGTTTGGTCATGATGGAGGGTGCTCATCTATTTTGGTGACATTTTCAACATGGCATCTGTAACCTGTGACACTCTCTTTTGGCTCATTCTGTTCCCTATAGTAAATCCAACTTCTTTCTTTTCTTCTTTCTTTCTTTCTTTCTTTCTTTGGTTCGTCCTCTCCCTTTCACCCTATTTCTCCCTCCTTTTTTTTGCAGCTATCAGTCTGTTTCTACAAACAGACGTGGTGCTGTAGTTTCTGACCCAGCTTCTATTTCTAGTTAGAGACATAGACACTGAGACACAGGTGCAGTCTTTCTTGCCAGCAACAATCGGTCTGCTTCCTTGCGAAAGAGCTGGTACATCGAAAATAACCTCTTTCTGCACAGAGCTTATTATGCTAGTCAGTCTCCTCCCCCTGACAACACTCACATATTGACCAATTGTCTTTCTCATTTTGGTTTGGATTTTTCAGGAGTTTTAATAACCATTTGCCCATATTATGTTCTTACCATGTCAGTTAGTGTATATAAAAGACTAATAACGATGAAATTTTCTGATTAATTATGAGATTTGGTCATTAGCCGATTGTGCCATTTGCTCTGTGCTGGTGCCAAGTGGTTCATCATGTGGTGGCCTTGGGAAAGAGAGTGATGCGTCTGCCTGTGATGAGGAAGACCCACTGCTTCAGAACCATCTGTAGCACTTGTGACTTGGAAAACTGTTCCTGGGACTTGTTTGCGTGATATGTAAAGTCTTGCCGGAAGCGTACTTTAGATAGGTCTTGTGTGCTTTTCATGCATTTATGGAAAGCAGCTCTCAGAGGTAAAAGGAAAAGATTGTCTTGAAACTAATGACATTTGAAAGTGTTCATTTTCCTTGTCTTATCCCAGATGTATGCCTCTTGCTATTTTGATATCATATACTGGAAGAAACCTATAGTATATTTGGATATGACTTTTCTCTCCCTCTCTTCTATTTGCACATACACATACAGCATTGTTCGGTTGTAAAGGCTGTGCATGCATGATTGTGTTTGAGTGCACATGTAGTTATTTGTATTCCTATATTTCTCCCTTGGGTTTTGTAGTATACTTTTTCCAGCCAATCTCATCTCATGCACGAATAAGTAATCAATCAAGTTGATTGCATCTTTATCTACTCTCCATGATGCTTGTTATGCTGTGGGTACTCTTTAATATTGCAGGGCCCTCAGTGGTGAAAATCATCTTTGTAACCTCCATGTGTTCCTGCTAATTGCATCCAGTAATAAACATCAATTTCAATTGAAAATGCTAGCCTGTGAATGTTAGAGGACTATAAAGAATTTAATTATGAAATTAAGCGGCATTCAACGATTTGTTTGGATGTGTTTGTGCTTTACCATGTTATGCATTTCTATTTAGTTACATGTGCAAATTAATTCAGTAATTCACATCAGTTATGATTTTCTACACATTTGGATTCATTTTTTTTTTATTATTATTTGAGAAGCTGAAAACACTATTCTGGCAATTCTGGAAACTTTTCTGATATACATTTGATATACAGCCTAAAAGTATGAAATAAGGCAGCATGGATTCAAACAATGAGCACTGCACAGAGAGAGGCTGACCTCTCTTCTTCCTGATAACTTCTGCAATAGTTAACGTCATAATGTTTCTATTTACAGCATCTGTTCAATAAGGCAATACCTCAAGATCGATTTTGCTTCTGCTCATTCTCTTCCCACCTTCTTACCCCTCCCAGTGCTCACTGGATTTGATAACTCAAGCACTATTGATTTTTCTATAAGCAAAAATAGTCTTCAGCAGACCACAAACACAACATATGGCAGTGACAACTTGGTCCATTGAGAATCTGGTGAATTCATGTCTTTTTTTCCCGTGTATCTTTGTCATTCTGGTGTAGCCAGGATCACGTCACGTTGTTTAAACAACGGGTGTATTAAGGACAAAGGTTTGCAATAGCAACTTAGCACAGCCAGCTAGCCAAATCTAAACATAACAGGCAAGCTAGGACATTAACACTTTTGTCATCTGACAAAATTTGCAAATGAATGTAGAGAACATTCATAGTAGCCTCTTTTGATATTATTAGCTGTATAGCCTAACTTACCATGTAGCTAGTATTAATTTTGCACCCAATCAAGTTGAACATTTTTAATAAATCATTATTTCAACATTTAATATCTTTTAATATTTGTACATTTTTATTTAATATATTTAGTACGAGGTATGTTGTACAAGTAATAATTGCAGGGCTTATTTAAATACAAACAAAAACTAATAAACAAAAACTCTACAAAGTATATAGTAACTGTTCATAAACACATGATTCTAGTTTCCTCTTTAATGTTCCTTGGTGAGACACTGCTGTAATAAGATGATACACATGGTAAAGGAAGTACAGAAATGAAAAGCCAGTTGGTGAAATAGGCTTAATACCCATAAAGAGCTGTCTGGGACATATTAAATCCCCTAATAGATGACTGAACCACTCTAACCGAATTTAACCGACAACACTGGCAATGAATGAATGTTGAATTCAACAATTTAGTCATCCTATTTTGTTCCTCAGGAAGCTCTCCCTCACTGCATTTTCTCAACAGATGAGTCTCTCTTTCTGAGCAGCTGTTTGGGGTTATTGATGACCTCATTAGCATGCTGCCTGCAGCGTGCTGTGCAACGGTGAAAGTCTCCCCATATGCAGCGGCACTAACCGTCACCCTGGACCAGACCCCTGCTCATCCAGCATGGAGCAGAGCTGGCATTTCAGCAGGCGGAACCAGAGCCACATTCTCATGCTACAGGGAGAGAGATGAAGGAGAGGTTACTGGGGGTCATTTCTACTGTGGGCCCCACACAGAAGCTTCCGAGAGATTTTATTATGTCCCGGTCCCACGCTTGACATTTCACAAAAGAGGTTTTGAATCTGGGCAGTTTTAATAACTTCTACTTGTTCAAAACCCGATGACAGCGAGTAATTTGACTTAAGCAAATGAATCACTGCTGATATTTTTTATGTTGCTATAGGAGTCTGATATCTGTAGTGAGTTTATGCTTTGTTTGTGTTGTGTGCTTGCTGTTACATTGTTAAAAGAGCTACAAATATTGTTTTGGAAGCTTTTGATCAGCATCTCACTGGTTTATGGTTATCTTGAACATAAGGTATTGTTCAATAAATAAACGTTAGTCAAACAAAATAAACAAAAGTTAGTCAAGAGACAGTGTAATTAAAGACTTTGTGAGACCATTCCACAGATTCACTGCAGTGCTCAACACAAGCATTTGTGCTCATAAAGTAATTCTAAAAATTAGATTTTGCAACAGCTTGCACTAATAAAACTACCCAAGCTACAAGGTGAATTTGTTTTCAGATACATACAAATTAGGTACTTTAGGCATTTAATAATGCAGTTAACTGAAGTAATACATTTCACATATGTTACATGTTTTTCACATATATGCAGATGCAGGTGGTTCCACATTACCTAAGTCACTGCAAAAATCCGGTTCCTCTGTATACTACATGAATGATTACAAAACTGTCTCTGAATCTTTCTGTTTGTTAAAACAAGTTTATGTGGCTTGTAGTAATAACACGAAGTTGAATATGATTAACCTATGACTTTTTGCTCTGGTTATCAGAACATTAGACTTTAATAACAACAATAAAATGATTTGTAAGGTTGGCAGAATAATAATGACAACATAGTTTTTATTATAATATCAAGAGCTTAATTATTAAAAAAGAACATTTGATTATTAAAAAAGAACATTAAAAAAGAAGCACAAATTACAAGAAGGGACCTACTGCATATACTAGTACAGGTCAAACAATATGATTCAGTTAAAGAAATTGGCTAAATATATTCTTCTATTAAAAGTAAAGGAATACAACACATTTACTCATCGTGTTAATATTCAACTCTTAATTCTTGATAACAATACTGTGTAGATACCCAAAGCAAGCTGTGAAATGTAGCTAATGATCAGTAACTTATTGTTTTAGCCCCTTTTGTAATGATATTCTAAACTCTAGAGCATAGCCAACAGATGCAGAGGCTTCGAGGCTCCAGAGCAGCAGTTTCTAAGCACCACCAATTTCACTGAACCACAGGCAGCCTCCCTTAGGTCCCAGCTATCGCTGCCAAGACCCTCTGACTGTCACTTCCTTACTGAATAATAATGTGAGCTACAAAACGCTTGTGTCGTTCTACTCCCCAATTCTATGAAGTCTGTACAGAAAACACAGCACACACGCTCCAGACAGTTTGTAAGTTTGTGTGCCATTTTCGATATATAAAGAACTTGGAGGAAAAAGCAGACAAGGGCTCTGTCATCATTCTGCTAAAATTGGCCTTCACACCTCATAAAGTTTCTCCACAGGCAAGAGTCCTTCACCTTCTCCTTCCAAGCAGATGCCAGAACTGAGGGTTGTAACTTTCTTCATTTGTCTGAGTGCAGCAATGGGAATTTTATGTGGATCTTCCCATTAGAGAATGCTTATATATATATATATATATATTGATGCAAGAAATTGTCTCAATCTGTAAAGACATGAATTTTTGAAATTAATATGAAGTACTGAATAAACTAGTAAAGGAACTTAACATGGAAAAAATAAAACATGGAGTAACACCCATTGCTGAAATACACATATTGTATAAGACATGTCTGGTCCAAGAATATGACCTCCTAATGATAATTTAACAGTAGACCTTCTCATCCCTTGTTCTATTGTCCCTACTCTTCAACATTTGTGTAGTGAATGGATTCCACAAATGAATGTTCTATAAAGTCTCTTTCAGTCCCCAGATCTGAATAATGGATACTAGGCCAAGCCACAATACAGAATAGTAAATCGCATCTTTATGAACCTTTCCTCCCCACTGGAAATGGAACATGTCTAGGCTTCGGTGTACTTCAAAGGCACTAGCTGAAGGCTGCAAGCAACCTTGGGACAGAAACACAGGGAGCTTTTTCCTCAGGTAAAAATAAAGGGAAAGAACAGAAGATGTTGTTTGATGGGGAGCCTCAACGTGCTTTGCACAGAGAACACTCATTCCATCCAATGTCAGAACAGTGCCATAACATAAAACATGCTGAATCATGCTGGTCCTCATTTTCAAGACTTATCATTTGGCATAAACTGCCCTTACATGTGTGAAAAAGGTTAGAACATGTTTACATTGGGCATAGTTTTTGTGGACATTTTTTACCCCACTGGAGTCTTTGCATTTTCATAACTAAAGCAGCTCATAAGTTATGCTACTTCATTCTGAGCTGATGTGCTTCAGATAGCTAACTGAAATGTCTTCCAGTATTTGCTAGCTACATTAGCCTGATAGCTAAAGCAAAAAAAAAAAAAAACAAACAAACATAGGACTACATTTGGGGAAAAAGAGAAATCCCTGCAGATTTTTTTTCTGTTATCCTGCTATACTAATGTCACTGAGAGCCAGTGGATTACTTCTCATGTTTCATGTTTATGCGATAACCAGCTTGTTACAACAAATTCTCAGACACACATGCAAAATGGCTAATTTATCTAAAAGTGTTTCCACTCTATCACGGCCACACCACTATGACCATTGTTTCTTTGTTTTGTTTTTTGAGGCTTGGGTATTACAGGCTTATTTCAGAGCAGTAACTTGTGAGGTGAGCATGTTGGCCCCAACTGGGAGTGTCACTTTCTGCTCAGTCACCGCCTGTGTCAAGGTCAGCACGCAGCACCCTCTATCTGAACAATCTTCCAGCTCTGCTCCAGCGGAACCAGCCCTTTCACCCTGCGCTCCAAAGAGATGGACGAGGCAGGGTCTGTGCCACTCTGCTCACCCCACAAACAGGTCGATGACACAGACTTCTCAGCAGAGGCGACTCAACTTGAAGAGTCAGGGGGAAGCTGCAGACTCAGTCAAGGTCAAGGCGAGGCAGTGGTGACCTTTGCTTAGGGCAGGAAGCTTAAGATTGAGCTTTGACATTGTTCTTCTGGAATTGTGTTGGAATACTTTATTATGCAAATGTTTAATGACATTAGTTTTGCAGCAAAAATTAGGTTAGTAGTCTCATCCCATCAATGCATAAAAAAGTGACAGTGGACAGTGACAGTGTTTTAACAGTACAATAAGAGATGGTTCATAGATAAATATTTATAATACACGACCCATTCAATTACAAAAGGAAAAAAGAACACATGAATGTTCCTTCAAGTCTTTCTTTTTGAGCTCTCACCCATTTTCTGTATGATTAACTAAATTATTGTGTCCTTTAAAGCTGAAAGACAAACAAGGACTAATTAATGATCAATCACTGTTGGTTTTATTGATTGATTCCTTCATATTTAGTCACTGAAGTCATGTTTTTAAATTATTCTTAGTTTTAATTGCTTTTTTGTGACACTCATTTTTTTCCCCATGCAGTTTCTGTATCTCATTACATTTTCTTCTTATGCACACAAATACACACACAGTCAGACAGGCTCACACTCTCCTGGCTCCTGGCCTTTGGCTGCCTGTAGGGATTAATTGATGGTGAGAGATAATAAATCTTCCCATTATGAGAAAGCCCCTACCCTTCACTCATTACTCACCCCTAGATTCTGCACCACATGTCCCAGAGCGCCCGAAAATTTGAACAGTGGCGTCTGACACCCTCCTAACTGTCAAGGTTAATTTCTCTTCTGTGTGGTCTATCTACTAGTCTATCGAAAAAGTACTATTAGAACATTAAGGCACATTGAATTGCCTTGTCACTTCAACACAATATTCATTACGGTATATTGAAATGTGATGTTTGTTTGGCAAAAAAAAAAAGAAAAAGTACCAACCAAACAAGTCTCATAATTTGTTTATGACCAACCCAAGCCCTTATATAACACAGAGGAAACAGGGGACATTGAGATGGACCCTTATATAACAGAGGAAACAGGGGACATTGAGATGGACCCTTATATAACACAGAGGAAACAGGGGACATTGAGATGGACCTTTGCATCAAATAGAGTTACTGTATCATGAAATAAATGTTTTTTTTTGCTTATGTGTATAAACTAATTGTGGATTTCCTTAAAAATTAACATTTTGCACATTTTAAAAAGTTTAATTGCTGATTGGATTAAAGCCAGATGCAAATTAAATGGTGGGCAAGTGAATGTGAAGTCTACATTATCACCAACATGGCAAACATGACATTTACAAATTTAAACAACCGCAGTCATTGAATTGACACAAAACAATGAGCTACAGTGATGTTTAGATTTAACATAATCGAATAAGTGTTCAAATGATTATACAAAATATGTAGGGTGTTTATTAAAGATTCATTATTAAAAATTCCAGCTTTATAAAGGTCTGTAATAAGCTAGAAATAAAAAAAAAAAAAAAAATCAAAGTGTTCAAGGGATTGTCCTTGCTGCTGTAGCTAATATGTGATGGCTTTGGTTGTAAAACATGAATGTGAATGTATGAAGCTTTCCTAGAAAATGCTATAAGAACTGTCTATAACCACAATCCTCAACCTCTGTCCTGGCAGACCTATGAATTATTCCTCTTGTTACATAATGGATTCAGGTCACCAGCGTGTCATGAGCATCTGCATGAGTTAAAGCAGGTGGCTTGGAGCAGAGGCAAAACAAAGCTGGAGTTCAAGGCTCCTAAGAGACAGACTGGAGAATCACTGGGGTGAGGTAACCATTTAATCCTACAGAATTTCTGATCTCTTCACTTGCATGTCTTTTTGCAGTTCTGCACATTTAATGATGAATTCATGTCTTTGGAATGATCCAGTAATAAAGTACACATGCTTTATCACCCACTGCTGATAATATATAATTCAGGATACCATCACTAGCTGAAATATTTCATGTATTTTATTCAAAATTTCAAAATCAGGTAACCCTTACAGCAATCTGTACAATTGAATTATTCACAGTGTGTCAAAACAAACAAACAAAAATAATAATTTACTGTCTTCTTATTCCTCCTTTTTTGTTAACATCAGATGTACTGTGCACTGCCTTTCAACACATACTGTTACTAAGAAAAAAAAATACAAAACATTACAAAAACTATATTTATAGAAACTCTGAATCTCCACAAATAAACCCTAGGCGGCACCATGATATCTTCTGTATGACTATTATACACTTCTATCAACCAATTAAGTGCAACCCCCCCACACCCCCCCCCCAAAAAAAAAACAAAAAACAAACAAAAAAAAATCATAATAAAAGCAAACAACATCCAACAAAATATAAATATAAAATTAAAAGAAAGGAAAAACAAAACAAAACAAGTAAATATCAAAAAAAAAAAAAAAAAACTTGAACAGCATCATTACTGAAATAAAACATTTATGGATTACATGATTTATAAAGGTTTGCTTTATTTTATTTTGAGTCATATAATTTTGCAAAACAACATTATTCACATTGCTTATTCATTCTTTATAAAATAGAGGTTTATGCTTTTTAAATAGCACAGATTCAAATACTCAAACTAAATAGTCTATGTTAAGTTGAAATCTATACAGAAAAGAAGTAATACTTCATAATAGTTCATGAAGTACAGAGAAATGGGTAATCAACTTTGTCATAGTATGGCACTGTAAAGGTCTACACTGAGTAATAAAATTAATGTCACTCTGTAAGTATTTATGCATATATCTCACAAAATTGCAAAATACTCAAAAGTACCAGATTATCTGGTGATCCTCAAGTGTAAATAAAGGTTTAAGAGCCAATTTTACCAAATTTAAGTAAATGAGGCAACAGCTTGAATATTCTGTAGTAATTGATATGTAGTCTGTTTTGTAGATACATAATTACTAGGATGTCTTAGAACAAAGGCATCATAGGTGTACCACATTCTAGTCTCAGGTTTTGAACCAAACAATAAAAAATACGCAACATAATTTCTTTTTAGCCTTCTAAAATGATGGAACAAAGGTGATGTTGATCCACAGACTCATTAACAATTTGAAGATATAATGAAAAATCTTTTTGTTTTTTTTTAAACAATTACACCTACTCCTCCAAAAATCAAATTCTATTTTTATTTATATACACTTGATATGAATACATTTGATTTTTTATTTATTTATTTATTTAAAAAGGGGGACACATATATCAAACTGTTTCCTTTGATCACTTGGTATTGATATCAATCCTAACTGTTAATGAATTAGTGACTTATGTAATAAGGTTTAGAGATAAAATCATTGTCCTCTAAATTCCATCCAAGTATAACCATATAACAGATCCTATACTACAAAATTCATTTACAATTTCTGATACACCATTTGACAGATTATAAAGAGGATTGGTGTTGGGAAATAAAGACAACAATTTACAGGTAAAAATCAGTATTTAGCAAAATACAGTAATTTTCCCTTTTCATCTAATATATAGTCTACTTTGCAAGAGGGTGTTAAAATTACACAGAATTTAAATGACACTTGCACAATGATCTTGCACCGAGTCAACACCAAGTCACATGAATTGGAGTTATTTTGATCATTACATTATCTGCAGTAAAAAGATCGAACACAAAATGTTTTTGACGCTGTCCTTTATATTTACCTCACAGAGGTATGCAGTCTCTTGAGCTACCTGAAAAGGTAGCAAGTGAAGACTCTTAGCACCTACATCTCATAATGCTAACACTGGTCATGTGCATTGTTTGTCACATCTACACAACAAACTAAGGAAACTTTTGACAGTCAGCCTAACCTAATGCAGTCTACGAGAACTGTCACTTAATGCTGCTCATGGTCTAAGGAAAATGTCTAAGACTGGATCAAAAAAGAGGGTCCTTCATACATTACTTAATCCAGCTGTATATTATAAAGTCCAATTGTTGTTTCTGCTTTATTTTGGGAAAATTCAAAATAGCACAACTCAAGGCTGCATAAAATTCTCAAATCCGGTCAATAGCGAGTCAGACAGATTTCAAAGTACATCCTGGCGAACTGCAGCATATCCTTAGATACAACAAGCTAAAAGCCTAATTGCTGCCACAAAGCTTTTAGCTCATGTCTGCAAAATGAATCAGCTAAAGCAAGAGCAAAGGACATGTAGCAGAACACTGGCCAGGCAAAACACACTCAAACACACACCTGCATGCATTCACAGACCCCTACCTACAAACACATTATCTCTCATACACATATATGACTGTACAGTGAAAGGGGGGCCTGTGTTCATTTTAGGAATGCCACACCTAGAGTGCGGATCATAAGTAAATGGACAGTAAAACAATTTTAGTTTATATTTGGACAATTCAATTCTATTTGCCACCCGTGTGATGCTGAATCATGCCAAGAGAGCTGATGAGACTTATAACTAGTGCAGTTGGCTAAGAGGGTGGAGTCCTCAACCCCAGAACCTGTGTTTGAATCCTTACAATCCCACAGACATCCATGAATGGGAATCCAAAAAAGCCCATCTGGTTCTGCTCCCCCGAGAGGGATGGCTTACTTTCTCTCTCCTGACAATAAGATTGATGTTAGGCCTACATTTCCTAGATCAAGCATTTCTTAGATTACAGACTGTCCAGTTGTTAGATTATAGACTGAAAAATTGTTAGATTATAGACTGACTGCTCACTTGGTCTACAGTGTCTCATGAGTAGCAGCTAAGGGTTCTGACCTTAGTTCTGGCCCTCTCAGGTTGGGAGACACTGTGTGATTAAGGATGGATGTTGGTTGAAAATGGAAACTGGCCATAAAAACAGAATAGGCTAAGGAGAGCTGCCCATAATTTGAAGTATACCACCTCCTCTGATAAATATGGCAGAAAGCCAGTAATACTTGTTCACATGTCTTTATTCATAGATCTTAAGTGCTTGAATCCAACTAAATTGCAGTGACCCAAAACATACTAGTTATAAAAGGAGTTTTTAAGATCCAAAAATGCAGTGCTGACTTAAACCACTGAGCATTCACTTCACCTACCAAATGTGAGACTGAAAGGAAGTCCCTGAATCAGGATAACTTTATTTAACCTCAGCACACTGTACTTGTATGAGAGCTATTCTGAAATTTGTTTTCACTTTTCCCTGGGTATGATGAAGTTAAAGTAATTTGTCCAGTTATTTATGGCTCCCTGAAATAGGTAAAGGTAATTTCTTATTTGATTCACCCTATGTAGATGTACACACTGTCAAAGTAATGGTGACATTCTGCATTTAAATACCACAGATTCTCTTGTTCAGTAAATCCAACATGTTGGAATGCTGAGTAAACAAAAATTGTGTCACTGTCCAGTTCCATACAGATTATACCATACATACCAGATTATACCATACATACCAGACTGTAATCCAACTACTGTCAAACTGTAAGACTCCATTTCACGTAACTACTGTAAACTTGTTGATGACCTACATAAATGCAGATTGAAAATGTTATATAAAATTTATTTGTGAGTTTAGAATATCATCAGAGAAAAGATAGGACACAAATATTCAAACTGATGGCAGAGTATGTGGTTTATAGTGCTTGCCGGTCTAATATTATACATCATGGAAATGACATCCAAGGGCCACTTATCTCTTCTTTCTCATCCTCTCTGTAAGACTCTTCACTGGAGGACCCAGGCAAAGAGTACAGAAATAGATGGAAAGAAAGAAATGTAAGCAAATGCATTGGTACATTCTGTGCTGATTTCAACAAGAGCATTTCTGAATTTACTGTCTAGTATCACTACTTCAGGCTGATTATAGGTGTTTATGCACCTGAATTAATGTTTTTGTAGATCCTACTTTAGAAGAGGAAAACAGTGGTTTAGGTGAAATACAGATGAGTAAAATAATCATTTTAATAAAAGGTATGTATTTGTGTGTATTTGTTTTCTGAAATATGCTAAATCTAGTATCTTATATCTTCTTAACATGAACAAAAGAATATAATGCATTAAGATTAAGATTTGAAGACATGAAAGAATCTGTATGTGCACAATAAATGGTTTAACAAGCAGAGCTGAATCAGATTTATTCTCTGCGGTTTGATAGTGGATGTGTATTCAGATATCTTACTTGTTTTGTGGACAGATCTTTGGCAATTATTGTGTTAATCAGTCATCTTATTATCATTTAATGTGTACAAAACATCTGGCGGCAGAGTATGATGTGGCACACAATCAAATCGGATTGAATCTTGTCACTATGATAAGACAGGGAACTACATACATAACTTTTATTAATTTCAGGGAAGAAGAAAGTCTACTAATTTAAGTGGCAATATGATTTGTTACCTTGAGTTATGGCAACCCTGTTTGTTTTGTGCATTCATTCTGTGAACCAGGGAGGATGTTATATTCACTGTTCTCTGGAGCTGTCTGGATCCTTGCAGATCTAGAGGTTTCATACCATCACTAACTGCAGATATTACAAGTACCCAAGTCTACAATCCCAAATTAAATTAATCCCAAGGTCCAAAGCACATCTGTCACATAGCTCCCATTAAACTGTTCCCTCACCAATAGCATCAAAGGCCCTCAGCATTTTTTTTTGTCAAAATCCAAATTAAAATAGCCAGAGCACTAATTTTCCAAAATGAATTTGATGTGCTATAAATGATGCTCTAGGAGAAACTACACCCCTTGTGTCAGTCTGTAGTTTGTTTATTGCCGTGCTTCCATGAAGCTTCTTCTATCTCCTATTTCATTTGCTCCAGTACGATACATGTCTTTTCTTCTCAGTGTAGGGCTTGGGTGAAGACTCCTTCGATTTCCAGTGAACAGATGGTGAACATGTGTTTGTCTTTCATACATAAACATCAGACTCAGGCCCAGAAAGCTGGCCTCATGGCTCTCAATCACAGGAAAGACACAGATCGGCCTCCCTCCCTCAGTGGCATGGTAGGGTACATTGGTTTGAGGATGTGGTCGTTACCCGGGTTGCTGCTACTGCCACCATTCTGGTTTGCTGTTTGTTTGCGGATGTCTCTGCGGTTGATGGTGAATGCCGTGATCATCTCCGAGCCGTAGTCGCTACTCTCGGGCACGGCCCCTGGAACGTGCCTCAGGTGCCCGTCCCCCAGGCATGTCATGGAAACACGGGCGTCATCGCGGTGTTGCAGCTCACGCTGTCCTTTCCCGGCAGGCGATGGTCGTTGAAGGTGCGCATGTTGATCACGGCGTCCGTCTTCACCATGGCTGGTGGCTGGTGGCGCCTGTGCTTCACTCTTCTCTCGCACGTGAACGACAGTCTGATCTCTTCCACCACCGTGCTGCAGAAAGACCTCTTGGGGGAAAAAAAGAGACATGGTGGGGTAGGGGGAAAGCAGAAGAGGAAGTAAGTACACCCATGTCAAATTGGTGTGACGGCCAGACTGTCATTGTACCCCCTGTGAGGAGTGGAGGAAACATGAATTGAGGTTAACTGGGCATGACACCATGGTAAATGATTTTTCTAGCCATTTTTTAAAGCTTTGCCCTATTGCCTTTAAGGCCAAGTCCAGTGCAACCCTTGGTCTAATAGCAATTGGCAATGCACAACTGTTCTAACATTTGCTAATAGAAGATTAATTCTCCATGCTCCAATTAGCTATCATCCACTAAAAAAAGCAGCAACTACAAAATTAACAGCACTTAATTTCCAGACAGCAGTCAGTCACAAAAATATTTCCTTAAAGGATTTTCTTAAATATTTCCCATGTTTCCCAGTGTCATGAGCATTTGCAAAATGGGAAATCATTGTTCATGGCTCATGGGGCAAACTTGTGTAATAAAGAAAGAATTTATTTTGTTAATGTAAAATTAAGTGTTCTACATGTCTGCCAGTATAAATTGTCAAAATGTAGAAATTCCAAAACACAAACTGTAACTGTGGTAGGGAAAAGACAGTAACACCAACTGAAGAAAGTTAGCTTCACAAAACGTGACTCCTATGTGGTAAATGTGTCAAGAAATATAATACCATCTGTTCAAGTTGTTCTGAAGGAAACATAATAAGTAAAATAAGCATTACTGGAAATTTTACTAGGTTGATACGTAAAAGCAGAGCAGCTGCACTTGAACGCATTACACTGTAGAAAGAGGACAACAGCTTTGTTTTATTGCCTGTTATTACACCTATGGAGAAGGGCTATTTACAGACATCCAATCAAAACAAAGAAAATGGATCATTCTTGAGAATAAATACACATTACACAGTTAAAGGGAAACAAGTCCAAAATAGGTTCATTCTGGTAGTGGTGGTTGTCAATGACGCATAGATACTGAAACAGAACAGCTACAGTGCAGCAACCTTTGGAAAAAAAAAAAAGATCTATCTTCACAGGGATAAAGTAATAAATGCAAGCAATGACAGTTCAATTGAAGCCAGAGAAAAAAAAAAAAAAAACACACACCTATCCTAGTTTAATGAACACATAAACCTGATAAGTGATCCTAGAGTGGCTGCACTAGACAATTGCTTATATCACCATATTGATTCAACAGGAGATTTGCTATCATAATAATGCATTAATTAGTCCTGTAAAAACTGTCAAGAGGACATAAATTTTTTTTTTATTCTGTTTCAAAGTTCTGAACCTGCTTAATTAGATTAGTTATCATCTGTATAATTGCTTAAATGTCATAATTGTAAAATAGGTTCTTGGTATGAACAGATAGAAATACACATAAATTAAAATATAAAAATATAACTTTTGGATGTGGCTGTGGAGTTTCACCTCACTGCACCTTAAGAATTAACATTTTATATGGTGACAAAAACTCATGGAAGATTGTTAGGCTTGATGGTTTCAGCAAAGAAATGACTGAAAATCTTTGTCCAAAGATACTTAATATTTAAACAAGCTGTCCTACTGTTAATGCATCATCAGTGAAACCATTTAATCACTGAATCATGAAGCTGCAGACTATATTAACACAATGTGGTGGTGCACTTTGTTTCCAGACTACTAATCCTTGATTGGTCTGTCACTGTGTATCATGAAATGTGAATAACACAGCTTTTTACAATTGTGCAAGCAACACTGGTTTTGACAATTTTCTGTCATATCTGCACACTTGAAGCTTTTTTTTTGGCTCATGCTTTTGACTTTGCCAGTTTCCAGATGTTAAATATGTCGACATAAATGCAATCACTTTGAATTGCTCCAAAACATTTATAATAGTACTGCAGCAAGTATTGAAATTACTTATATTTAGCCTGCCATCTTGTATTCATACTATTTTTCCTTCTCCTTGCATGTTGTGCTATTCTTTCCATTGTTATCTTTCAACCACAGTACGCTAACAAGTAGATCTCCCACTGAAACATCACTCACCTGTTCACGCTCTGCTGTCTTCCGTAGTTTGTAGATAAACTCCCCTATAGCCACAAAGACAGACAGCACCAACCCTGAGGCCAGCACAATGAAAATGCCTCCCAGGTTCTGGATGCTCATGGGGCCCGTTTCATAGCGCTCGTCTTCCTGGCAGTTGCTCCCACTCCACCATTTCTCCTTAAGCATGTGCAGACGGCCATCCTCCAGCAAGCTCAGGATAGCTATGGTCACTTTGTCTCTGTAAGGGGAACCTGTGCGGAGAACAAAGGAGACACATCTATATCATCTACAGTACACCTATATCTATATACACTAGGCTAAGACGAAGGAATCGTCTACAGGAGGACTACTTAGTGAAATTATTTTTAACCAACAGCTTATACAGTGAATTACAACTTTATACTCCAGGAACACATTGGTGTAGTCAATTTTTCATTCCTCATTGTAACTACATTGTTTTTATATTAGTTTCAAAGTAGCTATTACTAAATAGTTCGCAGTAGTTACTAAGTAAAATGCCTTAAGCTTAAAAATTAAATTATAAGCCAGATACGAAGTTAAAATGAGAAAATCATGAACTGAATAGAAAGACTGAAAACTGAGAGCACATTGCAAATTCCCTCAGTGAGAAGTAAGATGTTTTAAATCAAATGTGATGGATAAATTGCTTATATGAAGGATTATACCTACCATTATACCACTATACAACCCCCCCCCCCACATACGGCACTGATTTTTGTTCATGGTTACCTTTAGGTGTACCGATGCCGTAGCCCTTGCTGTCAATAATTCCTCCAACTTGAGTTAAGTTACAGTTTCTGCGCGTCACGTATTCTATGGTAGTCGACTCCATGAGCAGCGCATAGTCAGACTTCAGGACCCTTTGAGTCCCGTCTTCAACTGACTTGACGAATGATGTGCTCTGTTTGCTGCTCATAAAAGCCCACATCTTTTCAAATGTCGAAACTTTGGATTTCTGGAACAAAAGATAATGGCTAATCATTTGATTGGCTCTTGACTTGACTCTTCAAGGACACCATTGACCATTTCCTGCCTTCTTTGTCTCTGTGTGAGTTTGATATTACAGCCAAGATGCATCACATATTAATTATTGTTTAAGGCATTTAACAGTACAGCATGACTGGTTCTGTTATGGCTTCACACACTGGAATAAGCACTGGCCAGCCTTGTTTCCGGGTCACTAATGACATCTACACATACTACTGAATACAGCTAAAATAAGAGGTCAACAAAAGAAAAACACACAGTGCTATGGTTGGCTGTTTAGGACATTATTTATACTTGACGTCTCTCCCTCACTCTCACTCTCACACACATGCAGCAGTACTGTCCTCTAACACAGTATCTCTCTCACACACTCTTTCAAACTCCCGTGCATACACTATCATAGTCTCTCACACTCACTATCAAACTCTTGTGACTACACTGTCGGTCTGCACACAGCAGTCTGATGATAGTGTGAAACAGCACAAGTTTGGAAGTGGAAGGCGCTTTGATAGTGTATTCATGAGAGTTTCATAAGGAGGTTTGAGGCATGAGAATTCGATAATGTGCATGAGAGAGTATGACATCATGTGAAAGAGTTTGACACTGGGAGAACTATAGCGGTACATGTGAGTATGATGCTGGGTGAGAGACGTTGTGAGGAAAAGACTTAAATATGAACGATGGTATAAATGGCTCTTCTTCATACAGTACAGTGCTGCAAATATTCCATCAGTAATAAACGCAGACTGTATGTAGTTAACTATACACACAATCAAACACACACACACACACACACACACTGGCACACACTGATGTATCAAATGAGTGTTTTGTTTCTCTTGGGCTTTGGCTCTATTACTGAGAGATTTTCCTATTCGGCACCAAGCACGGCTGTTGTTGACATTGTTCTGTTAACCTTGAGCACCTGTTATTCTTTCCCTCCATCAAATGCTATTTTCCCTGGTGTCTCACAGTATAATTGAAAGTGTCTGGGAATTGGCTGGAGCCTTAGACTCCTTGAGAATGAATAAGCAATAGAATGACAAAACTGACACATAGTGATTCAAGTAGCTTCTTTGTCTTTTAGATTATTGCATTCATAATCTGTTCTTACACCTGATTTGGTTGAGTTACTGCACACAATAGCATGGTGGCCTGGGATGAAAACACATGTACTCTAGTAATGCTGAGTTGGATTAATATAGCACTATGCGAATTTGCAGTTAGTTTAAATGCCATTTCATGCTATTCTCTATTCTACAAGGAGGTCATGTTAGCTACCGTAGCTAATCACAGATAATTACTGGCTCAATTCCATCAAGCATCCAAAGTGACACATGAGAATTACAGAGAGTGCTCTTTGATTACACTCGATAAATGTTAAATGAACAGTTGCTGTTTCAGGTTCAGCAAGATGATCTCCAATTCAGCTCTTAAAGACTTTTCATGGCTAAAGATTTTGACTATCCCTGTGCTCTGTTAGCTCAGTCAGGCTTGATAGTCCCTCTCTGTGCTAATGAGGAGAAACTGACAGCAGTGATGGTTTAATTGGAAACACCTGTCTCTCTCATCTCCTTGTTTTTGATACTGCAATCATGCACTTCAAAAATAGTATGATTTTATTTAATCAGACTGGATAAAATATGATGGAGGGAAGACAAATAGCGAGTACTGATTCTGTCTAAATCACTCATTGCCAGGCATCCATGACAAAGGTTTTGTGGTATATTTGGATTTGCTCACTGTAGGACAGTTCCGTAGCACTGTAGGTCACTACCTTTGCATAAATCATTAAATAAATGCTGAGATACACTACATAATAGGGTTATGAGAAGGCATTTGGAAAAAGAAAATAAATAGTATCTAGCCAGGAAAAAAACAACCATATTCTGACTGAATTTATAAATATGTAATCACCAGTCTAAGGACATATTTTTGTATGGTTTACTATAGCATGTGTGGTATTTCTGCTGCAGTATCAGCGGAAAAGCTCAGAATAATAAAACTAAATGCAAAAGCCTACAGGCCAAAGCTAAGACCTTGCAAAAAAAAAAATAATAAATAATAATAATTTATAAAGAAATGCTTCGAATAGCCTATAAAAGTGGGTGAGCTGAAGAATTTACTTTTGCACTGGGAATTATGATCTAACTAGGAGCTAGAAACTTAAAAAAAACTCTTTTGTGGAATGGTATTGATTTTTTTCTGTGTAAGAAGAAAAAGTTTTTGAAAGGGTTTCTGAAAAGTTGGCTCAAGCGATTCAAAAAATCCCTTTGTTAACATCCTGCTGTTCTTATCTTCGGTGCCAGTGGAATGCAGGCCGTCAGCTCACATTCATTAGCATGGTACTGTATTAATACTAGGATGAAACCAGGCTTTGGCCATTTTGAACATGACACCCATTTAAATTCACACCAGCTCTCTTGGTACTCCCCTCCCCCAAACAAAAAAACATTTCTGAGACATATGCACATGTAACAACATTCTACCTTAAAGAATGACATAGTAGCTCCATCTTTTACTACACCATACTCAATCTTGGTCTGCTTTGCCAGGTCATCGGCTGAATCAATGGGAGATTCCATCCTCTCTACGGTGAGGAAGGCGGCCAGGTTGGCCGTGTATGAGGAGATGATGATGAGGGTGAAGAACCACCAGATGCCTCCAATGATCCGTGTGGAGAGAGCTTTGGGCATCAGCTCAGATCCTACAATAGAATCAGCAGGGTTTTTTTGCACACCAACTATGAGGCAATAACAGCAAAAAATTGTATCACAACGCTGAAAAGTGGTAGCAAACGTTTAAAGATAGACAGTACAAGGCAAGGAAAGGCTCACAAATAGGCATATATGTCTATTATGCTAAAATGCCTGTTATGACTAAAGTATCTGACAAGACAGCTTAAGTAGCAGTACAAATGAAATGTATAAAAATGCTTTTAATTGGCTTTATGAATAAAAGTTTCCCTTGACAGTTGATGGACAATAAAAATGTTGTGAAAAAAATTACACATCTATTCTTTTATCACATCTATTATGTATTTTATGTACATATATTTTATGTACATATATTAAACATGTTTACATATATTTCCAATCCATGCATTTCCCAAAGCTACTATTGAATTGCACCATTTCCATTAAAAGCTTCTGACTTGCAGTAGATGGGAACATGATGATCTCAAAGAGGTACCACCATCCATGTTTCTGCCCACACTGCATGTTGGAAGGATAAGCCAATGTCCCTCAAGTGATGGAAATATGAACATGTAGCTGCTGGGTTTTTATGTTCTTTCTAAACAAATTTCTGTGTAGAACTAGACTGCAAGAAAAAAAAAATGCTGATGTCATGAAAGACAGTACAGACCACCAGGTTTAGTGCCATAATGCTGAATCTACACATCTGCTCATTTCCATAAAAGAGTATAGCAGGTAAGTTGCTAATCAGCACCCAGGTGGGAGCGAGTCTCTGTGGGACTAGCTGTGAGTCATATTAAATGCGATGCCCTGCTTTCCAGTCATGTTATTTTCCCCACAAGCCATGGAGCTTCAGTGAAATATCGTCAAGACCCCATGAGAATCATCAGCTGCAACTAACACTCCCTCATGGCAACCGCAAAGCAAAAAAGAATAAAATGAAATAAATAAAAAAGCAGCTCACTGTAAGATCACAGGGTAACCCTAAACACGGATTTATTTTTTAATAGGAGGATAAGTAAAAACAAAACTATTTTTCATTTCTGTGAAATGCACTCTACTGAACTGTGGAGTCCAGAGAATGTATGTGGTGTGGAGGGGAATACAGAGCACAAAGGTGAGGACTTATTAGTAAGTCAGAGTATTTTTCTCCAACTCCAAGATCCACCATCCTATGAGTGTAACACGTGCTAACCACCCACAATGCACCTGCATGGCTGCATTTGGCTAACAGCTGTTTGTTTGTTTAGGTGTTAGCAGTTCTTATAAAAAGTACAATATAAATAATGCCTATTATTATTATTATTATTATTATTGTTGTTGTTGTTGTTGTTGTTGTTATTATTATTATTATTATGTTGCTTAGCTACAAGAAGAGGTGATGGCTCTCATACACTATGCTGGAGATGCTCTGTTCTTCACATTGTCCCCTTGCTGCCCAAAGCCTGGACCATCTGATCAGCAAATTATCATGTCCTTTATGAGCTGGACCAGAACCAGGCACATTGGAATAGAGAAGACATGAAACTGGTCAGTGGATTCCTCAGATTCCTCAATGTGTACGAATGTGTGTGTGTGTGTGTATGAGTGTGTGTGTCTGTGTGTGTGATGATTTAAGACATCTGACACTGTAAATTCTGCAGAAATTCTGCAGCATCACCACTAAAAAAATCAAAATACTTAAACATGTTGCATTGTGGAAAACATTTACCACACTGAAACGTTAACTGACCAAAACAAACCAAAACAAAGAACAACCAAAACAATCCATTGCACAGCAGACCACAAAAGGCAGCCAACTCTACAGTCAGATTTGTTCCAACAAACTTTGTCTGTACTATTCCAATGGTGTATATGAAAGATGTGTTTCTGTTCTTTTATGTTTATCTGCACATGATGTAGACATTTACATCTGTCATACTCTACTCACAAAACCAGCATTTGCATTTATACAAAAAGACACAAGCAGGTGTGTCCCTCTTCAGTGTAAAACTGTTTGACAGTCAAACGAGGCTACTTGTGGGGGAGGGATAGAAAAGCAATAGAGGAAACAGTTGCTTTAAAATGCACACTCAGACTTCTTAATTATGCATTTTTTTTAAGAATTGCCATACAAGAAAAGAATAATATCAATTAATTTCAGGCAACACTTCTTTTTCGTGCTCCATGCAAGTTTAAAATGAACACCTTTCAACTGACCCCATGTTAAAAAAAATAAAAATAAAATACTACAGCTATAGCAACAATAACGTCAACAACAGCAACAGTATGGGGGAAGATGTGGGAAAAGATGTGAAGAAGTGAGCCTTGCCTTCTGCTGGAATGCAACCGGCAAATGCTGCCAGCGAGCAGAGAGAGGTTTGAGACACGGGGGGCTCTGAAATATCATGTGGGTGTTACTTATTGATTTTGCTTCTACGCTTTCCATAACACTGCACTACTTGTGAACTACTTGCATCTGTGAGCAGCGGCAAATTGACAGAGATTCCACATGGTTCAAGGGCAGAGCAGTAAGGCTTTCGTACTTAATGAATTGTGTCTCGCATTTTCGATCCTCATGGGCAGAGATTCAGGGCAGAGAACACTCTTCGTTCGCCACTTTACGTGAGCTTAAACATTCCATTAGTCATTCTTTCTCCCCTGCCTACTTTATTATGCCTGCTTCATTTGGGGGCACCATTTGCTACAGCATGCCTGTGAGGGGTATGGAAAACAACAGCATCAGACTGGTGTTTCTCTAATAGCTTCCATCTTCCACTAATTTTGTGAGGCTAAACCTAAGTGCGCATGGAGAGGAAAAAAAATTAAAATGGCATTCTGGCAAATATGTGTGGAGAGGCGGAGAGAAATGATTCTGCATCATAAGATAAAAGCTTGTGCATTTTATTCCATATTTAACATTGAAAACTGGGGTTAAATGAGTTTCCCCCCCCAAAAAATAAGAGAGTGAGTGTCGTGGAAGTTCTGGAAAGGAGAATGACTGAAACTTAAGGCAGAGACTTCTGGGGGGACACCGAGACACTAGCAAAGTTCTCATCTTTTGTGAGGTTTGATCCTAACCTCAGCTCCTCACCAACAACATCAGAAGAGGGTCCCTGACAGAAGCAGCGCTTTACAGAAACAAACTCTACTGATATCCTTCCAACCTGCCACAGCAAGTGACAGCTCTCCGACACTTCTCCTCCCCCCCACACTGACACAGAGCATGACAACATCCTTCCACTGTGATGGAAGACCACGTTCCTTTGGAGGCAGCTGCCTCATGCTGCTCTCAGCAGAAGTTCTTTTAGAAGGCATGTTAAGCAGACTTGGTGGAGCTGGCAAGATAGAAACATATGAGAGTTCTTTACCTTGCTGCATCAAGGAACCTACTCCGAACCAGAAGCTGTTGAGGAGTGTGAAGTTGTTCTCCACTACATCAGAGCTTGGGTTACATGGGTGAGCGTCATACCACTCATAAGGACTAAATCTGCAGAGAGAGGAGAGGCGAGCATTATGCCTGTGCAACATAGCATAACCTCTTCTACTAATTTCATTTTATGACCAATTAGTTTAGTAGCAGGAGACACTTAATCATTTTTATTGAAATGAATTTTCAAGGTATCTGATTTTGTTAATATTACACTTGCACATTATCTTCATACTTTCCAACAGTGGCAGGTATTGAATGTATTAGTGAGATTAAAATGAGCTAATTTAGTCAAATTATATTGAGTTTGATGATGTCAGGTGATAGGTAAACTGCTTCCTGATTTTCACACATGAGACAAATATGATAGTTCACATGTCGATTTTACCGATGATACAACACAATATTTCCTATCCTAAACACTTGTATGATAGAAAAGCACTTACACTCACCAACCATATTCACAGAAACATCTACCTTCTGGATCCACCTTGTAATTTGTTGCCAAACATAATTTGGTAGTCATTCTCAAGCCTGACCACTCTAATGGTGTGGGTTAGATATTTTTGACACTTTCAGCCCAGCAGTGACAGTGATGTGTGTACAACCCCCAACAAGACTACTGTTGCTAAATTTCTACCAGTTGAACATCCACACTGGTACCTCTGTGTTGAGAATGGTCCATCACCCAAACATATGTAATCATCAGTTGTTGTGTAGACAGACGGACTAGTGATGGACGGAATAGAGAATATGAATACATGGCAACAGAAATGCATCAGCAGTGGTTCTCTGTTCATAAAATCAGTGATGTTCAGAAACCCAGAAAAAACAGTGATGATTAATTGTACAATTATAAACTGCACCTATAAGATCAGTGCATGTAAGAGGTGTATCTAATAAAGCTGGTGGTGAGTGTATATTTAGCCTAATGAAAGATATGTCCCTCATTCATTAAGCAAATGCATATCTGTTGTTCCTGCAAATAATATGTGGAACGATTATTGCAGTAGCCTGGAGACAAAGTGATTTTTATGTGCATTTTGTATTTTTTCATGATATAAATGGATCGAGACAACCACAAAAAGATAAAAGACAGCATCTGTGTAAAAGACTTAGTTGAATGTAATGAAAGCTGACAAATAAGAACTAGGACAAGGTGTAAAAAGGTGGAAATACATCTATTCTGCACAATCCTCAGGTAATGACCTTTATTTGAAGCACTTAACTTGAATCTGTCTTCACATGTTAGCACATATGTGGGTGAACCAAATGATAAGTAAAGCAGATAGCTGGCGCTTCCAATGTTTAGTATTGCTTCATGGGAATATCATATTCCTTCCTTAAGAGTGGAATATATATGGAATCAGCAAAAATAACTTTTTAATGGGCTTGAATTTGTCCATGCTACAGATTACTACAGTCTGTCAAATATAAGTGCTATCTGTCAAGTCAATATCTAAAATATTTGCCAAAAATCTCTCCCTCTTTCTCTTTCCCAAGTCTATTTTAGGTCACAGGGCATTAAAATGTCATTTTGTCTAAACTGGAGACATAAAATGAAGAGTGCTATACATAAAGCTGTCTACACACTAGACAGAGGCATTTAAAGAATACTTAATATCCAAGAGTAAGGCATTTAGGTGCAAGGTTGGAAAGAGCTTCCCAGCCACTACAGAGCTTAATCTGTTTATTATTAGCAAAGCATAACTGACATGTTTTAAACATATAGACCAAAATGCACATCTTATATATGATAAATAATAAAATACTTCATTAACGGTCAGGATATCTCACATGAAACATCTCTTACATGGGTCCACATTTAATTTGCACCTGTTGTGTCAGTTAGAAAAGACAGTAATCCTCATTGTCTATATGAGTCTATGATTACAGCTAACAAAAGAAGCCATTTGTCTTTCTTCTCAGGCCCTAAACACAGACACTGTACATCCACAGGAAGCACTAACTCTCAGAAAATTGAAACGCGGGCACTGTGCAGGTATTTGAGAAGATAAGGGCAGGAGAAGCAGGGAGGAGGAGTCTTCCATTATTACACAGTCACTGGAGCATAAGTGCTTATCCATACTGGTGAGATATTGGAGTCTTAAATTTTAATCTGTATTCCATTGGCCATTTTTTCTATCTTTTTTCAAATTCCAAATGTATATTTTCCAGAGCATGAGCAGTTATTGAAGCATTGCTGCGAGGGATCCCTACCATCCCTTAGTTACATCCTTAAATGATTCTTGAATTTAAGGGCACTGATAAGACTGCACTCAGGCTAGATTAGCTTTCACATTCAAGGCTCAGTTTGCTGCAATTTATTTCCATTTCATGGACCTGTAGGCATTTGAGGGAGCCTTATATATGTTTCACCAAAATCCACTGACCTCAAAATGTCAGCATCAATAATTGTCATTATGAGATTATGGATCTTAATTTTTCTGTCTTATGCAGCTCCTGGCATCCTGACCTAATGTACCCTCACACTCACACTCAGGGCCAAAAGCCCTGTATAGTTAGAGAACTGTACACAGTAATGCTTTGAAGATCTCTAATGGTATTTCTTTAAAGCAGTAGGTCATACATGAGCATGGACATGTGCTGACGTTTACTGCATGTACAAAACAAGCCTCTGAAAATATGCTACATAAACAGACAAAAAATTAACACATTACCATTACATTCTAAGACAAACGCATTAAAACACTCCGTTTCGGTGCTTTACTTAAAGCCAGTACTATAATATTATTTTATTATTAGTTTTTATTTATTTAATTTTGTTCTTTTTTTTTTTTTTTTTTTTACTGTTCCGCTATGACACTTTATGCCAGAGGAGGTTAAGGATATAATTAGTTTTAAAAATGACACATTGCCTATTGTAAGACTCACTCATTTCACACGAGTCACATATCCTGGACTGTACAGTGTGTTCCATAAAACACCTGGATCCTTTATATGTCACTGTGGTGCTGAATTGGGAAAATCTGATTGGATACATACCACATGTGCTCCAGAAAAAAAAAAGTTTAACTGACAGCATTTCCACCTGCCTTGCCATGCCTCTGTCACTATTTTGATTCACTTAAAAACATGTCAAAATGGAAGGAGCCCCAGTGCTAGTCAGTGACACCGGCTAGAAATCACTAATAGCCTCCCAAAAGCCTAGCAGACAAAATAACATCGCTTTTTCAAAACCACATTTATGTCTTTTGAGTACTGAAAGGAAACATGTCCAAAGACAAAAAGCAGCTTATGAGAGCAGCTGCCTCATCTTGAATCTCAGAGCCCAGCCAAACACTCATTTCCTCCAGAATTAACTCAAGTTCCACTCATCATGTAAAGCTCAGTGAGTCAGCAACAATGTCCACTCAGGAGGACCAAGGGTCCTGAGAAGGGCAGTCGTACAGCACTTCTGCTTCCTGAGCACTTGAGCGCAGTGACGACTTTCACTTCACTTCGCTTCTTTTTATCTTTCCAAACTCAAGTCTCAGTCATCAGGATATTTCAAAGGGTTATGACTGACAGTATATGAATATCTGCATATGAATATAGATTCCCACTTTCAGTTTTACTCACCTGGCAATGACGAACAGAACACAGCTAACGCCGAGATACGCCAGCAAGATGTACACCCAAATGTCAGGAGTCATGGGTTTGAGAAAAGAGAAGAAGCCATTGTTGGTGCTGTTCGGTCGATGGTACAGGATGCTAATCCCTGTGTTCATGAAGGGCTTGGAGAAGTCGATCACTTTCTCCCTCATGAAGGTGATTGTGAGGGGAGCTACAGCCAGATCTGCTCTCTAATCAGAAGGGAAAACAACAATAAAAATATACATTTCAAGCATCTACACATTTATCATTGAATAGGAAAACAAAAAGACAAGGCTGAAATGTGAAATTTATTTGCACATTATGTTCCCAAAACAATGGCTTTACAACACCCCTATAGTATAACAAATGTATTTAGTTGTAATGCATTTTAAACACGAAAATGCAATGTTGTTACATAAAAAAAAATTGCTTTTTAAAAAATGGGGTTACACGTTTTTTTTTTTTTCTTTTCATATTTCCCACCTAGTGGGGTAGATGTGTGTTTCCTCTCAGCCTGAGCGCATCATTATGAAATGGAAAGAAAGCAATGATAAAGTGTACATATCAATCATCTTGACATTCATGTGTCATGCTGCATTGTTAAGCTCTGCTGAAAAGCTGTGCTACAGGAAGTGTAGCGTAAAAACAAACTACTGTCCATGTTCCCCTGCCCATGGAGAAGCGTCAGTGGATCTGTCCCACATGTGCTTAAAGTCGGTTTTGCCAAGGTGATTCAACTGTTGACTCGAATGGCCTAGTTTCCTCACTGCAACTATTGCTTCTTTTTCTTGCCCTGTCCATAAATTGGAGAAGCAGGGAAGCGTTCAGTGGCACGTGTCTGGCTGCATATTTAGAAGGTCACCATTTACATCGCCTCGCCCTGCTTCCCTCTCTCCAGGGTTGGACAGGAGGTTAATGAAACCAGCTGCTTGGCTCACGCTTGGCTGCCTCTTTCCCCCCTAACATGATGGAATCACAAAAGAGTTCAGACCTCCTTTTCCTCCAGCACGGAAAAACGGGTGCAACACTTGCTCTCACAAAACACAGCATTCAAAACATCTGAAAACTAAACATTTTCATTACAATGAACTCTTTCCCCCTCCCTCCATCATCGCAAATAGTACTGCTGCTCCTTCTTGACATTTCATTTCACTGCAATGGCCTCTGGTGGAGGTGGCAGGACGACTGCGTCTCCTGTCGCTGTCTTATTCCTCAAGCCGAGTTATTCAAACCTTGGCTCCGTCCGTTCTGAGCGGGAGTGACAGAAGAGGCCCCATGGTGATTGGCAGGCAGACGGAGAACAGTGTCAAGCTGCATGCAGAAGCCTGGATTACCAAAGCCTGCGTAAACCATTGTGGTGGTTAAATGCCTGACAACCAGCCAGAGAGAGTAACAGAATGAGGGACACATAAAGAGAGTGAGAGAGAAAAATACAGGAGAGAAAGACAAGAGAGATAAAATGCCAGTCTGGCAGTGAGGCCACTGAGATTTCATTAAATATTTATGAAAAGTACACAAGGGTTTCCCTTTCTTCTCCCCGCCCCACTGTGGCTACTCAACCAACCTGCCGTTTGAGCAGCTGGCCAGCCTGCAGGGCTACCCAGCCATGTCTGGCAGACCAGGAACACTGTGGCCGTGTCACTGGTCACATCGTCTGGCCAAAGCAATGCCGTCTCTTCCAGCAGAGTCCCACTGAGAATCGCAAGGCTGAGCATTAGATCTACTCAAATCACAGCTGTGTTTGCTCCAGTGCGCTTGCTGCTGCATAGTGCATCAGAGCCATCCTTGTGCCCTCAGATGGAAACGCTGATATCACTAACACTCCTTACATGCACATCTCTGTTGCCTGGACACCAACATTTGAGTAGAGTGGGATGAGTACATGGCTGGAGTCTAAAGACAGTGACTTTTCGCTAAAGGATATTCCAAAGGAGGATCCAGCTGCTGTCTAAGCTCAAGACAATAAGACCATGCTGGTGTATAACCTTCCAGTGAGAAGATTAATTACCAGGACAGAAACAAATGATGTGCTAAGCCAGCTATTAATACTGGTGTGTTGGCATGATTAATGGGATCATCTATTGTAAGTGAAATCAACTTCAACAAGGCCTGGTGCATCACTTGGTACCTTCTACACCATTGCCCCTTGACTTTGAATTGGCCTTTGTGGCCATATGCTGGAAAACATACAGGGTCATGTGTTATGGGTCCCCAAGTCTTTATGCATTAAATTAAACATGGTCAGGGGGTTCTTCTATTCATTAAATTAAATCATGGTCAATCAGGGGGTTCTTCTATTCATGATTTCTAAAATCAGGAGCAAGGACATATTCTCTGTCAAAGTGACTTACATGTGCATTGTCAAATGGATGTTGTTTTTGTGTGTGACATTTTTAGTTACCCTTAGTTTGGCTCTCTGACAGGGTACAGTGACCTACCAAGCCGAGTAAAGAGGTCTGACTTACTTTAAGGCACCTACAAGCTTGTGATATGGTTAAATGAATGTGCTGGGCCAAAAGGCATTTTGTAATTCAGTAATGAAACTGTGATTTATGTGGGCTTGCGAGGTGACAGTTTGAATGTATGGCCCTATCATTTAATGCCACTTTATCAGGTGAAAACAAGCACAGACCAAACTGTTTGCCTGTTCTCTTCATTGGATCTATAAGCCCTCACATGCATGCAAGCCGCTAGTAAGATACATAAAATACACGTAAAATAAAAATGCACCATGTACAGATCAGAATGAAAGTAATGACAATTATTTGACTTAACAGCTTTGATGGAAAGAAATGAGTTGATAAATATCTTTGACAGTGTCTATTAATAATGGCTCCTTCCTTTTCATGTGTAACCGAAAAAAGGGCCTTCAAACCATAGAGCACTACATCTCAAATGAGAAATACTGGCATTAGTATATGACTAAATAGAAACTAGTTTGCGGGGAATATTAATGCAATGATGGCTTTGACTGTTTGTAGTATTCTTTTCAATTCATTACCAACCCATCAGATTAAATGCATCAATAAGGAAATTCCTTGAAACCATGTATATCTCAAAATTCTTATAAACAAACCTCTGAAATATTGTGGGATAAATGCATTCTTCCTACTATATTCAGCTCGAGTGGGCATGCAAATCAATTATATTATAAATGATTCTTCAGAGATTTGACTTACTTTGAGTTAATGCAAATAAAAACAGTCTATCTATTCCTGCCCCTTGTGGCAGTTCAAGGTCAGCTCTCAGAGCTTGTTCCTTAGTTTGCTTTTCAGCTCTGCTGATTCCAGATCAGCTTATCTATACAGACAGCAACAAGAAAGCCACTCAGCCACAAAATGGAGCTCCTAAAAATACACACAGCACCTTCAATACTGCACAGGCCACTTGATAAGGGTCAAGAATACCATAGCCTAATCCACTGCAGAGATTCTGATGATGAAGAGATTTGACAAATAGGAATTACTTGAGAAAAATATACAGAAAATTAGCAGATAGGAAATACAGAGGAAGATATTTGTGAAATTTTATGAATATCTGTTCAACTGGTTTACTGTCCTTTACAATTTATGCTAAAAATGTTAAGATTTAAATTTTCAATGTATATTTAAAGCATTCAGCTGTCAGAAAGTAATCGCATGAAAGTGTCACAAGACAATTAAGTATTTTACATGTAATGTATTAATATGATATATATGATATGCAGTGTGGTGTAATTGTAGTTTGTGTGACTTTTGTGCTCAGTTGTGCATGTGACCATAAGACTTGAACAGGAGTAATGCTAATGCTATCACCATCTCCATCTGTCCACTGCTTCCTGTATGTTCATGCTGAAGTTTAAGTTAAACCCCATAGCAGATACAGACACGTCCCTCTGACTGCTCCTGCCATAATCCCTTTGTTTCGCTCAAGGTGACTGTTATCAGAGAGGATCTGTCTCAGACACTGTGGAAGATGAAGTGCTGTAGCAGTAGCTCACCTCTCTCGGCCCTTACAGGTACCTGCCATTGACTCTCGCCATATAAGTCCATCCACTAAATGCCACTTAAGCTATTACAACTTTCCAGCCAGCCCTAGCAATGATCTGGGAAGGTGAAGGAAAGGGGAAGGGCAGTGAGACGAGAGACACTTTGTAAATGCCAACACAGCAGTGCCATCCCAGTCTCCAGTGCACATGGCCTCAGGCCTGCAACACAGGGGCAAGGGGTGATCCTGGAGAGAGGCTGGGGGGGGGGGGGGGGGGGGTGACATTGGTTTAAGTAAAAAGGCCCCTCTGGTGGGTTTGTAGAGTTTTATATTCTGTTGCAGAACATGCCCAGGAAGTGAAG
>JAOYMR010000007.1:9233833-9282850 GCA_025802075.1 Tenebrosternarchus preto | reverse complement strand
CCCCCCCCCCCCGCCCCCCCCCCCCCCCCCCCCCCCCCCCCCCCCCCCCCCCCCCCCCCCCCCCCCCCCCCCCCCCGACTTGGGTTTCAGTACTACTGCCCCTCTGCTGGGTTTGTAGAGTTGTATCTGCTGTAGCAGCACTTGCCCAGGACTGTCAGTGCTACCTAGGAGCATTTCTCCACTTTTGTCAGTTGCTGTTTTACCAGTGGAAATTGGATTGATATAAATGGCACAAAGTGTTAATTTATATTGTTTTGTCACCTTGGCAGGTTGTCAGCAATAACAGCAATAAAGTAGTATTAAGTACTTGTGTTAGCAGCTGACATGAATTTATTGAAGTCTTGTTGGAGGATTTCAGCCATTTAAGAGGATCTGCAGCAGCATAGCGCACCTAGTGTGAAGAAGTTGACACAGACACAGATGGTCATCTTATACTCACATGCTCCATAAGCTCCCTTATAATGCCATTCCATTGGCCCTTGTCGTCTTGGAAGCCATATTTCCCATCAGGCACCAGGCGGATCTCATAGGCAAAGCCCAGAATGCTAGCCAGCTCCTTCAGCAGGTCAATGCAGAAGCCCTCAAAGCGGTCATTGCCAACAAGCGCCTTGTCAGACTTCTTAAGCATGACATATGGCTCCTCCTGCTCAGACACAAAGCATCAAATCAAGAGCGGTGGTGAGGTCAGCGTTTTCTGTTACTCCCCGGTACACACACTCCTAATTGAGGGGAAGTGATCACAACTGAGTGGTTGAACAGACAGTTACAGCAGAATTACAGCCACTCACACACTTACACACACCCATTCAGCGCTGCAATGTTACAGCTGTGACACACTCATATTAATTAGCAGTTTGGGTACATTTTCATTGTTCCTAAAACATGCTGTCAACTTAATCACCACTTTCCATTTAATAACTCTTAATACACTATAATACTACACATACTACAAGCTTGTTATAAAAGCTAATTCAAAAATGTATAATAGGAATTATAATACAAATTATAATAGTAAAAAGCCATAACTTCCCAAGTCCAGTTCTCCCCTCATACGTTCTATTCCCAACTCAGTCTTTGAAGAGGAGCATGTACTTTATGTACTGGGCCCTGGCAGTCTTTACAGCTATGGAACACCTCCCCATGGAGCTCATTATTTGGTTCATATAAATCCTTGATTAGGAACATAACGCTGCAGTGAAAATGAACACACTCATAAAGTCATCTTCAACAATGTCACTGATCATCTTACTGGGAATGCTTTAGTAAAATGTGCCTGTATGGAGAAATTACACAAAAAAGTGATTTGTAAAATGTGGTATACTTTTGAGAGGACTAATATGTATTGTCTCACCACTGGACAATCCAGTGGATCCTAAAAAAAAATTATAATATGAAACAACAACAACAAAAAAACATCTTTAGTTACTAATCTTTAGTTACTAATTCCACTTTCATCACAGTGACAAAATCCACTTTACCTCAGTTTGTGTTGTATTTCAGGTTACTCTGACCACAGTCTAGCTTTTACAACATTGTACACTTGAACAAAGGGAAAAAAAAAACAGGTGTTCCCAGGCAGAAAGAGCACAGCTGCATTCAGTCACCACTGAAGACGAGCTGGTGCTTTAGACGTGTAATGATGCTCAGGCAGAATTTCAAAATCGATTTCACTGCTGTTCTACGTCCCGTCCAGTTGCCTTGATAATAAATGCCTTGGAGCACTGCCATTTCATGCTTCTATCAGCAGAGCAACCACCACTAATTCATCAGTGGCACACATACTGTATGCATATAAAAGCAGACACATTGGCCTCAGGCAGATAGTAGGAACCATTTTCATTTTCAGCTACAATTTATCCATTGGTGGTATGCATCACCTTTAAAAATTCTGATAAATATTTCCAGTTTGCTTATGTTGACAGCATGATTTAAGGTAAAAAAAAAAAAAGGATGCATGCGATGTTCAGTAGCAATTACTGGACTCAAATGTACTTCCTATTCTAAGTTATAATTCTTCCAAGTAGAACATCGCTGCCTCAGTGCTAGATGTACAGTTAACTGTGTGTCTTGATAGGTCACACTAATAAGAAGTATCTATTTTCTGTAAAGCATCTACACAGTATAGTAATCTGGAAAGAGGAAGGGCAAAAAAAAACAAAAAGAAAAGAAAAAAATATGAATAATAATGTGAGCATATTCACCTGGTGTAGAACCCATATCTGTCAGTGCATTTTTAATGGGAGATCATTCTACAACAAATATGTTTTACAGTGATTCTGCATCTGTTATTAGTGTATCTGTTATAACTAATATTACTTCCAGGACTTACAATGTCACACTGCTAAATAAACAATAAGTAATAAATATAGATTCTAATGCAATTTATGTTTAAACAGAAACCAGTCAGCTCCAAGGAAAACTTTGTATAAGTTGTCCAATTATCTTGATCAAAAAGTTTGTGTTGCAAAAAAATTAAAAAAAAAATAAAAATAAATAATGAAATGCCATTACCATCTGTTCCTAGCCTCCAAATATGTGAAATTCCCCAAGGTTTGGACTCATATCAAAGCTGTAAAAGTTGCTTCTCTCTATCTGTCTCTCTGCATGGATGTACATAAGGGAAGTGGGGAAGACGAGAGTACAGAAAACCATTCGCAGGAAATGGAGTGAAGACAATGTGTGCAGGGAAGTACATTACATATCTTAATCTCTTTCCAGGGTGCCAGGTCTCCCAATGGAAATGTCAGAGAACTTATTTGTGTGCTGGTAACATTGTTGATGCAGTGCAACAGGATCACAGTGATGCTTTGTCTTCACTGGCTAAATTTCAGCATTGAAGTGGATTTCAGCACCGCTGCCATCATGGTAACAGATGATCAAAACTGGGTTGGATCTCCAAGCCAGACAGTCTTGTCTAAGCCTCAATGTCAGTGGCTGTTTGGCAGACATGTATTTAATTGTGAAAAGGTAAACAAAGAAACTAAAACAAATACTAATCAGCTTTGACAGTTTGCTTCAATCAAGGTTAGTGTAAACTGCAGTGTTTATATATTCTTGTTGCTCTCAGCATTCGCTACTCCATAACCAGGCATTTCTGATTCTTCCCTGCCAACAGACACCATCAGGCGGCAGCAGTGTCCATGTGGCTTTCTTTCATGTTTTGCCTTTTTGTTGCATGAGCTTGTTTTGAATTGTTGCCACGCCTCTTTTCAGGTGTGTTGTGCCTCATTTGCCACCACACCTGGAGACTGTTAAGACTTATTTAAGCACTTTCAGTCATTAATGTTGTGTTGGCTTTCTTTAATTATTGTTTGTACACTTTTATGCACTAACAATAACTAAGGAAATTTGATCATTTTTGTTACTTTCATTAAACCTTTCTGTCCTTTTGCTGCACGTTGCATGACAGAATGACTGACCATTATTTGAAAGATTAGTCTCCTGCATTTGTTTTCTTTTCTCCATTTTTCCAAGTCTGCTCAGTTTGTTGGCGTCATCCTGAAGTGGACCTGGCAGCCTGGTGGAAGCAAGCTGGTGATTCCTGTGAGTTTGTCAGGGGTTCTTTCCGGGAACTCTCTGTTTGACCTGCAAGAACCCAGAGTCCTTACTGGGACATTCCAGGGACTAGGCAGTTGCTTCCAGCTTTGTTGTTTAAGGCAGTGATGGAGCTGGATCACAAGTTCCATTTGAGGGAGAAGAGCCTTCTACCAAAGTCAGGTGGCAGCTCTGCGCCCAGTCAACATGAGAATGCTCTGTTGACTTAGAGAGGTGATAGATCCATGCCCTGCCCAATAGAAGAGGTACCCACTGAAGAAACAGGGCTTTGCAACTACATCTCCCATGGTCACCTAGATGGGGCCTGTTGATAATCAAGGCCATCGATGTAGTTCCCCATCGGAGCAGGCGAGAGGGGACTCCTCTCCTCTGGCACCATGCTCTTTGGGGCACGTGGTGTTTGCCTAGCCTCGGGCACAGAGTGCCATACCGTACCCTGAGCCCAGTGCAACACAGTGTTCACTCTGCCCCGGGCACAGTGAGGCAAGGTGTCGGCTGTGCCCCAAGCCCTGTCCCAGTGTCCAGTGCTCGGTGTGGAGCGATGTTCCTGGTGTCTCGTATTTGTGTAGGCGTGTCCTCCCACCACCCCATTACTTTCCCACTGCCATGGTGTGAACACACCATCAATGGGGGTTACTGTCGTGATGCTCCCTATAATTACTTCCTGTTACAGTTACTTCTGTACTGATTATTTGCTACACCCATCTTGAGAGGGGTGTGTCTGCCTCATTGTCCACATCACCTGGGTTTTGTTATGCCTTTATGCTGTGCTTTATAAAACCCTTTGCGTTTCTTTGATCTTTGTCAGTCATTGATGTTATGTTGGCTTTTCTTACTTGTTTGTAACAGTGTTTACACTATTACATTCTGTTTCATTTGTTACTTTCGTTAAACTGTTTAGACTTTTTAGTGTTTAGACTTTTTGACATTTTTGTTTCTTTTCTTTGTGATGCACATTCTTTGCTTATGCCCAACACAAAGCAAATGACACATAGTCGAAATTCCAGAACTGCGTCTCTATGTGAATGGTCTTTTCTTTTTTAAAAAAAATTTCTTCATGCAATAGATCATGGAACTCCTATAGTTGACACTGGAGAAGCAATGATTGCAGCCTTGCAGACCAATCCGGGCATAATGACAGTCTTTATCGTTGTTGCTAACTCATGTGCCTGTCCAAAATAAGCCCACAAACGCAGTTCAATGTCACCACCCCAGTGACAACTCCACAAACCCCCCTAACCTCCTGACAAGCATAAATACAGGGCCGTAAGCATCAGTGTGGCTGCTGGCTCGAAGGCAACGCCTGTTTATTTCAAATCATGTCACTGATGGTCTTTTCTGGTGTGCTTCTTTGTATAAAACTGCTTTTCAGAATCCTAGCACAGCTCCCATTTGAGCAACACTAGACAAATACTCTGTATCCATGCTCTATTAAAAAAAAAAAAAATTAACACATGCACATAGTTCAGGTCAATGGAAATATATATTTCGAATATGTTCATTTGCATACCATATCATGCTTCTTTATTTTTTAGTTTTTAATTAATCTTGCCGACAAGCTTACAATAATAGGAAAAGGATATCTTGGCCTTGAAGATCCAGCTGTGTCAATTCAAGAACGGAATTGCCAAAATCAAACTAGGTACCAAGAATTTGATACGTCAAAACAGAAAGATTACAAGCACAGAATCCTAAATTATTGCATTATCTAGACTGTTGAATTAACCATATTTTTTACAACAAAGAGGGAGAGAGAAATAGATTTCTTTGCTTCTGTGACCTTACCAGTATGGTGGTGATGACCAGCGAGCGGTTGGAGAGGGAGTCGGTGATGTTCATGCCATTTCGCTTAGGGATCTCTGTGATGTTCAGCCCTCCTGAAGCACTCCACTTCCCCACCTGCAGAAGATGGAAATTGGTTAGCCAGGGTGCACTGAGCTTGGCTGCGTGATCCTCACCCTCCCATCAGCTTACCTCAGTGCATTAGCAGACCCTGCTGAGCTCATCCAGTGGCATTAGCTGATTGCTCGTGTCACCTGTATGCCAAAAGGTTTGGGTTGGGAGAGCTACAGTGATGATGGTACAAAGAGGATTCAGGCTCTTGTACACCTTCTGAATACATTAAGATCAGAGGAAGGGCAATCCACCCAAAGGAAATTGCTTTTTTTCAATTCAATTTCGGAAAGAAAATGTTGAACAAAAGAATAGGTGGAAATTACCATAGCATGCATTACAAATTGATAACACTGTTTGCTTATCATTATTAAAGACTAGTGAAAGATTCTTCTGCAATTTTCTTTCATACTGCGCTGATGAATGCAAAGAGGACGGACCTTTAATAACTGTGGTTTACACACCTAAAATAAATGACACTGAGAATGGCTGTCCCATGCTGTTTCAAGTTACTGCTCCTAAAGAATTGCTTACTGAACTTCACTAAGTCAACCCTTCAGAAACCATTAGACCATAGTAAGTAAAGGTCCAAACTGGTATATTGGTCTTTTTTTTTTTTCACATTATTTTATTTAGCTGTTTGATTGTCCCTTTTAGATGTACACAGATAAAATACTCTGACTTACATTTTAGCAGAACAAATTTTCTACAAACAAAATGTTTCACAAAAAAAAAAGATTTCAAAATGTTCTGTGTAAAAAAATCTATATAATAATAGCTCTTTACATTTTTTGTCATTGCTCACTACAAGTACAATGCAGTGAATTCCACATCTATCATCTTCGGAAGCTGGCGTCTGAGCACAGAGTCAGCCATTGTACAGTGTCCCTGGAGCTGAGAGAATTAAGAGCCCAACAGTGGCTGAGTTGGGAATTGAACTCACAACCTTCCAATTCCCACCCAAAGTTCTACCCACTTAATATATAGATTTTTAGAACTTGAGGTCCTGCATTAATAGCTTTCTTGTTTCACTGCAGTCCTTTTTTTTTTTTTTACCATATTTGATCTTTTTACCATGATTACCATGTTTTGAACACATAACTGTTTTCTCAATTTTGTTGGGATATTACTTATCACATAACTAGTGTAAAAAGGTTAGCACCATTTCAAAGAAGCACCATATCTGTTTGGCATTAAAATTATAACTTGCTATAAACAACTGAATAACCAAGCTGGCTAAAAGAGAATATAACCCTCAGCCTCCACAGTTGCAGCAATGGATCAGCATGAGCTGAAGCACATGGTGTGTAAGAGTCTCCAGTACTCTGCTGATTTAATAACTGCACAGTTCCAAACCTCTTCTGGAACATCAGCAGACATGTCTGGAATTAACGTGTGCACCAGGAGCTTCATGGCATGGGTCTCCAAACCCGAGCAGCTGCATGCAAGCCTTACATCACCAAACACAATGTCAAGCATCAGATAGAGTGGTGTAAAGGACACTGCCACTGGACTCTAGAGGAGTGGAAATGTGTTCTGTGGAGTGACCAATCACGCTTCTCTATCCAGCCGTCTGGTGGACGATGACGTCTGGTGGATTTGATGAACGACAGGAGAACAGTACCTGCCTGACTCCACTGTAAAGTTTGGTGGTGGAGAAATAATGCTGTGGGGTTGTTGTTCAGGGACTGGCACAGGTCCCTTAGTGAAGTGACATCAGCATACCAAGACATTTTGGACATCTGTATGCTTCCAACATTGTGGAAACAGTTTTTGGAAGACAAATTGCATAGTATATTACACACACACACACACAAACACACATGGCCATAAGCAATCATGCAGACAAAACACACTAATAAATTAAGGGATTTAAAGTGATTAAAGGAATTTAAAGTTACATACTAAAGGCAGTGTATCATATCAATCAACATTTTATATTGGTGTATACAATATCTGTTATTTATTCCATTTTGTTACAGAACTTTACAGTAGACATTAATCTGGTGTATCCAAATTAATTAATCTATTTTAAGAAACTAGTGTTTGTGAGAAGTAGTATGTCAGAAAAAAAAATGCTCTGAGTTAATTATATTCGCACACCCACACATACACACACATGAATGCATACCCACTCTCTCTCTCTCACACACACACACACACGCAGAATGGGTCTGACAGGATCAATTTGCTTTCCTTAAGAAGTTAAGCCTGAATCACACCAATGAATCTTCCTCGTATGCTTACCAAGATCTGAACAAACAATGAGGCTGTAAGAAGCCCTGCATTTTGAATATACAATCTCAATATACAATCTCAAGCAACTTCATAGTGCCTATAACATTCTGGTTGTCAGTATCCATCTTCATTTACAAGTGTGCAGCCACATCACTGCTCACCCTCCGCCTCCCTCTGTCTCACCCTCCCCCTGCCTCTGCCTCACCCTCCCCCTGCCTCTGCCTCACCCTTCCCCCTACATGCTCTCTGTTTGCCATTCTCCATTCTGCCCTCTACCCACCAATGCAGGACATACTTCCACCCTATTATTTCTCTCATATTCATGTGTCCATTCATGAAGTTAAGAGTGGAACTGTGTCCATTCATGAAGTTAAGAGTGGAACTGTGTCCATCTATGAAGTTAAGAGTGGACCTGTGTCCATTCATGAAGCTAAGAGTGGACCTGTATCCATTCAAAGCTTCACAAATACATTAGAATGGATGCCATAAATGCCCAGTAAAGTCATCAAGCTTTCATACCTGCCAAAGTGTGTTGATTTATCATACGTTTGTTACAGTTTGTACAGATTCTGACAAATACCAGAGGGGTGTGCTCATGAACTCCAGCATTTCTTTGCTAAAGGACAGCAATTAAGCTTAATTCATTAAATGTGATTAACCAGTAAACTTATACTTATTCAGAAATGGCAGTAAAGTGCCTCTGCTCTTCACCAGTAATGCCAACATAAAGCAAATTTTCTACCCAGGAAAGTACCCCTAATTCTAGTTTAGAGATAAAACAAGGGCTCATAATCAATTAAAAAGGATTAGTTCTCCAAGTCTCTTTCTCCAGTAGGCCTGGACACATTAAGCTGATCTTTCTCTGACACAATGAATTTGGTTTTGAAGGCAATGTTATGCTTGTCATGTTTTAGAATGTTCACAAACAAGTATTTAAATGAGATCAGACATTACACATATTATTATTGCTGATTTGAACATGTTTTCTCTACCATTTTCCCCATAATTAAACCAGTTTAAATCAAACAGCTGCAATTTGTATATGGTGTACTCCTCCTCATTTTAATGTAATCTTATTCACACTGTTAAGACAGTAAACTGCATTTTAAACTGCCAATTCCTGTCAATGATGGGTTTTTTTATGTAAAAATCTTTTAAGTTGCAGTGGTTGCAATCAAGAGTTCTGTAGCAAAAAAAAAAATGTCTTAATGTTTTATCTTCAGGAAACAATGAACAAATACTATCAGTGGTATAAAAAGTACTAATAACTCTTGGAACTTGAAAAAAGAGAGTTTATATCTAAACCAATTTTTAAGACAAATACTTTAGCCATATTTATACACCTCATTGCCACCAAAAGCATTCTGGACCTAATCTCTGCCTGTTGTTAACAAAGACTGCAATTAACAGTGCTGGATACCATAATCCAATTTACTTTATGATCCACTAACTTATGCTGATGTTTAAACAGCCCATTGGCTTCACTGCTAAGAGGTAAATTATTATGTCAAGACATAGATTGCCCTTTATTCGTTCTGAAACGGTGACCAAATTAGACAAGGTAGTAAGGAAAGTTTAGTGTACCATTAGACTGTAATGCCAATTGGTATTTAACAAGAGAAATGACTGTGTGGAATACTGTGTTCTCATATTTATTTGTAAAAGCTGAAGCCACAAAACACAGTGGATGTCATGATTGGACGCAGAAAAAACAGGATTAAGTTGGAAGAGGCTATTGGGTAATAAGCAGGAAGCAGAGGGTATCAGCTAGTAGTTGTGTGGAGTGTGGTGTGACCCTTCACCTTTTCCAGGCCATTCTCCTTCAGGTTGACTATGTCTAGGTCAAAGTCAGTCCGCAGGCCTGTTGTCTTATTGAAGGACAGCCGTCCTGTCAGACCATCCCAGTGGGACTGCAAAGAGAGGAGTGAATGTTTCAAAACACACATACAGCACAGCGCCACACGTCAGCACACACGTGTGCTCACATGCAAACACACACACAAATACAGTGTATATCTCCTTTTTAATTACATTTTACATCCCAATGCTTTAGTCACACACAGTATTCCCCAGAGACCTTAGTCTTAATTAATGAGCGTCTCATACTCACTCAATTCTCAAGAGAGCTGAAAAAAATTAGACTGCACCCTTTTAGCCCCTCCTCCATCACTAAGGCATATACATACACACACTCTTCTACACACTGTAAAGTCCAGTGGGGTCTGCCATTTTGTTCAAAGGGGGCAAAGTTTTTTCAAAGGGTTTCACAGGGACATCTATTTTGACTCAGCCAGACAGATACAATGCTCTCCACACTAACTCAGGCCCCGTCTTTCTCTTCTCAGGGCTCTAATCTGTTTATTATAAGGCACAACCATAGACTCCCTTATGAGCTGAAATAAGAGCTGATTATACCATTTGTACTTCAGAGCTGATTGTAAAACACTGAAAAAGTGGGACACAATCTTGAATACACACATTGCTGCATCTGGTTTGTAGAGTTCAGTATCTGAATTTTGTAGAATTTAAGAGATTTTCTTGCAGTCATTCAATGCTGGTTTGTTATTTCAGGCGCAGAAAAATAACCATTGGTCACAGAACCTCTTCAAAATGTAAAGAAAACTGTCACTTCAGGGGTTGTAAACATTCTGCTACCTCAGACTATTTCAAGCTATCCAGCATCTGATAGCAAGCCACGATGAGCAATTCCCTCTAAATTTCATCTGTGTATCTCTTCTTGGTTAGATGTTAACATGGCTCCCAGTGGATCAGGCCGAGTGGCACAGAAGTCCTCGGGCTTCGCCTGTGGTCATTACCTCCTTAATGAAACTCATGAAGCGTCCGCCGAACCTCCACGGCTTGTGCCGGTGGCACTGCAGAGAGTTGACCGTCATCTGGGGCGCATGCTGGTAGGAGACGGACACGATGTGGACCGCATCATACGTCAGAGCAGCGTCTGTCTGGAATAAAGGGGGACATTATTTCAGCTGGCAGGAGCTGACGCCGCGGAGCTCCTGGCACGGCCCCCAGCAACCCCGTCAGACGGGCAGCCGCTGAGCCCACTGCTCTGTACCATTAGCAGAGGCATATCAAAAGCAAGCAAGGTGGGAGAGGAGAGACCAGGAGAGAGCACAGGCCTGGGATGCACTGATATCTCAGCAAAGCTGCTCCATGCAGCTACACATCAGGAGGTGTTTTTTTTTATTTTCCCTAGGAAGCTACATGGCCAAAGAAGTTGCTAAATTATTTATGTCGCTTCCTCCTGTGCACATAGCTCTTTGTAAATGTGGCTATGAAGCTGTCCATTTCAGCAAAAGACACTGAAGGTAGACTATGTTTAGACTAGGTAGACTATGTTTAGACTACGTAGACTATGTTTAGACTAGGTAGACTATGTTTATACAAGGTAGACCATGTACAGACTAAAGGCAGACTTCATGCTTATGCTAAGCATATGTGGTTAAACTAGTTTCACAGCAGTTAAGTGTTGGTCTTATTCACATGCATAAAAAGCATATTCTTAAAACAAATAGAAACAAATTGACGTCAGAGAAAATTGTGTGGGACTATCTTAACCTCTGTAAAATATATAATAGGTAAACAAATGGAGCAGCCAGACATTTTATAATAAAATATTATACTCAATTCAGCTTGCATTTAGAAACCTTTATCCTCTATTAGCTCTGCTCTCAAGTTTAACTGTAGAGAGTTTCTCTGCTAGTATCAGACAGAGAATGTAATTACTGGATTTGAACTGTTGTGATCTGAGGGATTTTATTGCAAAGTAATAAGCTCTGCTTAATAAATTTAGAAAACGAGATTAGAAATCTACAGATTCCGTGACCCAGCAGCATTATAGTACTGTTTTATCTTCCATTACCTCACATTATTACTGGAGAAAGCTAATCTCAGAGCTCACGTTTTCTCTGAACACAAGTTATATGTATGTAAAAAGAAGTTATATGTAATCTAAAGTTCAGACTGAATCCAAAGATCCTGTCTCTAGCTATTTACCAGTCTACACATCACTATGAAACAACTCATTTTGTATTCAAACATTTACATTTGACTTTTAAGCATTTTGCAGACACTCTTATCCAGACCAACTACCATATATTTATCAGCTTGACAGTGTGTGTGCTCCCGGGGAATTGTACCCAGGGTTACAATGCATGTGTTCCTTCAGAATTAAACTCATGACCTTGGAGTTGCTGCCATTTAGCTTGTGCTGCACATCCAGGCTCGTGTGCTTCAAATGAAGCACCAACGACAGACAGTATGGTGGAGAAATAAGAATCAGGAAAAAATGAAGCCTACCGTCATGATTCCCTCCAGAAGACCAGAGTCAGGTTTGGGGGGTATCTGCTTCTCCGTGGACCATTTCTCCACGATAGAAGCCACCTGAGGATTGTCCACATTCAGGATACGGAAGCCAGTCATATTAACACCACAGAAACGGTAAGGCTCTAAATTGATAGCCATAAGGTCCTAGAGAGAGAGAGAGAGACAGAGAGAGAAAAAAGAGAGAAAGCGACAGAATTTATCATGGTTTACATGGATCATTGTTTCTTTGCCTTATAATAAAATGCAAAAATATAGGGAGGGTAATAAAAGATAAACAGAGGTAACATATAGAGAAAATAAAGGAGAGTGAGAATAATGCTGCATTTCTAGGCCACTAGAGTACAGAGGATAAGGGATTGTGAGATGCACACACACCACAGTGTATGATTTCAGGGACAGCAAGCCAGCAGTCAGCCTCTCAATGGCTGATTGAAACAGTTATTTCCACAATAATCCTGTGTTCATTGCTCCTGTTCTGCGCATCCAACCATAATCGGGCTGCCTGATACTGAATACCACCCCAACAATGAAATGGATCACAGTGTCTTCAGATTCAGTGCCTTTTTCAAAGCATGAATAAATGATCAGAAGTCCACATCCCAAAGCAGTGACATGAGACTAAACCTTTGAGAATGAAACCACTAGTGTGGAAAAACAGAGTTGCAATCAAGTATAAATGATCCTGGATCATTTATAGAACATACAGCAATCTTGCACAAGCTTACATGTAATATTGTCTTATGGGTTCAATGAAATATATATTTCCAGGTTTAAAAAACAAACAAAAAAAAAAACATCTTGATTGTTAAGACTTTTTGGGCATAATCTGTAACGCAAAGGAATATGTGCCTACTATTTGTGCACTTTGAAGTACACTAACTGTGCTGCTTGTAGAAAGTCCCATATAACTCTGCATGGTGCCCTGAATACGCCAGGGGGGCACAGACGTTTGGTAGGACATAATCGACAATTTCATTAACACCCTGTGGGTTCTGAAGTGAAGGAACAAGAGCATTCAAGACGCATGCTGGAAAAATGCTTACCTCCAGCTATAGAAAATTAAACCGTTCTTTATTATCTTGAAAAGTTTAAGAAAAATGTCATGATGAATTTTGATGTGGAGAATAAAAGGGGTTCTGCCATTTTAAACACTACCCTCAGCTAAAATGGAAGTCTGAGAATTTAGTAACTAGGTAATAACTAGTTTATTGGAACCTATTTTGCAAAAAAGCTTCAGTGTTGCCAGCATTTTAATGGTTTCATGGAGTAACAGTGACTGTTAGGATTACTGTAAAACACTTATAATCTTCAGCAGTACTTCTAGTAGAATTCTAGTAGACTGTTCATAGCTAGATCAAAATTAACATATCATTTGTGTAGATATAACCATTTTTTTTCTGTCACCATATTTGAATTTCATTTGTATTTCAGTTCTTACTCAGTAGGACTAGGTTGATGGTAGCAGAGAGGATACCGTCATTCTCTGCTAAAGCACAACACTGATATACCAATAAAAAAGGCTCCTAATGGCTCCTACGGCCTGAGTGCTGTTTCCTGCAGGTTTCACCTCCTGCTTTGGTGTGTTAGACAAGGCGATGCAGTGGCCAAACAGCTGAACTACATGGTCAGTGATTACAAAAATCTAAATCAGGTTTGGATTCAAGGGACAGAATAGAGAATTCAGGACTCTCAGACTTTGTTAGCTCTATTGTGAGTAGAGTACTAAATCAATAATGCAAAACCAATTGTAGGATTTATGATGGTCTGAAATAGGTGCTATGAAAACGAAATAGAATTGAATCATAATTCATTCTGGACTGGTTCATTCAGTTCACCCAGCACAGATGTACATACTTTCAAACTACTACAGAGCCACTACAACAAAAATGTGCCCAAATTGCACCACATACAATCTCTTGTTAAACAAGTGCATTAAGTAAATGATAGATTGTATATATACTAGAGGTGCAAATGCAAGGCCTTGGGGTATTTATCCCATTGCTTGTATCACATCTAACTGAAAATCTTTCTAAGGGAGGAAAAAGTTGGATCATTTCATGGAACAAAGAAAAGTTTTTTTTTTTTTCCCCCCATAAACATAGTTCTGCTAACTCTTCATGCACTACTAAGTCAACAGCTCCATCCTCTCAGAACATTAGAAACTAATTTAGCTGGAGTATAACTGAGCTGCCATAGGAATGATATACACTTTCATCACTTTATAAAGTATCTATTTAGGAAATACATTTCAGATTGTGACTGAAATCATAAGTGAATGTTGAGTTAGATTAGTTATTATGACTATGTGCTATGCTATACTGATTTTTCTTCTTTGAAATGAACATTTGGTTATTTATTTGTTTATTCGTTATGCTCAGCAACACCAGAAACCTTGTCTTGTGCACAAACACCAGGTACTTGACAGTATTAAAAAGCAGTTCTCCCATGCTGTGGCATATGAGTGATTTACTGCAGTAAACAAAATCATACACAGTGGAACAAAGCTATCGCCACACCACTGAGCTTAAGAGATGAAGTCAGTGCCCAGCCTGCATCTGTCCCGTGTGGAGAAGGTTAGATGACTGTTCTTCATGTCAGTGAATTCACTGTGACAGAGCTTTGACAGACATCCATTATATGCTCTTTCATGGAAATTATATCAGTATGTATAACGGTTTCTAGGAAAAAGTCACTAATGTTCACTAACGTCTTCATCATTTTAAACACCATAACTACGTAGATGACTAGCACCAAAAAAGTACAAACCTTTAGTCTAGACAGGGGGCAGCTACACAGTGTATGATGCACAGTCTCACTTGAGACCAGTTTAACACGATTACTGTTAATTTAAAAATAGAGACTTTACTGTACTTGTTCCAGCCTATTCTCCTTGCTCTCCAAATATTTGTTCTCCTATTTTGCTTCCAGAACATTTTCCATCTGAGCTTAGTTTCCCAATAGGAATGGAGAATTAAGGTTTTGTAAATCAGAGAACATTTAAGATGAAGCTCTTGCTTTGTCATTTTAAAATCTGATTTGCTGTACTCTTGAGAATCTAAACCAAAGTTTAGTGTCAAGGCTCCTTCAGTGATGTCTGATTTGTGCTCTCACTCAGTTCATGACTACAACAGCCTGAAGTGTTTGTGGAGTTCAGGGTGTTTCTTGTACTCTTAGTGAAGTATTTCCTGGAAATCTTGTTGTATTTCTTACTGTTAGGTTAGGGCTAAGGTCATGAGGGTTCTGCTAGTCCACTGTACTCAGAGTGCTAAGCTATATATCACATTCCTGTGATTGTAAAATTACAGATTATATCTAAAATGATATAATTATGTATTTGAATATTCAATTGTCTTCTTCAATTCAGTCTTTGACAACTCACGATGATAGTCTTACACCCAACTAAGTTTTAAAAGGGCCTTTTGTCCATCCATCCGTCCGTCCATTTGTATGATTAAACAAAAAACATCAATGCCAAAAAACATTGTCTTACACACAAATACTTTTCAAGGGTTTTAAAAAGCAGTTCTCCCATGCTGTGGCATATGAGTGATTTACTGCAGTAAACAAAATCATACACAGTGGAACAAAGCTATCGCCACACCACTGAGCTTAAGAGATGAAGTCAGTGCCCAGCCTGCATCTGTCCCGTGTGGAGAAGGTTAGATGACTGTTCTTCTTCACTGTGCCAGAGATTTGACAGACCTTTATTCAGTGCTATCAATCTGAATGTTTCTGTGATTGTTGAATCATTTAACTTTATCATAAGTAATCACTTTTTAGATTGTATATTGCAAAAACTCTAGCTTTGATGTTCATGAACACATTGAATATATGTAGCAGATGCCAATAAAGTAGTGCAAACACAGCACAAAGTTTATTTGGGCATCTCAGAATTTATTTGAACACCTAGCACTAACAGTGCTCTGTAGGATTCTGACCCAGCTCTGAAGTCTTGAAGTGTGATGATCCTTGAAATGTAAGCAACATCATAGAAAGGTAGTTAATTAAAAAGGCAGATACTAGAACTGATTTTCCAAGATATCCAAGTTTAAATTTGTTTAAACTGACTCTTTGCCTTAGAAGTCTGAGAATTGAGGGGGGGTTGGAGTCTAAGAATAATACTTTAAATGCATAACTGTACAGATGTGGTGTGATTTGTATTCAGAGTGTGTTGGATAATAATCCAGCCCTTAGGAAGTTTGAATCAGCTTCTGATATATATTCCTGCTTTGCAGTTTGATACATCAGAGTATAAAAGGCCACTCAAAATGCATACAGGAGAAGCATGGCTGACATTTAAAGCCTCAAATTGAGGTAATACTCTAAACAGTTGGAGGGGGGTGTTTAATTTAAAAAGCATTGAAATGCTAGATTATTATCTAAAGCATTACACCTCCATTAAACTCTCGGTAGACAAAATCAATTAACTGTTGTCACTAACGTAGACTTTTGTTGACTTGAACGTTTGTTTTTTTGAGGGAGTATGTTTATTTGCTCATATGCGTATTATAAGTATACTGGCAATTAAAAACTATTCATTAAAAAAAGTTACATAAGAATAAACAATATTCATTTTGCTTTAACATTACCAGAGTGGTAAAGATGTAGTGGTAATACTCTGTCATCATTCCCATCATCTGGGCCTGTAGCAGCAGGACATGGGGAGAAAAGGGGAGAGGAAGGAGGTGTAGAGAGAAGGAGAGAGGAGAGACAGGGGGAAATACAAGACAACGGAAAAGGTCAGCATCTCAATTTACAGTCAATATGACAGCCAACAAAAACAATGCAAAAGGAATCCAAACACATTCACAACAGAGGGTCTGCTGGGAGTCACAGGTCTGTTCAAGCTATAACCAACATTGTGCATGCTTCACCCAGTCCATAGAGCAGAGACAGTAACACATGAAACATCCAACCCAAGACTAAAGTCTTGTCCCTGTCAGGCTTTTCAATGGATCACAATAGCAAATGTCCTACAGGCACCTTTCCAGCAGCGATAAGGGCCCTTAATCAAAGAGAGTGATCATTTAAGTCATCTTCCATATCCACAGCCCACTGCTTCACTCACTCTGTCTCCATTGAAATGCCTGCATTTCCCAGGAGTGCAATATTTCCTCTTTAATTGTACCATCTGTTGTAAAGAAAACTCAAGGTTAAGCAAACTATCCAAAGATCCTTTTTCAGCCCCGTGCCACTCTCTCTATGTCCAGGCTAAAAATAAATATGAAAAAAAGGCTAAAATAAAGACTGAACAAAGTCTCCACCCTTAACCCGCACTGTACTACAGCATAATGTCATTCCAAGGCTGTAGAGTCTGTAGAGAGGATCTTCATCTGGCCTATCCTAGGTTTTAACCCCCCCCCCCCCACACACACACACATACACAGAGGTATTGCATTCATTTTTTAGGCCATCTGGGATCTGGCCTGCAGACTCTGTCTTCCACTGATTTCTTGTCCTATTAGATTTCCCTTTTTGCCTAAAGGGAGATGCATGTAGTGACAGAAGTTTAGGAGAAGGTGACAGAGAAAGGCAAGCTGAAGGAACGCTGCAGACAGGTGACCAGAGGAATCAGTCTGTTTAGAGGACTAAGACAAGTGAAACCACTTGTTCATAAGATCAAATAGAAAGTAATATGATCTTCAGTTTGACCTAGAATATAACTGTAAGGGGTTTCAACTCAGTAAAATAACTAAAGTGCTGGGAGTAAAGACACTTTGGAGGTAGGTTCCAGAACAGCTGCACTATCACACCTCTTACCTGAACCAGTCTCATATAACTACAAGATATTAAAACATATATCCAACTTCCCTTTTAGTTCCAGAAAACCATACTACATAATAGCTAAGCTGGCATTTGCTCAAGTGTTGAGAAGTGTCGGCTCAAGAAGTCAGAAGCGTCCTTCATTCACAGATGACCTTAAAACCAATGCTACCTTTTATATTTTTTATCAAATAGTATGGCACTACTATACAGGTGTTATGTGTTTATCACAGCTTGTTGTGCCTGTTGAAAAGAATAGTTCTAAGTAAAATGTATATTAATTTACATAATCGAGGTATGGCTCGCCAGTGCTGTTGAAATGCATTGTTTTGGCTATTGTTGCACTGAAAAATGTAAGAAAAAATGGTGAGCTGTGGAAACAATGTGTACATGTTTCATGCCATCCCATGCTCAAGAACAGCATGGTGACTGACCTGTTTGAGTATCTGGGCAGCCATGATGTAGCTGCAGTCGAAGATGATGCGAAATTCCCGGCTCCTCTTCATCTCCTTCAGCAGGGGCCGAGTGTCAGTGGTGTCCAGTGGCAGCTGACGAATCTTCAGCCTAATGTTGTACCGAGAAGGGGCCATGATGAGCTCCTGCAGTCTAATCAGACCTGGAGCCCCAGCAAACATGAACAAACATCCAGTTATTCAGCACAGAGAGAATCACACTTGTACACCTGCGCAGTAAAGACATTAAATACATTTATCACAGTAAAGACATTTATCAGTAAGGACATTAATCAGAACATGAAAAACAGGAAATTAGAGTGTGTGTTTGGATGTGTATAAGAAGCCTTATTAAGATACACTTGTTTTTTTTTTTCTCATATACTATGACACAATTGCACAGATTAATACTAAAGTAATGTTAGTTATTTATCATGGCTTGTTTTAGCTGTTGAAAAAAACCACGGCTCTAGGTGAAATGCAAAGTATTATGTCTCACCAGTGCTGTCATCATACACCACAGTCGCTGTTTTCCATTTGAGGAACTGTACTAAATCTAGGATGGCATAGCTGAGGGACGAGTAGTCAGGATACAGGTTGGCATAAAATGTATCCCTGTTGTCCATAGGGTGATGTTTCCACCGCACCTGGATGTGCGGAACCTCCAGGGCGTTGCAGATTGACTGTACTGCATTTGATGAGCTGCTATGAGACGGCCCAAATATAGCCACTACACCTAAAGACAGCTGGTCACAAGCTGGTGAGAGCAGGGGTCAGGATAACAAGTTCAGAAACATTAAATGCCTTTTGCTTGTGACTGGAATTTAATATCATGTTTGCTCAAGTCAAAAGGAAAACGTGGCAACAATATATACTGCATTTTATGACAATGTTACAAACTTCAGGTATAATTATTTATTTGTTTATTTACTTATTTTTTTAATATGACCACACAGTAACACAGATTGTTTATTCAACAAACAAATTGGTTGAATCACCTATGCTACAAGGACTTGCTTGAGGGTTCAGACTCTCATGTCTCACTTTTGTTAAAATGTTAATATTATTTACAATGTAATTACTGAAGATTTACAGTAGTTACTAAATAGTTTTAAGTAAATAACAAGCTTGCAATGTAAGATATTAGGGAATATAGCACCAAATAATACATAAATGATCATGACCATCTATCCACAAATGGCTAATAACAAATTTCATTTGTCATTATATTGTAATTCAGTCAATGTGTAGCAATAAAACTGAACCAAAATCAAATCACAGAACAAAGGGGTTTGACTGATGACATTGGCAGCTCAATTCCTGCCATCCAAAACATAGTCTGATTAAGTTCACTAACCTTTTCTTGAGGCCTCAAAGCTGTCATAGATATTAATCCTCTGGATGTCATATGTTAATGTTGTATTAGGCAATAATGTCCTGTTTCTGTTGATGTTATTGACAGCAAATTTAAAGGCCAGCTCTTCTGCACTGACGAGTGGGGCGGGCCCTTCCACTAGTTCAAAAATTCCTCCTGCAAACCAAAAGAGAGAATCAAATCACTGTGGGGCAAAACAGGCAGAAGAGCATTTCAGACGTGCATTTAACCCCTCAACTGGGGAGTCACTGGTAAGCTAAACTGTGTGCTGTTAGTCACTGTATTCGATTTGCTCAGCAAAATAGAGGGGGTTTCTCTTCAGTCGGACCTATAGCTGATAATTTCAGCTTGAGCTTTTAAAGTTCAGGGTCATTATGTGGAAGAGAGAAGAGAAGAAGGGGAGAAAAAGGCCCATCAAAGGTTCCAAGCCATCTTTAGGCCCCCAGGTCTCTTTTCATACTGTAATCAAATGAAAATGGATTCTTATATGGAGGGATATAGCTGGGCCTTTTGCAAGCAAGTTTTTTTTTTTCCTCCTTTGGCCAGTTTATTTTATAATCTATTGAGATTCCATAAATGCATCACATGGGCTAAAAAATAAATAAAAAAAGAGCACTGCTGAAACTGAAAACAAAGTTGATTGACTGAGACCACTATATGGAATGGTCCACTGAACCCATAAGATGATAACATCTGGAGTGCAGAGAATGATCCACAGCCCTTAAGGTTTAATACTATTAGATCTGCTTCACCTTCTCCAAGTAAATTATCCATGGCCTTCTATCTAGAAGTCCAGAGCTCTCTAGGATAGTCGAGGCAAAGGAACATTCTCAGTAGTTTGGGATTTTTATAACTCAATATCATTTCATTTGTTACTTAGAATAGTTATGATTAATTCTCACTACTAAAACTTGAATCAAATCCTAGTATTTCAAAGCAAACAGATCACCAATGGTGGCGACCAGCTTAAGAACACCACCAAAAGAAAATCCATCATCCCAAGTGCATTTCATCTCATTTCATCTGAATTTCTGATTTTTCCACTGCAGGAGAGGTCATCAACCCCCTGATCGGAGCAGGGATCTTCCCTGAGGGTTGGTCGCTACCGTAGCCTGGCTCTCCTCTTCAGGGTGTGGAGCAGCAGCCACAGAGCACTGCACACTCCACTATTTATGACTCCAGACCAGCTTGTGCTCTGGAGGGACATGATGCATAAACTCTGTGGAAGGAGCAGGCGCATTAAAATAAATGAATCCTGCCGTTTTGTGGGGAAATCTCATTAGAGTACATTAAGTAATTGCTGGAGTATATACTAATTTGACTGTTAAGAGGATAAAATGTGCATTGCTCGGAAGCACTTTAACAAATTTAATAAACATGGGGGTACCAGTCTTTTGGAGGAGGAAGAAATCCTGGGACAATTTGCATTGCCATTTTCAGAAAGCCTAGTCAGAAGCAGTGTGGAGATGTACCACACAACCATTTTACTGTCTAAGGCAAAAAGTAAACAAACACCCCAGTCAATACCCCAGACTAAAACACATACAACTACACACACACACACACACACACACACACACAAAACAACTAATAATACTGATGATGATGGCGATACTAATCATCATAACAATCATCTCCTTGTTGATAATAATAATAATAATAATAATAATAATAATAATAATAATAATAATAATACTAGTAGTAATAATAATAATAATAATAATAATAATAATAATAATAATAATAATAATAATAATAATGCCCAGTCTAAAGCACAGCAAGTATTTTATTGTTTCAAGTATAAACTGTTATCTCTAAAGGACAAATTGAGCTACAGTGTTTGATCTAAGATCTCTTCATTCCTTAACATCAGTCAATTTTGGTTGTGATTAACTTGTTTCTTATTCGTTGGCTGAATTACAAAAGGGTTTAATTAATCTCTTGGGCCTTGTGCAGAAAACAGGTGCTCATTACAGCAGCCGCTTCTACTAATATGGTCCTCAGTGAGCTCACTTAGAATCTAAGAGCTACAGTTATTCCAAGGAAATAAAAGTAACCCAGACGACAAAGTCACATGGTGCTATTCTAGACTACTTTGTATTGTATAGCTTTTGATAAAGGATGCAGTAAACCATCACTGTCATCAATGCCTAAAGGATGACTCCAATAGTAAAATCATGCCAATGTCAGGTTTTACTGCTGTGAAATTGGAACACAGCCTTCCTTTTTGTGCAAAAATCTTACTTATGTTCTGTTTCCTGGAAAATTTCATCACTAAGCTAGTCATCCTAAAGCAGGAGGGATAAAGTTTACAGCATATGGTTGTTACAGTAGAAATAGGATTTAGAGAAAACAGGGTTCAGAGATCTGGGGGATAGAAAGTTAGAAGTGAGATTCAGACCAAAAAAAGCAACCTTTAGTGTACATCATCACAATTTTCCCATTTAGCAGCAAGGCATATTTATTACTGCCATATGGCATATTAAGTGTAGATTCCAGAGGTTTCAATAAAATGTCCAGATTTTTAATATTTCAAACTGCCCCTAAGAATCGTGTATGTCAGATTCTAAAATGCCATGAAAGACGTTTAGGAAATGATCACATTCTTAACCGTCTTTCTAATTACTACAGTCCCCTGAAGCCAGGAAAAACTGCTAAATGAAGAAATAAAGAACTAAGAAATTGGACTGTACATGGATCTGCTTTTCTACTGTACATGGATGTTAGACTAAAACCACATTAACACTTTGTCCTCATGCATTTCAGACATGAAACCCTCTAGACATGGTTGGTCTTTTGGCAATTAAGGCCATAGCTTCACTTTACTAATTATAGTAACTATAATTACTGTATTTTTTTTTTTTATTAAATAACATTTTTATTATTTTTATTAAATAAAGTTGTATCTTATAATATGGTTGTCATATTTATTGTATGGTTATGATAATAATTCTACTGACATTATTGACCAAATATAATCAAATATTTTGATGGAACAAATCCCTCTAATCCCTGCCACTTCTCAGAAATTTGCACACAAGCCTTTCTAAAATTTAGAGACCATAGACTTCTCAACTCAGTATAGTGTAGGAATACACCAGTGCTTCTTGTAGCAAAATGTCCCCCATTCAGTGCTTGTTCTTTCACAAAACCCAGGCAGCCAGAGCAGTGCCAGGTTCTGCACAATGAGACAATATCATTATCTTCCTGGATGAGAATGTATGCTAGCAAGCTGAGCATTTCGAGAGATCTCTTTTGTATGGGTGTGCTTCTCTGGTAGGGTTCCCAGGCTGCCTGTGAATAGCTCAACTGCTCCCCGGAAGCACAATGGAAGTTTGCTTCACAATGACTGAGGAGAATGGAGAAAACAATTGCCCACGCTAAACAATTACAGTAAACTACCATCACTGTGCACAACACTGACCAATTAAGGGGAACATTGTGCTCAACTGTTGTCCCTTTCCATTCCCATATCCTCAGAGGAAAAGAGAAGCCATAATGTTTCACTGCGTGATTCTTACCTGCCAAGGCAAACAATTCAGACACATCACTGTCCAGACCAATTTGTTAAAGAAAATGTGACATACAATGCAATTATCCCAGTAATACCTAACATGTCATCGCTGACATGTTCACAACAAGCTCGTTTTATGCTTAAATTATTTTACATAAAAAAGTTAACGACATGCCTGGGTGACCACATTAGAAATGACACGTCTTATTTTTTGCTCTAATAATCAAAAAAGTTTAGACAGATGCAGAAGGAAATCTGTAAATAACTGAGTGGGTGTAAGTAAGGCCCAAAACTAGAACATAACATTTACTTAGATTTAACCCTGAACTGGGGTGACAGGTTCAGGTTTGTATGTTAAAATGACACAGCTTTAGATGTAATTACATGAAACATCAGTACTTAATATAGTTATACATTATATCAGAATATAATTGATGTACTGACATCCTACATGAAAATAAGGAAACTTAATAGCATAAAAGTAAACTTTGAAATGCCAACATTGTCAAATTAAACGTTGTGCCAAATAAAATTCCTTTTTTAAGTTAAGATTTGAACATAAAAAAAATTACACAAATTAAAAGAGCAATTAAAAATCATCTAATTAAATGTATATAGTATTATTAAACAATTACTTCACTTGTGATGTATGGCTGGAAGAACAGATGTGGTCCTGTAGAAAATCTTGAATAATCCCCTATTAAATCAAGCCTGATAATCAGACACTCTTTCTTCTTTACAAATATTCATGAGGGCTTTTTCAAAGTAGAGTTCCCTAATAGTAAAAGGAGGTACTGTTACACAGTATTACCATATAAATGACATCAGTCAATAATGCTAATATTTAGGTAATTAAGTTATACACCTTCTTTTATGTCCCAGACCACTTCTTGAACAGGCATCCGATATTATCAAAGTTGCAATACATTCACACTCTTATTTATTTGATACGATTAGTATTACGTATAGTTGCTAGAATACACTGATATTTTTTTTTTCTGTCAAATAACTGCCAGGTAACAACATATTTGTAAAATCTAATTTTATGCTCAAGTGGCTCCTGCTTCTGCAATTTATCGCAGCTTTCACTCTCCTCTGCTCTTTCCTTTCCTCTTCTTTCCTCTCTCCAGCTTAGTAACATTTTTGATCACATTATCATTCGAAAACATTCATAGAGGATATTGTGACAGGCAATAGCTGCTGTTTGAACCCTGCATCACTCTGAGTCCCCTGGATGACAAAAAAAACAAACAAACACAGAAATAAAAACTTCCAAAACACATGGTTCAGAGTTTAGACAAATGGACAAAGTCATCCATATAACTGACCCTCAGATGGCCCACATGAGATCAGATAACACATTAATAGAGAAGCAAAAGAGGTCCATTTAAAATCCCATGCACCCCAAAACGGAAGACTTGGGTCTAAAAACACGATGGCGAGTTCCGTTCAGGGCTGGCTAGTTTAGCCAGACAGTGCGGCACTTCTCTTATCTTTAGTGTACTGTTCTTTTGAAGATGGAAGGCTCTTGTCCCCAGGGCTTCCTGGCCAGCATCTACCTGGTAATCCCTGCCAAAGACCAGAACAATGGGGAACACATGCCAAAAGAATAATGAACCTAAAACAGTGAACGCCACCAAGAACATGCATGCGCACAGAATGGAGGGACAGAATGCAGTTCTTGGCATTCATGCACATGCAGAGACAAAGGAAAGGTAGCTCAGTAGGAGAGCAGCTGGGCTCTTTCAGCTTTAGCCGCAGCTGTGAGCACTGCCCCTGGTGGCCAAGGAACTAATGTCATCCATGGGATGGCATTTCATGAACACAATTCTGTGATCAGCCGTACCACTGAGAGCAAATGTCAGGTTACATGCCAGCAAAGTTAAAGGTGCAGGGGGCAGAAAAGCATCCCAGATGACATGCAAGTTTCCTTTCTTCTCCACATTTCTACATAGGACTAGACATTAAAAACAACCACAAGACATAACATGTAAGTTATATCACTCAATCAAAAATGTTACAAATGTTTTATTTCAATTTATTAATTACATTTAAATGTATTCAACTTTTGGCATTTGGGGAAAAAAGGATAAGACTGTTATGTCCTACTGAACATTACCCACTTTCCCAGCCTTATTTTAATGAATCAAAATCCTTTAAATTTATACACTCGCCACTGTACACAAGTATGAAATCTGACCTCCATCCTCCATTAATAGCCAGTCCAGAACACTCTGCCCTGTTAGTCTCTCTGTCTTGCTCTCTTTCTCTACACACACACACTTTACACATAGCAGTTCTCACTAAAAGCAAAAGACACACAATTTCTGTTTACAAAAATTCTCTTTCTCAGCCATTTATCATTCATCCATATGGGCCTAAATAAAGGCATTTGAGACACAGATTACTATTTTAGTCTGCCTTACGAAGACAATAGTCTTAGCAACAGACCTGTGTGTGTGTGTGTGTGTGTGTGTGTGTGTGTGTGTGTGTGTGTGTGTGTGTGTGTGTGTGTGTGTGTGTGTGTATTTATTATAATGTGCCTCTCTCTGGCTTGGGGGCATCATTTTCATTAAGCCAACACAGAGAGACCTTTTAATTCCAGAGCCAGCAACAGCAGGCTGAATAGATATCCTGAGGGTCAAACAATCCCACGAAGAAAATGGATCTCCAAAACCCCAGATCACAGAGTTAGATAACTACTAAGCAGTGCCAGTACTAAGGATAGTGTAATTGACATTGATTTTACACTTTAGGAAGCAATTAATATCTAGTGTGAGTATAGAATGGGATGACATTGTTTATGGACTGCACTTGATTAGTGCACTTGCTACTTTGTCCAGGTCCATTCCAAGATATTTAGAGGTGCCTTTCGTGTGTTCTTGCAAAGCTCACACACCCTAACTACAGTAAACATAAGATCCATTCACTCTTTTATTAAAGAATAGAGGTGACCAGAGACCTTGTAATATAGAAGAGAATGTAGAGTAGAAAACAAAGATCTATTACTAAATTACCAAGACATACATATACCGCTTCAGAATTTTTTTTTAATCACAATTTTTTACACAGTATAACAGGTCTGCAAAATAGTATACCAAAGCTAGATTCAAGCTACTGGGAAAGAGGTTCTGAATTGTACTGCTCCCCCAGGTAGGAAAAGATTAGGTTACCCCACTTTCAAGGTGCAAGCGGACAAAACTAAATATAAAATTGTCCCACTTATTACAAAAAGAGCCTGTTCCCATGCAAACGTAATGCAGACAAATGGGGGGAAGTTCAGGCCATATCATTTGGGACAGCCCTGGCTAATTTCTAGGACAGGAGCTACTGGGAATCAAGCGGGCCTTTCCTTGATCGTTTTTGCAGTCCCTGGAACAAACCCAATAATGAGCATCTGACATTGGGTCCACCTTCCACCCCCCCCCCCATCTCTCGGCACCTCCAGACGATCTAACAACCTGAGCTTTATATAGTGCTCATACTGCATAACTCTCGACCTGTGAGGACAAAGTTCTAAACCAATACCTTCACTTGCCTCATGTCACATTAACGACCTGAGAATTTGTAGACATACCAAGCATATTAAGGTTTCCCCACTATCACCATATACAGTTAGCATAAGCTAATCAATGTGGCTATAAAGCATAAAGCTTTTATTGCTAATATTTTGTTCTGAATGCACTACAGGGAAATCAGTGAATTGCTTTCACCTGCTTAGAAATCTTTCTTGTCTAAATCTTGAACAAATCTTTCTTGTCTCCCTTTCTAACTGTTGATTTCTTTGTTCTATATAAAACTATGCTTTTAATTACAAAATGTGATGCTTAACATTGTTCATAATAAAAACAACACTCATAATAATAATAATAATAATAATAATAATAATAATAATAATAATTGCAGCAGTAGTAATAGCAGTAGTAAATTTCATGAAAAGTTCATTATTAATTATAGTCAGTTGAACACTTTACAACAAAAGGCATGCCTGAAAGGCACTTTCAGTAAATACTGTTAGGTAATTTATCATTGATCAATTTATCAATTTAACAGTGTTAGACTTCTGCCTCCAGTCAATGCCTTGCAAAGCATCCATTTGCCATGCTTGTGAGAGACTATATGCACTCATCTTACACGTTCAAACACGGCTTGACATGCAGATTTACAATAAAGACCTATCATCACTTCATATCATTATTGGGGAATATTTTCACAAAACTTTTCAGAGCCTGTAAGAAGCCCTAGAAATGATCCATCATGTAGTTGGACTTGAAACCCTTAACTCCAGTGAAAGCATGCATTAATTGCAGGACATACATGCCTGCACAAGAATTCATGTACAAATATCTAATAGTCCTTCAGGGACTTTTTTTGTCATCTGTTCAGGTCGGTTCAAGTGTACTATACACTTGTTTGTTCTTCTTAGTTCATTAGTTTTCTAACAGATGTGATTCCTCAACCACACTAAATGTACCAATCTACAGGCTGAGACAAACACAAACCAGTGCAAAAAGCCCCAATGCCATAGAACATAATGAGAATTCTGCTAATGAGATTTCTCTTCTTCAAAGAAAACAGAGCCCAACATTACATGTTTAAATTACTCTGGCTTATATTTTGGATGATAACCAAGAACACCATTAGCTCACTTTGAAAAGACAGATCAATTTATTTTGAGTTTCTGCACAAATATGCTAATAGAAGCTGTTTTCACCTTTTCAAAAATAATTCGACCTTTATTTGTTTTCCTGAATAAATGTGTGTCAACACCGTCATTTTTAAAGGAACTTGTAAAGACAGGTTCAATGTTTGCATGCAAGGAATGAGTAAAACATGATAAAATGAATAAACATTTACCATATCTAAACACCAAACAATAAACTGAAAACACAGGTGACTAGTGTTTATAGTATGTTTATAGCTAGTAACAATTGTATCGCTGCGCGCTACAGAAAAAAGACAGGATACCGAGCACGGAAGGTCCAGGCATCTTTACTGATAATACTTTCGCATTTAACGATGAAGACGACCACAAAGGACGTACGTCTCACATTCACAAAGACCGACAAACAAGGGATGACATACACACGTTTAAATACACACACGCTTGACAAGACACCGGTGAAACAGATAACGATAACAGAACAGACATTAAACACCACGCCCACACCGCACACACCGAAGCACACACAGACGCATACACACACACGACACATGAACGCACTTACCCCCTCGACACGCCCACACAGACACGGAATAAGGGAAGAGGCGAGGGCAGCCACCACAACAATGCAATTAATTATGTTGGATTCTTAAGAATTTTTTTGTGTTGGAATATATCTTAATATCTTTCAGTTTCTTTGGCAATCTCATGTATTTAATGGAATCCAGATAGAAATCCAATTCAATCCGGATTTAATCCAAACCTTTGAAAAAAATGGTCCCTGGAAATTGTGTAAAATGTGTAAAATGTCATGACTACTGTGTACTTACATTCATCAGTCTGGGCTTTCGTTAGTTTGCATTCAGTGGTTCAGAAAATAGTCTCATTCCATCTTCAGAAGAATATTGGAAAAAATACAGGAGGTTTTACCTCCTGAAACCACATATACTGTAGTTCCATCTATAAGTAAGAACTAGAAGGACACTTATTCTTTTAAATTAATGTCAGTAGAGCAAGTCTTAGTCTGGTCTCTTAAGGCTCTATTCCTAATTCAGAGCAAATGATACACTGGATATCTTTAAGGGCCAAAATAAAGTTTTTTTTTTTTTTCTTGAACTTGTCAGCAAAACAATAGATAGCAGCTACCGAACAAGCCAATGTTGTGATTGAGGGTTAATGTGTGGACACAAAGCTTCCTTCCTGTCAGAAAGGGACACTCTGCTCCTCAAGTCAGTTTCACCTGCAGCTTCTCTCCAAGCAGTAGGTCACGCTAACTGCACAGCATGACGTGTTCGTTCTGTTCCCTCTGATCTCCAGCAAGTACTCAGCTAGCTCCCTGACAGCCAGGCAGGCTCATGTCTGACTGCAGTAATGGTTTGCTGGTAGCATAACATTTGGAGAGGGCTCCTAAATCTCTCCTCACCTCTAACTGGAACCTTCATGAGACCAACGGTGAGACCACATCTCCCTGACATGCCATCATCTACAGTGCCATCAGATCAGTGCTTCAGAACAATCAAATGCAACAGGGTTTCTTGTTTTTCAAAACACTGGTAAAAATTCATTTTATGTGCTTTTCCTTTCTAATACCAGTAGCAGAGCTGATGTCAAGTGCACTGAAAATCATAAAAACATGAAAATCATGTTTTTAAAAATAAAGTGCTTTATAGCAACCATACGTCCATACAACCATACATATTTAAACTCACCTGTTCATGTCATTGATCCATATGGAATTAAAGGACATGCCTTTTTAATGTTTAAGGACATGAATTAATGTTCAAATATTACAGAACCACTGCTTTGGCCCACTTAATCTACTAATACACATCAATTCCCAGCTCATGTGGTCTACTGGAGTGTTATTGAGATTTCTGACATTTGCATAATATCCTAACATTCCTTTTCAACCTAAAAACTACAACTAGTTTAATCATGAATTAAACGCTAAAACAGTCATTGACATTCTGTATATGTGTCCTATAATTGAATTGTAATAACCTAGCTGTAAATGGTAATGCATAAAATAAAGGGGAAACCAATGGCATGAAGGTTCATGCTTATATTTTCATGCAGTGAGGGCACTAGAGGTTTTACGTGTTGTTGTATATTAATATTTGTTATCAGTCAATGGCTAATTATGACACAGTTGAAAAAACAATGTGAAAACCTTATTTACAGTGGCCCATACTGCACTATGTATTCTATGTACAATATTACAAATGATGTGCCTTGTAAAGAGTGCTGTGTTACATTTGGTTCTGTAATATTGTTTTGTTGTTTTGAAGCCTTTGTTACAATATGGGAAAAACTAAGCCTATCAGCAGCAAATGTGACTTCCCTCATTGGCATCTTAATGGTACATTCTGACATATGGCACTCTTACCATACTAGTGGAGTGACTAACACACTGCAGCACACTCACATCCACGCAGATGTATGCACTTGCACGTCCATATGCACACATTTTCAGAGCTTGCAAAATTCTTTAGGAGCAGCACACTGTATTGGCCAGTATTAGCCCTGCCATTCTGTCTTCACCATTCATTCTGCCAATCTGCCTTTTCTTAGGACTACCTCCTGGAGCTCTTTCTATTCGCTATACACAGAAATGCTTCTTTTTGATATCTAAAAATATATTTTTTAACCATCACTGCAGTAAATGCATCTAATCTAGAATTTTAACATCTGTAAAATACATAGTGGACCTTCTAACACCAAGCTATTTTTTTTTTTTTAAATCAATGTCCAGTACAATACCTTGGATGTATAGTGGATGTAAGCAGAAAATATGCAGGCAAGAGGCTTGGTGGCATTTGAAGAATCAGTGGAGGGAATTGAGGGCAAGCACAATGCTGAATTGAATAATAACAGCAGCTTGAGACCCAGAATGCTACAGGGCTGACAAGTTCATTACCGCTGGAAGCTGCCCTGCCGCAGGATTTCTGATGGTCTACTATTAACACCACCACCATCAGTCCTACACCCACCCGGCTCCAACTCAAACATGGAAATCATATAGTATACAGACATAGATTCAAAACACCATTGTGTGATAACATCTGATCATAACTCTTTGTTTAAAAAAAACTCTTACTGGATAAGGTAGCTGAAGCATATTACTTAATGCTATGGACTTGTTTTTGACTGGCTAGTAGTATTCTTTTTTAGATTGGGCCCCCAAAATTATAAATAAAGCACAAAAAAATACTAACTAAAATTTCAGTACATTTGGTTTGCTATTTTCATGGTGTTCAGTAATAAGTAAGGCATTGTTTTTGTTTGTTTGTTTGTTTTTTAATGTTGGTAAGCAGTCATAGCCTTAGAGAGACCACCCCTGGTGAAATGTTATGAAATGAACTGTATGGAAGAACAACCATCTTGTTTCTTGTCATATAAAAATGTACAGAATTACAGGAGAGACCACCATCTCATTTCATCCTGTATAGAAACCATCTCATTTCACCTTGTGTGATATTTTCTTATATTGACACAGCAGGTTGAGTATTATCTTTTATCTTTCATAAACATTGTAATACAGATTAATTAACATCAATAAACAAGCAGTTGCCAAAGGGTTTCAACTTTAATCACAACCTATTCTCATGAGAAATTCTCAGGAAGTACACCAAAAGGCTAGCAAATATTTGGAATATGTAGAAATGGCAAATAATCTAACAAATATGAACTTTATGTATAGTCTTGTATGTGGTATTAATACAAATTCTACCATATGTTTTCAGTATTATCACTAACCACTACCACACATAAGTGTGTGTCCTTTTTTAAATAATTCAATGAAAAACAAAACACCCACAAAAGGTTAAAAAGGAGAGCCTTGGTTTTTTTTTTTTTTTTTTTTTTTTATCAGCCTACGCAATCATTTCTATGTGTAGCAAGGACACTAGAATACGATTGTTCATATAATCGCAGACATGTCCATGGACACAAGTGGGCTGAGTGAAATGGAATAGAAAGTGGAAGGTGCAATGATTAATTAGTATCTTCTCAGCTAGTCATGTTACTCATCTCATGGCTTTTAAACAGCTGTGCTCAGCAAAATACTGCATCACGAAAATAGAGCATCTGTGTCTATTTCTTACAGCTCTGCAAATCTGTGGAGCATGAGATCTGAGTATGGTAATATTTACGCAATCCTTATACCTTCCTTATGTATATTAGCTAACGGTGAAGCTAGTTATCTTCAACTGTGCGGAACAGCAATTCTAAAATTGTTAATACAGTTTCATAGTTGTTTATCCAAGGGCATACATTAATAAATGATCTACTGTAATTGAGCCAGCTGGTGGCATTACCAAATTATCAAAACAATCATGCTGGATTTAAAAAAAAAAGTTTGGACTTTGTCCTCAGGGTTATCACAAGGACGTAATTTTCACAAAAATACCAACACGCGGCCTTGCGTGGCCTCAGTGTAATTGAACTTCTGTTAGGTTTCACCAATCCTCAACCAATCTAAGATACACAGAGCACGAAATTACAAAAAAAAGTCACATTCCAAGGTCACAAACCTGTCAATATATTGTAGCACAGCATGCAACAGCCTTTGCACATCCACAGAGATAGGGGCCAGGGTGCTTTAAAATGTTCTCCTCTCTCACTAAGGGAAAGGATTAAAAGGATCTTTAGGTATTCCACCATGTTTGTTCACCTCCTCAAGACCTGATATACAGTGCACTGATTGATGCGCATTTGCCTGGGTCTGCATCAGCACGGCTACTAGGCCTGTTTCCCCAACAGATCCGACGCGGTTAAATGAAGGGTGTTTCTTTGAAACTATATCCACTTGGCCAGTCTCAAGGGTGCCCCTTGGATTTCACAGAAGTGTGAAGTGCTGACTAAAAGATTGGACATCTCTGTGAAGCAGCTTTGATATACCACTGATCTACAGGACTTCATGCTTCAAAGTGGCATGAAGTTTATTATTCAACAGTGAAAACAGTCTAAAAAACCCCGCTATTGTGCTGCAGCAATCAGAGCTTTTTAATAGTCTTATGCAACTTATAGGCAGCACACAGTGAAAATGTACAGAGAAAATTGGATAAGCTGCACAAAAGCACGAAACAAAATCTATGTATGAATCACTGAAGATTAGGGAGCACCATGCAATGGGAATGATGTGCCATTTAGATGTTTACAATTTTCCAGGTGAATGGGATTGTAAGCAGCATGCGGAACACTTTTCTATGTGCTCTTTGTTCCTCTCTGCTTCCAGTACTGAACAGCAGCCTCATCACCTCATCATCAGGCAGTCTCTCCATGCCCCTCCTCCTCCTCACTACTCTCTTCAGCTCCCTCCCTCTCTTCAAAATAGATGCCAGGAAATGCACTCTGACTTGAGAAACAAAGGAGTTAATTTAGCAAACTCCACTGTTTGCATGAGACCCAGGCTATGGGTAGGGGCTCACGTTCTCATGAGTTCCATTCTAGTGTTCCATGTCTGAATGATTCAGGATCATGTAACTGATTCTATTCGCCTGGGAAGCGTACCTTCTCACATGAAGTCCCTGTTGTCAGCAAAGCTTAATTAACAGGGAAGAGGATGATGCCGTTATGTCTGGGTCTACTGCACAGGTGACGTTAAAAATAGCTAGCTAGCAAACTCAGTTTCGTCAATCAGACTAGATAGAGGGGCGAGAGTCATCACTCCACAAAACATGTGTCCACTGCTCCAGAGTCCAACGGCAGCGTGCTGTACACCACTTCATCCAATGTTTGCCATTGTGTTTGGTGATGTAAGGCTTGCGTGCAGCTGCTTGGCTATGGAGACCCATGTCATGAAGCTCCTGGTGCACAGGTTTTGTGCTGATGTTAATGCCAGACGAAGTCTGGAACTCTGCAGTTATTGAGTCAGCAGAGCGCTGGCAACTTTTACGCCCCATACCACGCAGCACTTGGCAACCCCGCTCTGTAACTTTACGAGGTCTCTGCCACTTCGGGGCTGAGTTGCTGTGGTTTTTAAACACCTCCACTTTTCAATAATATTATTCACAGTTGATCATAAAATATCCAGGAGGGAAGAAGTTTCACGAACTGACTTGTTGCAATAGTAGCATCTTATTACAGTTCCTCACTCAAATCCAGTGAGATCTTATTACAGTTCCTCACTCAAATCCAGTGAGATCTTTAGAATGACCCAATCATTCACAAATGTTCATACAGGCAGACTGTATGGCTGGGTGCCTGATTTTATACACCTGTGGTAATGTGACCGCTTCAGTGATTAAGAGGTGTGTCCCAACAGTCTTATAGAATATACAGTATAGATAGATAAAAGAGAAAAAAAGCTTCCGGTATGTAGCTTGCTGGCAGAACCACAAGAGCATATGTTAAGTCCACTCCATCAATCCCCAGATTCATTTGGCAGAGCAACAAGCTATTCAATAATTCATCTCTTAATATTTCCTAGCAAATTAGTCCTTATTCTTTTTGACAAGGAGAATTACGTGACAGCTTACCAGGTAATTTGACACATAATTATTTGCTTTCCAAAGTGGTTGTTATGATAGGCTTTTTCTGATGAACTCAGAGTCATATTCCTTTGATCCTACATTTCTGAGTTTCTGTTTAGTGTGAGTCTGTGTATTAGTACACATTATGTATAAGTACACACTAAATGTTTTAGACCTCATTTAGAAATCAAGCAACACTGTAGCAACAGAAGCTAGAACATACAAAATTATATTACTAGCATGACAAGACTGGGTTTATTTAAATTAGGAAAGATGTTGAATGCTCAGTAATTAAATTATTTCATTATGTTATTGCCGTTTCCATGTACATGGTATTTAAAGTTGTTGTTTTTTTTGTTTTTTTTTTTACTGACAGAATTATCTGTTTGTTCTTAAAGTTAACTTTTGAGTGAGATAATTGCTATGGCAATTTTAAAGACAATTAAGTTGTTTCAGCTAAATCAGCTTTTCCCTTTACCCACACCCAATTATAGCAAAGGCTTGACATAAATTACTGAATTACATACTTCCTGAAAGTATCTGTGACAATGACTTTGTCTGGTGTTACATTCATTTTCTAGAAAGAAAGGAAGAAAATATGTGCATCAGCAATTTGTCAACATTCAGTGAATACAGGCTTAACGAGATATTGGAAAATAATTGGGTTGGAAAGATAATGAATTAACTGGAAAGCTCTGTATAAAATATTCATCAGTAACACATTACTAAGAACTGAAATTTCATACACTGTTCTTCTGCCGCCAATGTCCAAAAACTAAAGAGTTGATATTATAAATAGTTTCAAGAATATTTATATTTAATACAAGTTTCTTAGGGTAGGTTAAATTTGAGGGTTTTGACAAAGTCTTTTGGGACGTCAGCTAAGATTGTGCAAACGTATTTAGAACACGGTAGACCTTGTTTCAGACGAAACAAAATCTAAATTAGGTTTGAATCAGGCTCAGCTCCGTGAATGTGCATGACTATTCAAATAATACAAAGCCCACAAGAAATTCAGCATTTCTGGTCTTTCTCAGGGGCTGGTTTAACGGGAGTTGTCTATTAACTCATGAATATCTTCAATATGAAGCCCTACAAACAACCCATGATCCCAGTCTCTTATGGAGACCAAGGTTAACGCTTGGAAACAAATACATATAGAAATGGATTCCATAGGTCAAATTTTCACCTCTCCTAAGTAAGGAATCTTGAGGTGAGCATGGTGAATGTGTGCGCACAAGACCAAATTCACCACTCAATCTGTTCTCCTGGCTTTTCTGCTGAGGAAAGGGGAAAACTAAATGAACGGAAACTCACCATCTGTCAGAGCGACAGGCTCCCAGGGCTCACAAGACGATGGACTTTCCTGTCAAGCGGGTGAAAAGTGTCGAGCTTGTAATGGATGTTTTAAAGATGGACACCTTTACATCCATATTTGCCCTCTCCTGAGAGGAATCACTCAACAGAGAAAACAATTGATGAAATGTTGTCCATGCTCTGCGGTTATTGTTTGCCTGTCGTGCTGTAATTCTCTACACACCGGTACGTCAAGGTAGTATGAGGGTCTAAAAATAGATGTGACAAGTGGTGATGACTGGGAAATGACAAATAGCAGCTGTACATAAAGTAACATCTGAATAAAGGGACTTGCACTTTAAATTTTGAATTATGAATTGCATTATAAATGGAGAGGCAAAAATGATCAAAAATGGTCTGCAATTTTTTTAAACATTAAGAGCAAGGTAATTTGCAATATAAAGCATAAAGTATGTATAAAAATGTCTTTAATTGCTATTTGGCTCTTCCGGTATATTTGTTTCATTAATGCTGACATTCTGCACTTCAATCTTATAGTGACTGCTTAATATTACAGTCAATATTTTATAGTATAGAACCAATACTGCAAACAATACTAGTTCAATCTATTACTTACATACAGTGGATATGCCTTGCTATCTCTACTCTAGCTGTAATCTGTGTGAATATGAGAGGTCTCGGTTAGGTCTAAGCCTAGCTAGACATGAGAAGAGCACATTAAGATCTGCAACAGTCTCTTCTCCCCCTTTTTGTACAGTGAGTGACCTTAAAATCAAACATGAATAGCTGTGGAAGATGTCAACATTTGAACAACAGGACCTGTGTTGTTTGCATCCAGTAAGAAAAGCTTCTCCTGGACATGGTAGGTAAGACCAGAGATGCTGGAATTACTGAGTCCAACTGCCGTGTGTGTGTGTGTGTGTGTGTGTGGCCACGGCTGAGTCTGAGGTGCTCTCTCTCGTGCCTCTGTGGCTGAGCCCGGTTAATCTGTTTTCTGCATCGACGGCTCGCAACAAGTCCACTCTCTTTTTCATTAAGAGCCTGAGAGAGTCTGGAAGCTGAACCATACTGCTGTCAGAGAGCTCAGTCTGACCATTTTAGAGCACAGGCCTGCTCAGAACACACTCACATGCATGAGGATTCTGAACGCTCATGCACACACACACACAAGCACACGCACACACAATCATGTGCGACCATGAAAAGAACCCGTAAATGAAAGCCTTGCAAACAAAAGGCCATTCTACATCATATCAATCAATACCCTTGTGAATTGTTTCCAACATTAGAAGCCAAGAACAATATGCCCATGAACTGAAGATCCCATGTAAAGCCCAAACCACATGACCACAGCAAGAGCATGCTGAGAGCCTCCTAGTTACTGCAGAAACAGTTCTTATTTAGAACTCTGCTGAGAGAGAGGGAGAGGGAGAGGGAGAGAGAGAGAGAGAGAGAGAGAGAGAGAGAGAGCACGGAGGGATGGGTATGAGCACCATCATCTTCTCTCTCCATCTGTCTGTGCACTCTTCCGGGGGCTAATTATCCTAATCCACAGAATCCCGGATGCGGGTTGGTGGCATGCGCTGCATCCCAGGACGCCACCGTTTTGCCTCCCGGTTAAACGTGGAAATTAATTACTGCCCGGCCTGCTGCCGAGGGGAGTATAACCACGACAGATGCACCATTCTCACCCTGCCAGGGAGACTGAAGCCACCCTTCTTGGGTTCACTGGGTCAGAGAGTTAGATCAGGAGGGGGAACGCTGAGTCACGCTTAAAACAGGCCACTCCTGCTTTCTAATACTACAGTTTAATGTTGATTTTTTTTTTTTATCAGGAAGAAGTAAGATAGTTCTACAATTGTAAGAGAGTCTAGTTTCTATTCTATGCAAGTATCTGCTACACATGTACAGACGAGCAGCAGTGTTCACACAATAATTTAGCTTAATAAAAACATTAAAAATGCATTACTCAAATGCACATTAATCACATTCAAGTATTTCTTAAAGTACATCACCTCCTCACTCCTCATTTTTTTTTATTTGTAATATTATACCTCACCGTTGCCTATGACAACTTCTATTTAAATTAAACAAAATAAGAGATAAGAACATTTGTCACTTGCACTATAACTGGTATTAATGTAATAGCTGATTACCTGTACTTTCACTTGGTATTAATATAATAGCTGATTTAGTAAGTCCAGTACATTGCAAAGAGACAGGAAATCACTCTAAAAATATATATTAAAAATGACACTGGTAATGCATATGCATAATAAAAGCCACTTCCTTCCCTTACATTTCATAATAGCTCTGTAAATCAAAGTGGATATATGTGAATTTTCCTCCAGAGTGGAGGCTCTTTCTGTCTGCCTGAATCTCTCAGTGGGCTCCTTCTCCTCCTGTGTCTGCTCCTGCTTCCACGACCCCGTCACAGATCGGCATCTCAGCCACGCACCAAATCAGAGACGGCGTTTTCCCCCCATGGTGCAATTAACCCCTAGCTGTGGTTGAGTCGTCCCCCTTGACAGTGCTGTCCAGAAACATGGCAGCAGGCTGCTAAAGAGGAAAACCCTTGTACCCAACAACCCCCGTGAGCTAAACCTCCCCAGCGTCTACACTGTCTGCTGCAAAGAGACAGGAACACTTATGATTATCAAAGAGGTCTTGACCAAGATGTGGTCTGTCCAACAGTGTGTGTCTAAACTTTACAGCCAGGAAGTCCACATATTTTATAAGAACAAAGGACTTTGTTCACATAATGGGGATCAATAAAAAACTTTCTTTGCTATGTGCAAATCTAAGGACTTTACTTACACAAAGTCACAGTTTGACACAATGCAGACATGAAAACAGAAACTCCATATAAATGAATAATAACCAAATTTATGAGAACTCCCCCTTTATTTTGACATGCGAATTAACTAAACACTCTTTCACATGACTGCTTTAAGCATTTTATTTACTGAAAGGTGCATGTATGTACAGAGCTAAATACATTTACAACAGGAGAGCAAATGTGGTGGATTAGTTTTTGTTCCAGTAGGTTAGCCAATGACATGACATTCTGACATAAATCTGACCTCATCACAGAAACAGAAAAACTCACTGCGTTTAGTTGAGGGCCATGTACTTCCCCAGCAGATGCTCATTTATTGTTTATTCTTATTATTTTTATTCTGATGCAATAGGAAAATGTAGTAGAAAAAAATGTAGTAAAAAACAGAAACTGAAATTAAATATGAATAAAACAAAATGGAAATGGTAAATAAAGTTTAATCTATTGGCAAAAGACCAACATTCAAATATCACCTAGACGTGACATTATCTCTGTGCAGTCATAGGGCACATTTACTATTTTTACCATTTTTCATGGTTAAACAATACAAATATTGATTTTTCTGTCAAGAACACGTCTAGCGCTAATTCACTGATGTTTAATGTATTCAGTTTGATTTTGGTGAGTTCATTAGAGCTTTACAATAGGGGTTATAACCTTGCTACACAGAGCTCTAATATCTAATAACTTGAATGGACCTTTGCCATAGAAGATCCCAACCTCACCATGCATAATTAACAACTTAGCTGCAACTTAGAATGTAAAACAGGACCTTTGAAAACAAGGCAAAAATACAGCAATTCGATATGTCCTACATGAGGCCATGAGGATAAACAAGCAGCAATAATCGTCTATGGTCATGTAGGCATGAATCTGAAAAAAACTCTCAGCTCTCAGTGGTGCATTTCAATGAGGAATGAGTTTTGATCACCTGACAGCAGTTACAGAACGAGATCCTTTGTCAACGAGTCACTGTAAGCTCTATCTTAAGTTTGTACACATCACTGTATGAGGACCAAAATTCACAGAGGAGAACACATGCAGAAGATCAATGTAAGAAATGCCTGTGACCTTGAGCTGTAATGCTGAACCATCTATGCCAAACAGGATTAGCATTCCCCATGAGTGACGGGCTGGGAGAGGTGAGATCTCAGCTCCAGATAGACCAATTAGTTTTTATTCCTGATCATTAGGCACATAAGTGCCTTAATTGACGCCCATCTCACAAACAGATGACTTTCTGATTAGTATGCCACTATCCCACGCTCGCTAGCAGTAAAGTGAGCTATTTGTTCTTCCAGACGATCTCCTGGGGTGTCATTGTCTCACACTGGGAAGGTCAGTTCAGGTTCACATCCCACCTTTGCTACTTCAATCGACTTTGTAGGTTTTATAAGCTTATTGCTTCATCACTAAGGTCAGTCAGACAGCGGCACAAAGGAAGTGCTTCCTTTAGTGCTGTCTCAGTCTTCTCTGCCCATTCATCCTCCTGTTCACTAATGTACTTTATATGGTTATGTGTCTGTAGATCTTGTACTCTCTCCACCTGCTATCATTCTTACTTCCACATCACTCTGTGTCTATGTCTTTCCCCCATTTAATTGTCTATTCATCTATCCACCTGTCTCACTAACACTGACCCTCCCTGTGCCCATCTCATGCTGTACTTTCTCTACCCAGAGACGCAGTTGTGGTCAATGATCCTAACAGACTATCTATTACACTATGGAATAACCTCTAAACCTCAGTAACTTACATTCTGCAAGCAGGTCTAAGGGCTCACATAGGAAAAAAAAAAAACAGCTCAATATAGGGTTGTCTCAACACTTCCTCCCATTGCACGGACTACAAGCTACTTGATGAGCTCTTCACTGGCAAAGCTGCAGAACTAGTGATCTCAAACATGATGGATACCCGAGAAAAGGGGAACAAATGCCCTGCTTACTGGGGAAAGCATGATTTACAATGTGGATCTACGGTGAACCTTGGTGCCTGACACTGGGACATATACCTCAGTTCAGTAAAAGATATACAGAAGCACAACATTGGACAAATATGTGTTTCAGTGCAGCGTGAGTGTCATTCTCAGATATTACTTATCATTGTCCTTGTCCAAGTGCCATTTGAGTTGGGCATAGCTTTCAAATAGTTAAACTTAATGATTACTAGATCCTTTAAGCAACCAAGATTTTGTTTTAAATTCATTTAAAGTGAATGTTTCCCCTGTCACCCCTAGAATACTGCATTAAATACACTATTCATTTCCCCCCTCAAAGCTAAAGCATTCTGTTATGTATGTCCTTTGTCATTCAGAAACACAAATTAGCATCTGTAGACACTATATGTATATATGTGTGTGTGTGTGTGTGTGTGTAGAGAGAGAGAGAGAGACAGAAGGAGAGAGAGGGAGAGAAGAGCATAAGGCAGTCTTCTGACCTCTAGGAACACTGGCAGGCATATAATACACTAATGTATCCCATTACGCACCATTTCCCAAGCAGAGGATTTTCTTTGTTGAATCCCAACAGATGTCACATGGGCTACACATAATGGTGTGAACCTTTCTTTCCCCATCCCTTTATGAAAGAATCAAGGGTAGCCCTGCCGAGAGTCATTAGGATAGCATTTACGGTGTGGTTTTTTTTTTTAACCCATGCACATTGTGAGGTGGTCACAGCACTTTGAAGATACCACAGAGATGTGCTACTTGTAGAAGAGGCTCCCAGCCACTTAGTATATCGGGTCTCACAAATGGCACACCGAAGGGCCAGCCAGCTCAATGTATAGTCTGGGAAGCAAAGGCAAAATTGTAGCTAATGTTTTTAAAAAGGGTACGAGCTTTGAAATATCCCTCTGGGGGGAGATGGTGAAAAAAATAAAGAAAGAAATCTCTGACAGCCCAGGGTTGGGGGATAAAAATGGTCGTTTGGCCTGCATTTGCAGAGCATGAAACATGAATTAGCACGCTGGGGACAGTACCAGGGTGGGGAAAATTGCAGCCTACTCTCAGCCTCTCCTTTCTGGCCTCTGCATTACCATTCTGTCTTCAAATTGAATCCGCGACTGATTTGAATTTTGCCACTGTATAACCCCTTATTTATTCATTGCTTTTCTCTCCTCTACATGCCATTAAATCTAATAATTTGCTTTCAGTACGGCCACTGCACCAACTGTGTGCATTCTGCCGATTTCACGTTTTTAGGGCTCAGGTTCCAGCAGACAAAAAATACAGGCACAAAATTAAAGGATGCACCTGTGAGCAAAGGATGAATTAATCACAAAGAGTACATGTGGTCTTTGACACTTAACCTGGTTAACCCCTGTGGTGGACATGTTACATCGGCATCCTCTTATAAGTGATGCTGACAAAAGTAGTGATAACATCTACAGGTCATCTTAAACAGGCAGCCAACCCTGAAAATGACTCACAATCTTCTGCTGCAGGGCACATTTAACAATTTAACTACTCTTAACTGACATTTCATATTACATTAATCTTCCATTTGCTCTAGGAACATTTAGTTAAGTATTTTGCATAACAATAGCTTATTTTGCATTAAGGGAATAATTTGTGTTTGTATTTATGTATGTGAAAATATATCATGTAAGGATTATGAATATTAAAACTATGAATACACTTTAAAGACATAGACATCGGGACTATAATAATAATTTACCTTTAGTACATTCATTCAAATAAACATGAATAAAAATAAACATCATATACAGTTTTAGAATGGTTGTTTGTCCAAATAGGTCCAGTTGTGTAGTATAAACAGTTACAACTATATATATATATATATATATATATATAAGCAGAACAGCTTCTACTACTCCAGTGTTTTTGTATGTGAGTCATCTTCATAGTGTCAGTGCTGCCACACTTCACCAATCATCAGGAACTGTTTCAATAGGATTTGCATAAAATAGTACAAACAGTGGTGCATTACTTAACAGGAATGCTAATGCATGTAATGTTGGTCTCCAGCCATTTACCCCAGTTCTCTTCTGAGAAGCCTGATATACCAGTATCATGCCATCAGCAACTAAGTCAAGCATCTATAATGCATCACAAAGTTTTTCTCCAAAGAGAATTGGAGAGGAAAAGAAACTGTTCTGAGAAGCAAGTCACACCCTGATGTATTGCTTTGTCAAGGAAAAAAAACTGGTATTCATTCTGAATAAAATCTTTTTCAAAACCAAGAACTTCAAAAGAATGTCCTGTGTGACCAGGACACTAACCTACAAAACACTAACCTAGAAAACACCTCGCATGAGAACGCTGGGATGGGAATATTGCACTCAACTGCAAACTAGGGCTTTGCTTGAGGACTTGGGCTCGGGGGTTGGAAGTCCTTTGTGTGATAATATTCTCAATCAAACAGTCTTGACAGTGTCACTTTCCAACAAATAGGCAAATTTTCAAAATAATATGACCAGACAAACTGCCTGGAGGGAGGAAGGAGGATAATCTGGCTTGGGCCTCTTGAAAATCAACTCACGTGTCAAACACAGTGGAAACACTACAACAAACGATGCACATGCTCTCAAATAATCTTACATGCAATGAATTGTCACCTGTTATCAATTCTATCATGTTGCTTAAACAGTTTAGAAGAAAACTGTTGCATGTTTTAGCAGCTTGTTTTATTTACTCAGGGAAACTGTATAATTTAGCATATTTACAACTGTCAGATGTAAGGCTGGTAGTGCAACCCCCTTGTACAATAAAGCCTGTCTCATTTGAATCATGCCACATCATGGGAACTCAGCTGGTGATGGAGAAACCTCTGCTCCACGTGCATTAAAATCTGATTCTGAAACGTGACATGGTGTTTTTTTTCTTTACAGATAAAATGTCTATAAACATTCATAATCACTGGCACCTTGTATTTTGTTCCCAGTTTCCTAAACCACTGTTTTACCCCCTGTAAATGGAAGCACTGGTGTCATAAGATAAAATGGTTCATTTATGAACCCTGTTATGCCATTGTGGGGTACAAAAGGTGTCTGCTCTTAATACAGCCCTGATAAGAAATAGCTGACACATTTCTCCTTGAGCGTCAGTAAAATCACAAGCTTAATTACTACTGCTCCAGCCAGCAGGTATGTTAATCACAATATACACATGTGGACATGTGGATTATCATAAGCTCTTACGGAAAAATATCCAAGAGCTGCAAACCATTGCACCTTGTATGTCTTGAAATGCACTTAGTTTCAGCCTGTCACATTATAAAGTAAATAGCCAATTTTCTTACCACAAGCACACATTCACATGTATTCTGTAATGGGGTGTCATCTCAATTTGATGCCTCTGACTTGTTCCCTGAGTAACGTCCCACAGGGAAGGACACGGACCATGCACAGACCTATTCTGATGTGTATCGTGTAGTACAGTTCAGATTTAGCAGGTTATGGGGACAGTAGTGGGCGATGGGCATTTTTCACTGCTAATATCTTAAACTATTCAGACTGCAAAGTAGAGTCTGATGTGAAGTGCATATGCTTGATTGGATACACTGCAAAGTCATTAAGCTGAATCAGAAAGGTTTTCAGGCTGTGGTCAGCAGCACAAGCTGATGACATTCACATGGTGTAAGTCACCCTCATGCAGTGTGGGTCACCAGGCAAAACAATGTGAAACAGTACTAAAAATGTACCTTATTCATCAATCCTACATCAAATGTGATCAAGTTGAACACTGTGAATGTAAAAACTGAAGATGAGGTATGACCCTGCCTTCAGTGTAAAGACTTTAAGGCTGGCCTGGTGTCCTTGTGTGTGTGAACAAGTGTGACTGAGCTGGTATGTTTTTCCCCTTTTTTTTGTGAGTTTATTTTTTTTCTTCATTGGTCAGCAGTACAGAATGAGTCACAGGGTGGCCATGACCAGCTGAGTGGTCACATTCAGACTATGTCCTTTTTGAGTGCCTTCTATTTGCCCTCTGTCATGAACACACACACACACGCACACACACGCACTTGTAGCATACATAATACGAGTTGCAGGACTACAGCATTAATGTATGCATCCATTCTTTATTAACTTAAGTCAAAATGAAATATGTTGTGCACCTACCACTCACCATGTAATAGCCAAAAGAATAAAACATGATGTTTTGCCTAATGGTCAGTTGCTCCATTTTTGTAACTGTATTTCAATGTGACATTTCAATCTCTTGGTGTGTTCTTGTTAAGATCTTCGGAAACGATCGTGAAACTTTGTACATGACTGCTAACATGTTTTCTCGTGAGTCTTAGCAACCAAAATCATACTAACGTGCAAAATATCGGTAGTTTCTGGACTTTATATGGTTTAATAATAGTACAACTATACAATATTAACTAGCCTAGTTTGACTTGTAAGTAACATCAAAGAAATAATGATCCGTTAGATCAGGCTTGATAACTGTGTTGTGGCAGGAACGCCCACACCACTGGCAGCTCCGCCTCACTCTCAGTCTCCAGAATACTAATCTCCTGTTTGCTTTGATCCCCTGATTATTTAGCCGGCCCACTCTCAGTCTCTTTGTCTTGCTAGTGCCATGTGGCTAACAGACATAGCTGATGTTTCACGTCCCAAATCAATTGTTTGACTATGTTTTCAGATTCACTGAAACGTCTTTTCATGTGTGCAAGTGCATGTGTCTGTATTTCTGAGTCCACCAGTTTTGCTTCTTGTGACATGAACTGGTTGATTCTTCACGAACATGTAATCAAGACACTACTTCTTCATACCCTGTTGAACATCCTTAACCATTTGCTGTTGTTCAGTGCTTTTAATGTTTTGTTTTGTTTTGTTTTGTTTTTTTTAAAAAAAAACATTCTCTTTGGTTTCATAGCATCATGAGAGGTGTGACTGTGCTAGGTACGTCATAATACATGGAAGAGGTAAATAACATGCTTTTTTGATAAATACATTTGTGTAGTTGTGCAAACTTGTGCAGTTATTGGCTATCTCTTCAGACATCACACACACAGTCACACTGCTGCAGATCAGCTGGGTGATCGGTGCAGAATGTAAACTGTGTGCACCCTGTATAGATGGTTCTACAAGGTCTAGTGTTGTAGTCATATTTGTACAAAAGAGCATGTGGCATGTGCATATACTGCAATCACTTCCATTTCCCATCACACACACACACACACACACAAAGTATTTTCCTGTGATTACAACACTTCCCATGAGCTTTCGACAAAACTGACATGTTCTCACCCCACCACCCTCTTCCCTTACTGCAAAACGCCCCGCCCAGACTCCACTGAACAAATGTGTAATGTTACCGCAAACCACTCTTCTACAACAGACCTCCAGTTCTTATGGAAATGCTGTGCAGAATGCGAGCAGGGCTTTATTTTCTCTCTGCATGTCCACTCTTCCAACTGCATGGGTCTATCACAAATAGACACAGAGCCTGTTTGATTATACAAATTCAGCACTGCCACGTTGTAATCTTCTCTGAGAAGACACATTGTACAGGCGTAAGTTACAATAGAGTAGAAATTTTGCCTGAGCTCAAGAAGAAAATCTACAACAGAAAAGACTTCCATACAAATATTCTATCAATAGAGAACAAAAACATTGTTTGAGATGAATGAACAATTGAATGAATAAAAGGAAGTCCACTTCACACTCTGGAATGAGAGATTGTCATAGGAACGGGGTGAAAGTGGAAGGGTGACAAAAATATTACAGGATAGATCCACAGAGACATTGTATTAGTGTGTATCAAAGGGCAACTCTGAGGACATTTTTAGGATAAAAGCAGTGACTAGGTTCTCCACAGAACAAGAATAAGCCCGTGGCCATTCTCACTACTTCATTTAGGCAAAAGAAACATATAAAACCTGGCAGCCACAGCTAAATGCAATTGCACACATCAAGGGGCAGAGAGTAATTTTGAAAAAAAAAGGTGCTTTTGCAGTGGAGATACTCTGGAAACACAGGGGTAGCGTATGTTTGCATTCCAGTCTTTGCACAGACTTAAGCACGGTGAAGCATGCTAAACACAATCCATGTCTGGAGTCATTCAGAGAAGGAGGAGGGGCAGGATGTTAGTGGAACGACCAAAGCACTTTCCATGGAAAACCAGTTCCATAAAACTAATGTTGACACTGTCATCATTTTTTAATGTTGTCTATTATTGTATTTTAGAACTAGTTTGCCACAAATAGTCAAAAGGTGTCAAGGTATTTTAATAATAATAATAATAATAATAATAAATATTTTAATAATAATAAATAAAAATACTTGCTATTTTATTTAGTTGATGAGCGTGTAACTGTATGTCACCAGCTAGCTTTCTTGCGTAATGTGACTAACTTTGGTTGGTTAATTATTAACTGTCAAACATAACATTTATTATACTGAAGGTTAATAATGTGAACATATGTCAGCGATAAAGGTCAATTCAAATAATATAAAGTTTTACTGTAGACAAACACTATTTGCCAATGTCATAAAGAATAAAAGTCCCTTTCCTTGTCTTTATTTATTTGATGTGTCTTCAGAATCTGAATGCTTCAATGCACAGAGGATCAGAACTGAAAGTAAGGGATGTTAATAAAATGAAATAACTAGGTTCTTGGATGAGATAATACTCACAAGAAAGAGACATCCAGCACATCATATAGACGGACAAAAGAGCAAATGACTTTTGCTTCTTTCATTTCCACATTCTCATACTTTCAATCATGTCAACCAAATTATTGTGAATGCTATTACAGACATTCTATTAAAAGTTCCTTGCTAAAAAGTCATTACACTGTCTCTATTTTCTCCAGACAGCTCTGGCCACGAAAAGACGCCTGGCTTTTGTGACACCTGTTCAAATTTTAACATTGAGATAGAGAAGTAGAACTCATCTATTCCTGAAGTACATTCACACAATATTCTGACCTAACTTCATTGCGTATCTCTCCGACATTCTATCTAGGTTGACTCCAAGATGAAATGTAGTGAAATTCTTGTCATAAAATAAAAAGTACACTATACACTTGATTTCAGTGTAAATCTGAAATCAGTGTAAATGTGTAATGAATGTAACAAAACAATACTTATAAACAAAAAGTTTCTATTTTTTTCTTGTATGTATGGAATTCTTTATACATATCAACTTGCCTCCCCTCCAACCCCCACCTTTAAACCACACACACACACACACACACACACACACAACTAAAATGGACAAGTAACATCTTAAGTAGCATCTAAAGTAACCCTGAAAAACGATTACATCACTTTGCACTTCTGGTATTCCTTCCAGGAATTTTAGGAGCTTAAGCAATTTGTTGCTCGTGGGGACAGCAAGAAGATTCACTATGGAGAATAAACTCACCTACTTCTGAATTCACTATCCATACTTGCAAAAGGAAATCCCCACACAGTTCCCCTGGGCTAATAAATGAACCTTCTGCTGAAAGGTGTAAGAGATAAAGATTGGCATGCTGACAAATAATGTGGTTTTGTATGTTGTTTTTTGAATAGGCAATTATTTACTTTCTGACATAAATCAAAGTCTGCAGCCATTTTGGATTTTTGACACTAAGTCAACCATCACTCTCTCCCACATGTGTTTTGTGTCACTCTTGTGTTTTGCAGTGTGTATAAACCCTTAAAGGTATAGAGCACTCACAAGAGACAGAACAGACACAAATGTCGTTGATGCCATTACATAAAGACCTGTAATTGGTCGTCATTACTGAAATACAAACACCATAATCCAGCGAGATTAGACAGGGGCTGGAAAAGGAGGGAAGAGGCATTGGTGTCTCAGTGGGGATTACTACATGTTGCACAGACTGAATGAGTTTAAATTTGCAGTTTGACAGGATGAAGCATCCGCAAACGCATGTTTTTTTAAGGCGAGCGAGGAGGGAGACATTCACAAGTTCAAGAGTTTTAAAGCAAGAGGAGAAGGAATCTTAACAGGAAAGGAAAAGAAAGCCTCTATACATCATCTCTGGGTCTCAGGAAAGAGTCAGATTGGCTGACAGTATGAAAGAGTCAGATTGGCTGACAGTATGAAAGAGTGTGGCCTTCCTTGTTCCACTTGATCACACTGGTCTAGGGAACCATAATAAGAGGTGATAGCTTCACAAGTTGTTCTTTTTAAAGTCTGACAGTGGTTGGAGCTTGCAGCACTTAATAGTCATTTAATAGGCCTCATACATTCACTGGGTGACTTTAGTCAGCACTGAACAGCGGCAGCCACCAGCCCTTTCGCCAAGCACATGTGCTTATTTCTATGCACAGGGCATCCTAAATGTCATTACTGGCTGGGAGAACGGCACAAAGACCCACTGATTGTCCTCTGGCCTTGACGCACCTCTTGCTTTTCAATCACTGCTCAAGTTGTTCAATCAGGGAGCTTCAGTCATCTTTTTTTCCAGGCCAAGAACCTATGCTAGACTAATGGCCAATGTCATACAGAATATTTGCTGCATGATTTGGGGTTTAGCAATGTAATGTGTGCATAATAAGCACCTATGTGTACAGGTATAGGTACAGATTATGTGTACAGGTATAGGTACAGATTATGTGTACAGGTATAGGTACAGATTATGTGTACAGGTATAGGTACAGATTA
>JAOYMR010000007.1:9207245-9223005 GCA_025802075.1 Tenebrosternarchus preto | reverse complement strand
TATATATATAATGATGCTTTGTCACCATATATACATTTAGACTAACTACTGAAGAAAACTGTTCCAGTTATTTGTCTGACTAAACTGTTATTTGCTTAAAACACCTTATTCCAAAGAGAACCTGTGGTTTTGTTAGCATATCTTAAGGTCATTTTCGGTCCTATTCACTCTGGCCTGCATAGCACCGAGCTGTACTTGTCAAAAGTGATATGCCTTGAGACAAACCCGTATTGATCTTTATTCGACTCCCGTAAGCTCGTGCCGTGCAATGTTTCATCGCATCGCAAGTCTTCGAATGAGAAATGTAGCCTTTTTTTCATTTTTGGCTCTCCAGAAGAGTCAAGGGACATCATAACTAGACTTTTCCACTAGAAATGCAGTTATTATTAAACTACGAAATGCAACAATAAGTTAAAGAGGTTAAAGCGGTCTGCGATGTTCCAAACTTTGGAATGTAGAACATCACTTGTTAAGTACATACACATTTCACATTATTTTTAACGTGTATTTTTTTAGATCCAACATTTTTAATTGCCCAATGCAATTAAAGAGCCAAACCTTTCTAGCTTGTTTAAACGAGGTGTATTTTCAACTCAACGTCAGTTTCAAGCTCCACGCGACTTAATTTAATATTTTAATTTTGCTGTCTGTATAATGTCAATCATTTGCACTCCGTCTTTCTCTATACCGTCTTTATCTGTTATTCCATCAGTTAAATAGATCAATCTGCGAAACACGTTTAATATTCACTCCGTCTACTGACAGAGCAGACAAGTGTTAGGCATGGATTTATAAGATAAACGATGCAGAATGACGCAGGACACTTTAAATGACTGAACGGCTTCAGGAAAGAACTGAAATAAAAATTGAAGTAAACTCTGTCCATGAGTCAATGTCCATTACGCATAAGCATTTCTGTTCTCTTACCTATTCGTATGACATGAGGCATCCCGCAAGAACACTGAATCCAAAAAAGACACACCATGACCGTTGTCCAGTATTCCAAAATCGCACTCCGGGGCGACAACCAAGTATTTCTCATGATTCTTAGGAAGTGGGATCCACTTTTTTAGGAATCCAAAAACGTCTCAGAATTGCTCATCAAAATTGTATTCGTAGGTGTCATATGAGGATTTCTCTGCCTGAAACAAATTGGCGCTCATTGTACTTGATAGAACATTCTTCCAGCTTTTTTGACGCTCAAGTCCCAAAGCAGCTCGCTTTAAATTTAACTCCAGTTCTTAACACAGGCGGATCAGAACTCTACCTGCGGACGTTGGCTGTTACAATTAGCCTGCAGGAGTCTCTGTATCCCCTCCTACCGCTGATGCTATCTTATGGCTGGCTCAGACGCCGCAACAACCGGGCTGGAATACCGTGTAAATGTGGAAGGGGTTTGCGTCCACGGTATTTTTGGCAGCCACAAACAATTATCTTGACCGTGTCAGCAAAGAAGAAGCGTTCTTTCCTCAGAGCCGTGCAATCACTATCCGAACGGAATTTGTAAAAAATGTGTGTTTGCACATGTAAGTCTTTCAAGTAAGCGTATCTCGTAAACTATGAGACTGAGATTCCGTTACATTTCAAACCCTATAAGATGATGTTGAAAAGCACCCAATCCCACTTTTCACAGTTTTATGCGTTTTTTTTCTGTACTTGATAGAACCGACTAAACTCGTTCACTGTACAACCGTTTACGTTTATATAAAAATGTATTTATAAAAAAAAATATTATACGTTGTTTTTTTCCTCACATGGCATCTCGTGCACATGGTAAGACATTTCAAAAGTATAGCCATAAGTGTCACTACTCAAAACACTTAAACTGGATAATAACAAATAGGTAACATAGCATAGTCACAAATATTCTCATTTCTGATATTGTAAAGTTTCAAGACTGTTAGGCAAGACAATCAAATGAGTTTGTCATTTTTTCTGTTGCATTTCATCTCTGTTTATGTATCTATTTATTTATTTATTTTGATTTATTTGTAGTGATTTGTCAGGAATATTCCTGAAATACTCATGACATTTTGTAGCTATGTAATTGAATCCAATAATTGTCTAATGTTCATTTGAGAATTCTAAATTCTAAATTCTTAATTTAAGGTTAACATGGTGATGCTTTTTTTCAGGTTTTTGTTTCTAATCAATAATCAAACAAAGTATTAGCAGTGGCTTGGGGTATTTATACTCTTTTATATACAAATCAGCATGTTTCCAGAAACAAGGATTAACACCAGATGACTGCACAGTGAAGAAACAGGTCAAAGTGTTAGCATGACAGAGAGCGAGTGGACTGTTGTGAAGGACGGAGCTGTTGACAAAGCAGGGTGCATATGGTCTTTAGTTAGGACCCTCAATCTGTGTCAATGAGTACATTAGGCCGATATAACTGCTTATTGCCTATCTGTCTGCTCGTTCTTCACGCTTTATACGACGGTGTCAGCCACACACGTTGGGTGAAACATGAAGGTGATCACTTAGAGAAAGCGTTCCACCACTCCTCCTTTCATCCCCTTTTCCCTCCCTCCGAGCTGTGGAGCCGGCAGCTCCGTCCGTGCAACGAAACGGAATGATAAGTGTATTTATTTTCATCCGTGACACATGCATTTTATTACTGTCATGATGCATTTCAAATAGTACTCGTAGCATCGTTTGTAGTCCTCAGCCTTCATGTGGCCATCTGCTCATGAGAGACAAGATTGATGATAGCAACAACAGTGGGTGTCCCATAACACAGTAATCAGCAATAGAACAGGCACATTTTGATGCTGAATTAGCTTTGCAGATTGTGCTGTCCACTTGGCACTGTGGGATACTTGCTGTAATGGTATGTAAAAATCGCAGAGAATTGTGCCACTCTCCCTATGAAAATCATGCCATTTGTACGTCTTCTGTGTTGGGGTAAATGTGCGCTGTATTCAAACGATGTATAATATGTAGTCTATAAATAAACAACAAAACATCAGAACGATGCAAGCAAAGAAACGGATTTTTATTTTTGTGACAAACAAAACATTAATGTAGCTGGTGAATAACAAAATGCCCATGTCATTGGCCCTTCAGTCTGTATGTTGAGACGCTACTTTGAGTTGACTGCCAATGAATATTCATGTCTGCAAGTCTGGATTTACAACCACTTGGCACAATACAAGGGCCATCAATGTGAGTTATGTGCCCTGAGCTCACGCATTATCAAGATTCATTGACTGCTGCTTTCTGAAATACAAAATGTACACTGGTTTGGCAAACAAGACATTGTGCGACTGCTCATGGTCTTCTGAGGAGAGGCCTTCAGTTGCGCTCTCCATTAGCTGGAGCACTGAGTGGAACTGATCAATGTCTATGATCAGTGATTATGTCAGGTGTGTGCCAGCCAACACAAAATGGCAGGGAGTGGGAGAAATGGACCATCATCATCACTCAGCCCGACTCCACCAACTTTTCTGTGCTACTCTACCAGAGCAGATAATGCTAAACATATGCATTGTCACTTTGCTTTGTGATTACAACAGGAGTAATGGGAGGAGAGAGATTTATAACACCTTTAATGCTCTGACAAAACTGTGGAGCGGGAGTCTGTTTTAATAAACACTCCACTCAACAGCATCCTCTTACATTCTCGCTTATTCCCTAAAGCATTATTGATGGAGAGCAAAGGTAAAACTCATTACTAAACCCTCATGAACTCCCTGGCTGTTGGCACAGCTGAGCCTTTATGCACAATGTGAAATAAGAACTTTGTCTTGTTACAGCATTTTTATGAACAGCATGCAACAGTATTAGCCACGTTTCAAAAGTAATCCTTTTTGTTTTGGCATCTTAGGAAGTTTCAACACTTACTGCTGTAGTTCTGGTTAGACAATGAGATCTGTAAGGATTGTCAAGTCATGTCTTACTGCAAGTGTCTCTACTTGTTGCCTTTTGTGATGATAACTGATGCATTTACAAGCTAGTCGACACTGCAGATCAATGTCTTGTCTGGCAAGTCCATCAGAGCTAATGGTTGTGAGAGCACAGAGCCCCCATCATAAACTGTGAAGTATTGACAAGTGTTGCTCTTAGTTGACTAGATTGATCAGCAAACTTTTTTTCTCCTCAAGCTATTGCAGCTGAACAGAAAGAGGCAATCAATTCTTGCCAGGTATCTTTAAGTTTCTGCATGAAATCCTGCTCTGTTATTGGTCAAGAGGAGCAGTGTCACTGAAGTTGTTAGAGTGTTCATAATTGTTTGGAGAAATTGCAGAGACTGTATTGAGCTGGAAAAAAAAGTGAATCATGTGAAACATTTTTCCATTGATTTTCATTCGCTCCTTTAGAAGAGTATAAAAGGCTTATCCAGCCAACTGAAGATAATGTTGAGATCGAACATCTAAGGGTAGAAAAGGAACCAGCCTCTTATTGTAATGTGGCCATGAATTGAGTGTCATTTTCAGGCCTCCTTTTGAAAAAGATAATTGCTTCTATGCCATAGCACTAAAGCGATTTGAGATTTATCCATTTTTTTAAACAATACACAACATTTTTGCACACAGTAGAGGAAAGTAATTTAAAGTCAGGACTTGTTACCAGGTCCAGCTGATTTTCTGCATTAAAACTAGGATTAACTCAATACTAGTCTTAATTGGTCTTAATTTGTGTCTAAAATCTAAAATGACCCAAATGCACAAGGTGCTCATAGAAACGTTAAAGGTCACAGCAGCATATTTTATGTAAATGTAGAGGATGATTAGATCATTAAAATGTATTCATAAATCTGTTTTCATGTTATAAACCTTAATGTGTTTGTATTATAAATTGCCAGAAGGCACACCAGTAAAATCCTCACTACTGTAATTCAGGTTTCATAAGCCTTAGCAACGAACGCTTAGCTTTGTGCCATTTGTGGTTAAGGGTCCTCAGCAATTCGAATGGGAAGAAAAGATAGCAGGCTACTACTCTGTCTCATTAATGAGCAGCACACCAGTCTTTACAGAATCAGCCTTTTAACTTTTCAGTGCTCTGGATTCTGTTCCAAGCACAGGGAGACACGCCGCAATGAGGCCTGCTTGCTGAGAGTTAGAAGAGATGTGGCAGGCTTCATGCACACTGACCTTGTGAAGCTTTTGCTCTTAGACTGGTGCCATCACTGCACATGTGAGGAGATCAAATAATGTGAAAATACCATTCAAAGAGCCCAGCACATTTATTCATCTTTAAACGCATGCCTATGAAATGTGTAGCACAATATGAAGGTAAACCCAGACAGAATATACATGTTTCTGAATCTGTGTAAATCATTTGGAAACAAGTGGTTCTTAGACATCGCTTTAACTTTGAGGCACAGCTGACACAACTGCACAGGTGCCTGTACCCCGGCAGTCACGTCCTCAGTCATTTTGGCTGTTTCAGATATTAAAAACAGGTCAACGATTCTTGAGGCTTTTGCTGAAAAAAACATTTTGGGTTACAAAATATATGTATTTTTTTTTTCAAGATGGCTGGATGAGTCTGAAACTAATTACAGAAATGCTGGCAAGACCACTCAAGATAGCCAAGAGGTTAATCATCAGAAACCAGACTAGGAGCTCAGAAGACTAAATATGCACATTGATGTCCCCTGCCTACGACTGCATCTGTGCCTCAGTGAACCAGACACAGCAGCACAGTGGCTTACTGGCAGCTCCCTCATGCTGTCCTTACGTCCTTGCAGTGTTAGCAGGCAGACAGATGATTAAGTGTCTATTTACTCACCTCCGCTTTACTAGAGCAATATTGCCCCTCCACTCAGAGCTGACAGATTAGACGCTGGCTGTGGCCTCGTGGCCGAGGACTCAAGGCAACCTGCTGTCTGCAGGCTAGCATATGAGGGATTGTCCCAATTCTAGTGCTGATCACAGTGTTAACCTTAGCAATGACCATTTCCAGCCATTTGAGTGTGTTCAGGCATATGCCCGGTTCGAGGTATTTGATCCCAAGGCTGTAGAAGAGACAGAATGTCTAAAGACTTCACCCAGCTCAGCACTCACATGCACTTATCAAGAATAGTATGGAATCTTCAGCTAGCAGGGGCTTTAAATGTTAATGGCAATACATGTAATGAGATTTGTTCTCTCGCTCTTTTTTTTTTTTTTTGTATTATTATTTGATTTGATTTAAGGTGGGTGGGTGAAATTTTCCATTTATTGCACAAAAAAAGAACATTACTTTAGTCACTGTTCAGTTAATTACTGTTAATCAAACTTTCTGAGATGCATTACTGTCATTTTACACTCTCCCAGTGAAGTACTTTGTCCTACATTTAAATTTTGAAGCTGTATTATTCTGTTTCATTTGGATTTTTTTTAGTTTTGGCTATTAAATCTGATTTACCTGGTTGACCTGTTTTTGGGACTCTAGTATTTTATTTGATCTAGAATATTCCTGTTTTCAGTATCTCAATCTGAACTGTTATTCACCTTGATTTAGATAGATAGATAGATAGATAGATAGATAGATAGATAGATACTTTATTGATTCCAGGGGGAAATTCTTGGTCCCAGGGGGAAATTCTTGCATTTATGCATTTCCTGTATTTATTACTGATTTAATAAACTTCAAGCCTCACTTCCATTCATGATCATGGTAAGCCAAATCTACATCTGAGCTAAATATTTTCTGGGTATCGTTTTGGGCTTGACTTATTAATTACTTTGATGAAAATAAATAATATTTATACTCAATGCAAAATTCAGATTATGTTGTGCACCATTAACATGTATGAGCCAAGCATCCTGGATGTCCAGACATACTGATAGAGAAAATTGACCTGAAAATGTTCTGTACTCAAGAGACGTGGGTAGGGTAGTGGTAAAATGGCAAAATGGACCTTAAATATAGACAGGAAGTGAGGAACAAGAGAACAAAGAAGTGGTCGGTGATTAGTAGAATAGTGAAGATGAAAGAGGGAAAGTGGGAGGGGCAGAGAGAGGGTGTGTGACATAAACAAAGAAAGGCTGAGATGATCTATATTTGTCTTGAAATTTGTATTATTTTACTTGTATTTGTATGAGATGATTGTATTTTTACAACAGATGCTGGACTGAAATGGCAGCAAAGCTTCTGGTCATTTTAGTTCCTAATACTTTAATAGGTGCTTCAGCAGGAAACTGTATTTCAGTGTTTATGTTGTTTGCTCATCTTTAGACTGTCACACCCTTTGCTCAGATTTGTTTTCCTAAGAATCAAACAGTTGTGCAATAAAGGGAAGTAAACACAACACACACGGTGACATGCAAACAGAGAACAAAAACAAATCAAAACATGAAACCACGTGCCGAGTATCAACCATATGGACGAGGAGGTAGAGGAGGGGGCCATTACAGATTTAGACCAGGTCTGCTAGTCTATCCCCTCCTCAAGAATATAGGCTGCCAAATAATGTCATACATTTAAAAGGTTCACAAAACTGCAGATTGACTAAGACTTAAACCTTTGATTAAAATACAGTATCAATGTGAAGTCTTCAGTAATTATTTTTAAACTTAAATGTAATAAGTACCTAGAAAACCAACTTCCAGTGTATCAAACATAAGCCTGCAAATTCTCCACCATTAAATAAATCAAGACATGGCGCTGAAAATGAAACTCCAACTGCAGACAAGAATAACTGCTGTCTCCTTAGTGTCAGTGACACTGCTATCAATGATATAAGTACTCGTCTGATTTCCTCAATAAATCTTAAATGAATGTCAAGACCTGATGTATAGTTAATCATGTGCTTTAAATATGTTCAGATAAGTAAAATTTAGTTCATAAATGTGAAGTTTCTTTGACATTAGCTTGCCTTTAGTTGACTTCAGAAATGATTCTGAAGCACTACAACTTATTTATAAACCAATAAATGTTTGTGGATTGAAATGCATTTTTAATGTGTTTGAACAATTACCTTCCCAATAGGTTCTTAGATCATTAGAAACTAGCCAGTTGGTTGACCAACCAATCTGTTATGCTACTTATTCAGAATTCTTTAGATAGGAAAGACCAACAAACTGTTTTCAGGAAAATGCTCTCACAACATGGCACTTTCACATCCCAAGATATTTTATCATTGGAGCTCCTTATAAACCTCTGCTCAGTAAGAAATGCACCTATTCCCACAAGCATCAACTGTCATAAAAACTTTGTCATGGCACATGCTAATGTCACCAAAAACCTGTCATGTGACAGTTATGTCAAATTGACATCAAAGTTGATAAAAGCAGGGGGGGGGGGTTGTTTTGTTTTTTGACATCTGATGCATTTATAACTGTTTATGTACATTTAAGTCAGTTGTCAACTACAGGCATGTAGGCATCAGGTAGATTTTTTACACAGTGCTCTTCAGTAAAGGCAAATATTTTTAGACTTTCAATGTAGTTCCAGTATTACAGAGCAGTGATTTAATGATCACCACTTTCAGCTTTATTTAATGTTTGTACAAGTCTGATCAACACATTTGCATAAAGACTCCCTTTTCAGTCGGAATGAAGGCTGTGTTGCACTTGTGATGCAAAATAAAATCACTGCAAGTCAGAATACATTTAGCAAAACTCCAGCTTTCAAAAACCCACCAAGGAATATGCACTCACTGATCAGTTTCTTAGGAAAAACCCATCCACCTGTACCTATGTTTAGTGGCCACTTTCAGGTCACTTTCACACCTAGGTACACTTGATAAGACTGTAGCAGATCCAATACCCTCTGCCATATTCAACTATTACCAGTTTTATAGCACCATAGCAATACTATCATCATTTAGGTAGTGAAATATTTTCAAGATTTATCAATGTTGACATAGTACCGACAGCACAGCAGCAGGTGCTGCAACCTAAAATATGAAACCTATGGTGAGAAAATGACCACTGATAATATAGGACAGAAGATGGGTAACACAGATTATGCCCAGTCACAGATGGTGGGTAATTCCCTAACTAACCACTTACAATAGTCTGCTTTGCACAAGGGTTCGAACTCGTGTTCAGGATTTATGAATTACTGCTTTAAAATCAAATTTGATTGTTTTAAAAATGAGATTTCTGCAAATGATTTGAGTCCCTGTCAGCAACAGGTGACCTTGTTAAATGACCTGAAGTGGTGAAGCTAGTAAACGAAGAGTGTTACGTCCCTCACAGCTGTTACACACTGATAGTAGTGAGTGGACATTCGGCACTGACAGCAACCAGCCCACAACAAGATCACAAAGGGTGATATGTTTCCAGATTTGTCTTTACCTTTTGGGTGGTAAACATTTCCAGCCTTATACGAGACTCAAAACGTCAAAATCAAGTAGCCCTAGGACAATAATTTAAAGACTTTAAATAATTAAAAAAAATTAGCACAGGAAAATTAGCACACACACACACACACACACACACACATAGACACACACACACACTTTAATATGTAAAGTTACATTTAGTTTTCACTAGAGAAACAATCATGACAGAAATGAGCACAGCTGACTTATCAATGTCCTCTATGATAATAATAATGGTCATGTGACATAATGTAGCAAAGTAGTATTGTAAATACATTGTAAAAACAATACAAGTTAACATGTAAAATACAGATACAACTTATCCATTTCTAACCATAGACTTTATTAAAGGGAGTGAAAGAATCATTGCTGAGACATTTGTTCGCTGAAAAGAATTAAAGGTGACCTCTGATATGCTGTTCCTCCATAACTACACATTTTTAAAACATAATAAATATGAATATGATTTTAACCTCATTATATTCACCAGTGCAGTGCTCATAATTCTCTACATCTGGAACAAAAAGCTTCTCCTCTGTTCTACCTGACTGAACACTCCCCACAGTCTGAAGTACAGGGCTAATGAAGGCCTGTCCTATACCACTGACATCATCACTGTCAGAGATTTGAAGAACCGAAGGGCAAGTTAAAGAGGTCATTCAGTTGCTGTTTCTCTCACCTAAAACAGATTGTGTGGCACTATCTTAATAACAGGTACAAGAACACAGGTAGTCACCACAAGGGACATCACTACAAGGGAAAGTTTACATTCGTATATACTGACCTACAGGAACTGAAATACTTTTTTTATTAAACATTTTCAGCCTTAATGTGTTACCAAGTAATGCAAAAGAATTCACCATATATCTCTAGTATGTGTTGCTTTAAACCCCTACATAAATTACTGTAGATCCGTTAGCCAATTGCTTAATAATTGCTAGGAAAATGAGATGCTTTCCCTTATACAAGAAAGACAAGATGCACCACATCATCTGAGAATCCCTGCATACAATTCAGATAATTAATGTTCACTTCCCAACTTTTTAATTAGATGGGCTTTTTTTTTTATGTTTTTTTTATTTATATTTTTCCATTGTTAGCACTAAAATTTTGACAGTGTATGAAATTAATATGTGGTGCAAAGTTTTACTTGTGAATACTAACTTGATCTGAAGTTGATTGTAAAAAGAATTTAGAATAATTATTTTAAAAATGCCACTTGTATTTAACTATTATTATTGTTTATTTATTTAATAGTATGTTTTATATTTACAATGCATTCGTAAATTCCCGAATGACACAAACAGGCCAACCAGATATCTGTTGATGAGTGGCAGGATTCTAATTATGGAAAGTGTTGCATATATGAACCTGCAGGAAGTGATTTTCACTCTTTGTTAATCATGGAAATTATCCAGTTCATATCTTAAAATATATAGAAACCAGTTACTTTATTAGAAATACTTGTATCTACAATAAATGGAGAATTAATTGTTTAAAAATCTTATACATGTATTTGTAAAATATAAGACATACCTACAGTGCAGTTTTTTTCTAATGTGGTTAATGAGTATACGTGTGCAGACTTTAGTGTGCACATACTATATTCCAGTTTTTAGTCCATCCCTTAGCATCCCTGGTTGCTCAGCAACCCTACGCTCTGTTAAACATTTGTCCATTCACAGAACCATTTCTGATTGTACATTAGCTGGGTGGCAGGCTGTTCTTAACATAGAATTAACGCTGACAGGGAAGAGCTATAGTTGTGGGTGATGCGCTGGTACACGTTTATCAGGTACACCAGTGTTGCTGGGGTTGTTACACATTTCAGTGTCACTACAGGGTTGAATGTAGCCCACCACCCAAAAATATCCAGTCATGGTGGTGAGTGTATCAAAAAAAAAAATAATAATAAAGAGTGTCATAACTATGTATGTCTCTGGATGACATGTGAGTTGCTCAGGTATTTACTGAGCAGTCCAACAGGTTACTATTTCAAAAAGACACACAGGCATGAAACTAAGTGTACTGTAAAGCAATGAACTAGAATATACAAGCACACAACAAAGTATATTATTTATAGAGGTCAGTGAGTTACCTTTTAAAAATTAGTGTGAGAAGATAAAAATGTGTCGGAAAGCATATTTGCTGCTATCTGAGAAGCTATTGGTATCGCTACTCTTTAGAGAATAATGGTTGAACCAGGACATAAGCAGTAATCATGCCTACAAAGTAATGCATGGTGTAAAAATATCTCATTTGGGATGCAATAAAATTACATATGTATTCAATTGAAGCTCAAATCTGATTTGAATAGATTTTTGTTTGTTTGTTTGTTTGTTCCCACTGCATATACAAAATAATCAGATTGATATCACATGTAAAGAGAAATATATGGGTTAATTCCATCCATAATCTTAGTGTGAACAGAACATTGAGTTTCCACAGTAAGAACAGTAAGAATGTTCATCTCTCACAGCAATCGTTGAAGAATGTTCAGCTCCTTACCCCAAACCAGTGAACATATCAACATTGCCTCCAGTTTACATGTCTCTGAATCTGAATGTTGAAGCTCACGGCAAAATTATGCGGCTGTCTCTCACTACTGCTTAGGAGGCACTGAAGCTACAGCTGCCTCAGGAAAAAGAGGAATCAAATCAAGCCAGAGTCTTCCCACAGGAGCTTAGCCTAAGCCTTTGTTTCCCCCACTAAAGACAGTTCCCATTGCTCTTCCTGTCAGACAAGACAGAGGCAGACTCTGAAGTTTTGGTAGTTTAGCGTTAGTTGAAATCCCCTGAGGAGTGTCTTTATGAAATCTGTGTAACTCTCTGCGGCACTAATTAGCATGTGGCTCAGTGTGGCATTCGGAACACCGTGGTTCAACCTGGACTCATGGGTGTATCATTACAAGACTTTATGCAGATGTTTATAGTCCTCCGTCAATGCTTGAAAACAAGATTATGAGGGAAGAAAAGACTCATTGGCATAACATGAGCATTCATTAGACACTACAATAATCAGATGGGGTCTTTTTGAAGAAAAAAAAACATAAACTGCTTGGGATACACAGTATCTCATAATAAATAACATTTACATATTGGTTTTACTGTATATGCAATAAAGAGTATAAAGTTACTTCAGTGGTCAAAAACATGTCTGTTCATTGGCTCTTGTCATGTCAAAAAGTTTGGATACGTTTGGATTTTGGATCAGTATGAAATGCAGTTACACATTTGATGGCTCTATCTTCAAAATTAAACGAATGTCAATCAGCTTGTTTCTTTGCGAGAATTCAGGAAGTATCACACATTTTTTTATTTGAGAATGAAGCAATGAAAGAAAAGAAATGCAAGATATTCTTTAGGAAACATTGTGATCTGCATTGCAGTTTTCAGTAGCAGCTAAACAACAGGCTACAGTATAATGTACTGTATTATTATATAGGTAAGTACTCTACTAGACATAGTTCAGAAGAACTGGTAGTAAGCATGATAAGAACAGTTAGTTATATAATAACAATATGCAATGGCAAGACCAAACCAAGCAGCTACAACAAACAATCAAAAGCAAGATGAGACAATAACAATAAACTATTCTTACCTACTACTACTACACTGCAGACGAACTATGGATATATAGCTGGCTACTAGGTTTCGTAATGTTGCTAGCATTAACGTTAGCAGAATGTTAGCTCTTGACAGAATCTAGGGTATGCATTTGCTTGTTAACACATATGATAAGCTAAGCCCAGCTAAATTCAACATTACCAATAATCCCAATTAAAACCGCCAGAAAAGTTGATCAAGCAATGACCTATTGCCAGTGACATTAACATTGATTACTGGCCTTCAAATGTATTTGCATCATAACATTGTTAGTGAACATAGTGGATGCAGCCAAAAACTCCATCTCTCCATCACCGATATGTGTTTGATCTGTTGTTACAATTTTATTGTTATTTATTGTTAAAAAACAAGTAAATCAATAAAAAAATGTATACAAGGTATATACTGGGATCTGTAGGAACCATTCCCCCAGTTTGGGGATCACAGCTCCTAGTGCTATGACTACTATGGGAAACACTGTTGCCTTATACCTTCCACAACTTTTCTAGCTCTTCCTTCAGTCTTTGGGATTTCTCAAGCATCTCATGTTCATTGTGTCTGATTTTGCTATCACTTGGGATCACTATGTCTATCACTATGGTCCTTTTCTGCTGTTTGTCCACCACTACTATGTCTGGTTGGTTAGCCATTACCGTTTTATCAGTCTGTATTTGGTCCCACAGGATTTCATCTTGGTCATTCTCCACCACCTTCTGGGAAATATTCTACTGGAAGCTCCAGCCTGTACTAAGCACAGATGTTTCTATATACTATGCCAGCCACTTGGTTATGGTGTTCCATGTACGCTCTGCCTGTTAGCATCTTACATCTCACTCTTATGTGCTGGTTTGTCTCAGGGGCATCTATGCAGAGCCTGTATCTGAGGTCTAGGCTAGTGTGATGGATCCCAGTCTCTTTTGATCTTGTATTTAGAGCTTGTTCTTGTGCTGGCAAGATTAACACCTCTGTGCGGTCTTTCAGTCCAGCTTTTTCAAGTTATTGGTAGAATTTTTCCATATCAACCACTCCCATTATTTGTCAGTGATACATACTGTGCAGGGGTTTATCCTCCCATGATAATTCCTACCCCTCCACATTCCCATCCTTCTCAGGCTTCTGCTGTCTAAAGTACTCACTAAGCACTTCATCACTTGGGACCATCTTTCTGATGTATTCCTGGACCTTTATTGTTTCATCTTGGATAGTGACTCTGATGCTCACTAGTCCTTGGCCCACCTCCTTCCACTTAATGAAAAGTCTCAGAGTGCTGGATTTGAGAAGAAACCCTCTATGCATTACCTTGTCTTGATATCAGTGGTTTCTATCTCTTCCTTTGGCCAGTTCATTATGCCAGCAGGGTACCTTGTGGCTGGTAGTACACAGGTGTTGATGGCCTGTATCTTGTTCTTCCCATTGTGCTGACTTTTTGGGACCTCACTCACATTTTATTTCATAAATTGTATATATTCTAAAGCACAGCATAAAAACTTAAATAATATAATTGAAAAAGAACACTGATCAAAATTAGAGAACACTTTCAGATACCTGCAAGTAATTTGTGTTAATCTGGCACCTGGTGATAATTTCCTTAATTATCTGAAACCCTATTTAGCTTGCAGCCTAACTTTCCAGTTTTCGCTGACTTTGCAAAAATGGTGAGCTGTTCCAAAGTGACTGAAACCCTCCAGCAGGTGGTTGTCCAGATGAAGGCTGGTACTAGACTCACCTTTGCTGGGGAGCATGTTGTGTGTACAGAGGAGACATTCATTTGTGTCCAGAGTTCATTTCAGTGATGAAAGCAAGTTTAATTTATTTGGGTCTAATGGGAAACATTATGTTCATCAACAAACTGGGGAAAGACTGAACCCAAAGTGTGTAAAGAAGTCAGTGAAAGGTGGAGGAGCAGGTGTCATGGTTTGGGGAATGTTTTCGGCAGCAGGAGTTGGACCTCTCATACAGCTACATGGACGAGTGAATGCAAGTGTGTATCAGAACAATCAACAACACGTGGTTCCTTCCTTGCATTCATCACTCAATCAGAAGGTTGCTGGTTCAAACCTCTGCCAAGTTGCCACTGTTGAGCCCTTGAGCAAAGCACTTAACCCTCAACTGCTCACAATTGTAAGTCACTTTGTATAAAAGCATCCACCAAAGGCTGTAAATGGTCGTGTGCACATACACCTAAGAGTACGCTTATTTATGATGTAAGTTGATCTAATATGCATCTGAGACTTATATTTTCCATATATCACACAGTTGTTCGCTTAAATGTTGTTATTGTTAGTTAGCATTATCATATTAGCATTGCAAATAGCATATTATTGCTAGTTAGCCTTGTTAATTATACTTTCTATAAACATACATTGTATACATTCTATACATACATCCTATAACGACTTTGCTATAAGCTTGGGTTTATGGATGTATAACAGTATTTGGCTGTCCAGCTCAAACTTTATGTGCTAAGACGTGCCCCACAAGTATTTGTAACCATAAAGGGCACAATCCACTGACAGTACAGTCCACCTATGTGAAGATTAGGAGCATAATTTATTCATAAATAAACTGTATGATACAATCCTCATACGTGTGGTCTTGAGATAATTGAAAATTCTGCAGGTATGGTGGGCATTTCAACAAATCATCTTCTAAATATTCTATTCTGTAGATATCTGGCATGTTTTCTTTTGGTAAAGGTGAGTTTACTCAAATAAATGTTGCAACCCTGATTATTAAGATGATTCACATGGGGACTTACAGGGGGATTCTGACATTATTGCGAGACCTTTATTCTGAAGAACCTTATTAAATCTTAATACCTGTCACGGTGGCCGCCCTGGCCGCCTCCCCCTGTCTTGTTTTTGTGTGGGTGTGTCTGTGTGGAGGTGTGTTCCGT
>JAOYMR010000007.1:9154675-9185008 GCA_025802075.1 Tenebrosternarchus preto | reverse complement strand
ATCAGAGTTTCTCTGTTTTTCATACTCTGACATCTGGTAAGATCAGAGTTTCTCTGTTTTTCATACTCTGACATCTGTTTAGCCTCAGTAAGGGCTTGGCAATTATCTGCTATGATGAATCAGGTGTACTGGAGCAGGAGAACAGGTGGGCAGTGCATCTCCAGGATTAAAGACTAAGACTCACTGCAGTGGGAGGTATTTTTCACTCTTTTCATGCATTGCCCCATATCACTTCTCTGCTCTTGTAAAATAAAGCAAACCAGTACACTAGACATCTTAGTGGCTATGCTACATGTTCACATAATCGCTGAACAAATAGTTGTCTTTATTTTTAGAACTTGGTTTCTGTATTGGCTCAGCCTGTCCACACTGGTGTTTTCAATCAGCAGACAATCATTTTCAAACCAGCCAATCAAACTATTTTATGCTGTGAACATGACGATATTTATCTTTTAGCTTTGCTTAAACCAGTGTTGACAGGACACAGGCACAGCTGCTCCATGGCTCCCCTCTTAGGCTTTGGATGTCCTGGATCGTTACTATAGAGCAAATGGAGAGGGGGTATTCTTGTGAAATGGAGAGGGGGTATTCTTGTGAAATGGAGAGGGGGGTATTCTTGTGAAATGGAGAGGGGGGTATTCTTGTGAAATGGAGAGGGGGGTATTCTTGTGAAATGCTTTATGCTGCATGACTTCTATTTGTGAAAACAGGCCTCATTTACAGTAAAAACTAATACTGACAGGAAAGCAGCAAAAACCAAATGCACAAGCAGTTTCTTTTTGTTACTTAATAACAGTAATGGTGGATAAAATAGCTGGGCCATATGAATTAACATGAATTTTATCAAGTGGATCTAGTCTGGGACAATTAAGTTTTATGCACAGATATTCATGCTAATTGTATGTGTTGTGCATGAAGTTGCTTTGCACTCAAATTGCTTAGAATGTAGTCATTAGATATAACATCCAGTGAGGATCATCATGAACCTCCTGAAAGCATGAACCCAGTGGCCATGCTAGCAAACATTTACAGCACACAGAATGTGGACTCCAGTGCATCTTACACGGATCAGCCAATTATGGCTATCAAATCTCTGTGTGCCAGCCTAGCAAATCATCCTCCATATCACCTTTGCTTGTCCTCACACTATAGCGTGTTCTACACCAGCACAAGCTCCATGTTAAATCAGGCTGGCGGTGCTGTACTCAGCACAGCCCACGTTCTCATGCCTTTTTTTGTGCTGCCAGCCTCTCCATCTTCTGGCCACTGCTCATGTCCCTGGTTGTTCAAAGGAAATGGGTTGCGTTTCTGTAAGCAGGGTGATTGTTCTTTAGCTGGCATGCACTATATCATGCACCACGCTGCTTGTCAGCACTGGTCATGTCTGTCTGCACATCTGGAAGTGTAGCAATAATTCTCACCATCAAAAGCAATGAACTCCTGCACTAGAGCTAGAATGAAGTGACTAGCTTACAAGATCGAAATAGCATGAAGGCTGGGGACATTTCTGAGATTTAAAAAAATATATATATTTGACACAATTGTTTTTAGCCCATAGAAAGTCTAGGTTAAACAATTTACCATTTAGCCAAGCCATGTGATTTATCATCTAAAATGTTTTAATATGCCCTTATCTATTGTACAGCTCTTCAATCATACCTATAAGTCACTTTAGCGTCAACATTTTGATCGTGTTTTTGGTTAAATCTCAGTTTAAGCTCAAGCAATTTCTTTGTGAAGAGCTGGTGAAGAGTTTTAAAGCGTTTCGCTGTTAAAAAAAGGACCAGCCCATCATCACAGGAGCAGCCAGGGGCCCTACAGGCCTCATGGGAAGAGAAAACTTTGAGAAGGAGAAAAGCCTGAGAGCAGGCAAAGCCTGAAGGGTTCAGACCAGCGCTTTCCTCAGCAGAGCAGCCTGTCAGAGAGCACTGAACCATCACTTCCCAACTCAGGCTAGCAGCTGGTCGCACCGCCGGCAGTGGCCCTGCCGGCTGAGATTGGGAACGTCATACACTAACCTGACTGGTATGACACATTCATTACTTTCACAAATTGCACTGCCAGAAAAATCCATAGTGTGTGTGATTGATCAATCATCACTCCATCTGTTTAGGTTTGGCTAAGGCAAGGTGGCTTTCAGTGTGATGGTAATATGTGTGCTGGGTGCAATTATAAATGTCTAGTGCTCTCCACATTCACATTATATGCTTTATTGCCTGAGTGGCTGTTGTGATGGAGATTGTTTCTGAAAACGATAGTGACATTTGTATTTTTCAAGGCTTTGATTGTTTTCACACATGTACACTGTTTTTGCTGAACAATGACTGAAATCACATTATTATTATTTTATATAATTATTATTAGAGACAAAGTGCAGAAGTTATTGCACATTTCATTATTTCTGGCTACTATGCTGTTAAATAGCCGAACAGTAACATATGGAAAATGTATGATGTGTGATAAACAACCATGGTACTTAATTTCCTGTTTGATTATAGTGTGTCAAGTAGGGTCCATCTCTAATTGTCTTATTGTCTTATTTTAAAAAAAAAAAACATTTCCTCTATTTACCTAAGCATAGAACATCATATTCTCCATCAGCTTAATATTATGTACTTTACTTTCGAGATCATGGTAATAAAATAGAAAACCATGTTATACTCAACAAATTTCTCAAACCTGCAGATCCCCATTGCTATAATTTGCCTTCACAAGCAAAATAAAACATTAATTTCAAAAGACGTATGAAGCCTACCATTTTAAGCAGAAGTTACCTTTTTTACCCAAATTGTGTTTAGCATGGATGATTTGTCTTCTCTCTTAAAAAACAGACCTTATCAGTTGGACTTCAGCGGGAGTGGTGCTTTTAAACCTGAGGTAATACACCGTGACAGGGCCCTCCCCAAACGTGCCCTCAGGCACCTGGCTCTGCATGTTCCTCCTCTGACCAACATGGCAATGCCCTCTGTGCCCTTCTCGCTCCCTTCCATGCTCACTGCAGCCTTATCTCTCTGGCCAGCTATCAACCCACCTCCACTATGTGGTGAAGCACACGATCAGGGCTCGGAGCTTCAGGTGGCCCACGGCTACAATTTCTCTCTGGCTCTCTCCACTCTCCCACTGAGTGGGGGCTGCCCAGTTCTCTCTGACAGCATGTGGAACTTTGGAGAGGCTGTTTAAATGCGAATAAGCTGTGACGGTACCGGAGACTAAGCAAAACACATCGGTGTGGGAAGAAGGGTGCAGCTGTTTTTAATGTAAACCTAGGTAGGTAAGAACACCCTGCTTCCACTTAAACCCTGGTGAAGTACTATGTTTTTCAGTTTGATTCAAGATGTATCTCTCTAGTCCATTTTGTTGCAGTGTGATGTTTTGCAAACTCACTGTCATAGAAAGTTAATAAAAGGTCACCATCTGCACTGGAGGCAAGTGATGTAATTTATTAAATGACGGCAGAGAGTTTTTTAAAAAAGGAATATTGTGTCATATGGAAAGAAACACTGGATTCAGTCTCTTCTATGGCTGTCAATGGATACCATTCAGGGGTCTGGACACTGTCCAGCCTTTGTGCTGACATGAAAATAAATTAAACTGAACATGAGTGTTATGAACATGAGTATTATCTAAGTCAGCTGTTTTCTAGAACATTCTTCACAATTGACATATTTCTAATAAAATATGTACTTATAAAAATATATAAATATATATGTCATATAGAGGAAAGGTGTAATGAAGAAAAATAAGGGGGAAAAAAACTATCAAAACATTATATAAAATTCTGTGACTACAGGGGAGGCGGCAGTTGAGCAGTCTGTGGTAATAGGCCAATGCAAAAGAGCCAACAGATTAGAAAATGCCTTGTTTTCATCTTTTCACAGTTCATTATTTCAAAGAGAAAAAGGCTTTAGAACATGCCTTCCATGATAAGCACATTCTGATTATTTTTTTTAGCAAACAAAGCCTTACAGCACTGTTTTCAGTGGGCTTACTTTAGAACTTCAGTTAAGCAAGGCTTAATTATTAGTAATTTGTTAAAAACAAAACTTAAAAGTAATGTTTGTCTGCAAAGCAACCCCAAAAAGAGGGGTATCCCAAAGGGGTTGAAGATGGACAACTTGAAACCATGAGCTAAAGAGGCACACCATATACAATTCTATATTAATAATAAAAAAAACTTTAAGTGAAAGACATAAATTAATCCTTTTCAAGTAACATTTTGCTAATATTACAAATGTCCAGTATATCTACATCATTTGAATTTTAATACACTCCTGTTAAGTGTTTAAAAAAACAGATATTAAAATCTCTGGTTCAAACAGAGGAGCAGACAAAGTTACATTCAAAGAACTTTTAAATGATCTGACAGGTAAGGAGAAGCTGAGCTAAAATCATTTCTTGATAAATTAATAGGAATGAGCCCTGTACATGTGTACTTTGACTGAGGGCAAATCAAACATGCTCTGAATAAATCCACTCAAACGCATATATTAGCATCTCATTTCATTTTGTAAGAGGAGCTGAACACATATAAACCTTTATCATTTGTAATGGTTCTTCACAGTAGATTTAAAATGGTAAAAAAAAGTTGTAAAATGTGCTTAAAACAATGCAATGCTATATTTTTATTATTTTATTGTAACACTTCTACCTATTTCAACAATCCTTTTTTATTTTTCCCATAGAACAGAAGTGACGAGACTCTGCTGTGCTCGGTAATAGTGGTGGTAGCAATAGTATTAGTGCTAGCAATTTAATATAACAATATATAATATAACAATAGTATCTTTTTTCTTTTTAACAATAGCTATTAAACCTCTATTTTTTTTTACTTGAAACAAGTGCATCTGTTGATTGTCACACTCCCTGCCTCAGACTCTCTCTCATCAGTCACCTGCTCTCATCCCACCTGTCACTCCATCCATCTCACCAGTCATAGCCAGCTCTTGTGTTCCACCTCCCCTGATTATTGAAGTTGTTGCACCTGTTCCTAATTGTATATGTCTTCTTAAACATCTTGTGTTCTCTTTCTTTTCATGAAGTATTGCCTTTCATGCATCCCAAGTTCCTTTGTTTCTACGTTTAACAGTCTGTTTTGGCCTCGAGACTTTGTCTCTGCTTTACTCCTCTCTGGTTCAGTTGATTTTTTCAAACTGATCCTAGTTTTCATTACTTTGGACTGTTTCCTCATTTGTGCCTTAGTTTATCCTGTTTGTTCTGTTTTTGCCTGTTATAGATATTGACCTGTTTTTGCAACAAGACTATGGTTTTGAATCTCAACTTTGTTAATAAACCTTTACTGCTTCATCACCTGCAATCATCTGATTACCCCCAGTTACTTAACAATGATTGTCATTTTTATTTTAGGCCCATACTATTCTTTAGAATCATGCTCACATTAAACTGGCATATGAAACCTTTTAATCAGCTGTCAAGAGAATTCATATGCTATTCATGTTCATTTCATGAATAAAACCCAGTACTGCATGAAACTTATTGTATGGCATCCATATGAACTACCATTAATGTATACATGGATTTCAACACCCAGTCAGTACAGAGCAAACATAAAGGTATGTTTTTTTTTAAAACATTTGTTGTATAGGTAGGTTTTAATACCCACCAAACTGTGTGTTTCCATTTGTTTATATAGATATATGGCCTACGTATATTAGCTAGACCTGAATGTGGCAGAAAATATCCATTCCAAGTGTATATATACACTTGTATATATATATATATACAAGGAGGCGATAGAAGCGACTGGCATCAAGACAAGGAAACTCCTCACAGTGCATGGAGGGTTTTGTCCCAAATCCAGCACTCTAAGACTGTACACTAAGCAAAAAGAGGGGGCCAAGTACTAGTGAGCATCAGAGCTGCTACATGAGATGAAATAACAAAGAATACCAGGAATACATCAGGAATATGGCCCCAAGTGATGAAGTGCTTAGTGAGTACCTCAGACAGCAGAAACACAAGAAGAATGGGACTGTGGAGGATAAACCCCTGCGCTGTATGTATCACCAACAAACAGCAGAAGTGGCTGATATGAAAAAATACTACCAATGGATGGAAAAGGCTGGATTGAAAGTACGGAGTCACTATTCATGACAGCACAAAAACAAGCTTTAAATACAAGATCAGCAGAGACTAAGATCTACTACACCAGGCAGGACCCCAGATGCACGCTATGCAAAGATGCCCCTGAGATAATCCAGCACATAACAGCAAGATGCTAGCAGGCAGAATGGACATGTAACTGCATAACTGAGTGGCTGGAATAGTATACTGGAATATTTGTGCTGAATATGGGCTGGATACTCCCCCGAAGTTGGTGGAGAATTACCAAGCTAAGATCCTGTGGGTCTTCCAAATACCAGACTAACAAAATGGTAATGGCTAACCAGTTGTGCATAGTAGTGGTGGGAAAAGAGGAGAAGAAGGCTGTAGTGATAGATCCCAATTAATAGCAACATCAGAAACAAGGACCTTGAGAAGCTTGAGAAATTGAGTATCCGTGAGTATATGCGGTGCTGTCCTTTTTCCGTGCTCGGCATTCCTGGCTCCCTCTTTTATAGCGCTGCTGGGCTCTCCTGTGACAAACCATGAACACCAAAACCATATCACTGAAAGCTTCAGCATACAAGCACTCCTACCAGTAATATAGACTTATGTTTTGAGTACCAATATACTTGACCTAGCTCTAAGTCATTACATTTCATTAGGTGAGCTTTTTATTTAATTCCTTTTGATGAAACATTATATGTTTCTGTTCAAGCTTCTTTTCCATGGACTGGAATAGCAGTATGAGTAAGAGCAGCTTGTTCCATAGCTCTGTTGCTGTGGGATTATCTTGTTTGGATTGATTAGCTTTCTTGGTTTGAAACCATTATAGGTATGGAAGAAATATTACAGTTGAATTCAGTCTCTAAACTTGGCACCTGTCAATGGCAACATCATTACGTATGATGTAGTCAGTGACAGTGTCAATGTTATTTCAATGTTATTTCAGCTGACAAACAGGCCAACTGCAGGATACGTCCATTTTGGTATTCTATCAACACTGAATTTAAATATCACAGAGGTACTGATTTCAGTTATCACTGTCTCTCTAAATATTTCTAATTCAGTGCAGTGTTTTGCCTTTTCCTTTCCTTCTACATTGTTGAATATGTAGTGCTTGTGTACACACATCAGCCCTGATACTATAGTCATCCTTTTCTGACTTTTATGAAAGACAGAGTTGGTCATTTGATAAGACATTAAAAACATCTGTCCTTCCACACAAGGGAGCCACGAAAACAAAAATACTATAATGGATAATATACCCACGGGTGTTTTCAAATCACTATTTCCTATCAAATTTATTTGCAACAAGCTGTATGCCCATATCACTGACATTTTTAAGTGTATATTCATCAGGGGTGCTTGCAGGTTTATCACAGCTCACAGTTTGAGTTGGGCATATTGCCTTACAGCTTTAGAAATGCTCCACTGAGAAAAGCAAATGCCAGTCTTTTTGGTTGAGGGTCTTCATCACAACAGGGACATGGTCCCTCATAACACACGCAAGAACGGTCGTTGTCTTACATAAGCTCTTCGGATGGATCACACAGGTGTTGGATCACCCAAAGGCAAATTCAATCTTAACTGTTTTCTGCCATATGAGTATGTTTTGTTCTTCGCCCACCGTTGGTGTGCAACTCTTTTAAAGAAGCTATGATAATCTCAGCTAATGAGGTAAGAGACTGAGTTACCAGTGACAAACGCAGGCATTTATGGCCGGGGGAGGGGAGCAAGGCTGTTAATGTATGCAAGCAGCAGGTGAAACCTACTGAGCTATTGTGTCTCTCTTGGACAGGATCCAATCTCATGGAGAAATGCTGCCAAGAGGTACTGTAAATTCAGCATCGAATTTTCAAATTGATTTGTCTTTGAACCCAGCCAGGCCATTATGTTTTGCAACTAAGTAATGTTTCCATTTTAGTTTCCAGATTTTTGCCCATGTACAAATATGACATCAATATATTAATACGTTTAGCAAAAATTGATTTTGTTTGTAAGACTTTTTAATTATAAATTTGCAAAACAGCACCAGAGATACTTGGATGCTACTGTTGAACATGTTTTGGTTTGAAAATCAAGCCCAGTACCTCCTGTATAAATAGTTAGTTTTCACTTAAACTAGATAAAGTTAATTAAAGTATTAGGTCATTTTAATAAATCAACTAAAACACATATTTATACAAACAGCCTATAATGAGCTATAACGATATGTAATGTTTCTCCGGGGTTCCTGATGGGTTTATTTTTGACCTTGCATATCCCTGGTAAAACACTGAGCAGTGAACATATTTGAGAAAAATGCTCTTTAAATTTTTTGTGGATGATTGTGTGGAAGTGAAAGTAAAAATGTAATCTGTGCTTGGTTGTCATCACCATAACTAAGAAAATCATGGCTTTTGATGCACTGGCAGCAAAGTAATCATTAATGTGATGGTGCACACACAGCATTATACCATAACTCTGTTTGAAGAAACTCACCTACCAGTAAAAATAGTGAAAATGGGGAATAAATCATGTAAATAAATGAATGTTTGAATGCAGAGTTTTTTAAGTAGTTTTTGAAGTTCATGAGGATCTGTTAAAATGAGCAACACAGTGTACACATTTCAATTAAGCAAATGCTCATTTTATTTTCAGTGTGCATGGTAATCATATAACTCTGAAATCCTTGATCAGAAAATATCTGGTTAAAGTTTAATTCCAAAACCCAACACAGAAGTGTAGTAAAACTATGGAAAAACACTACTGTAAAAACCAACAAAACTGTAAATGCGACTTCCTTTGCCACCGGTCCTCATATTGAGAAACATTTTCTTTTAACATCACGGTAGAAAGCAAACGTTACTTCTTGACAGTGTGAGAAGAGTGTATTGTCTTCATTCCATGCTGAGCACATGAACAAAAAAATCAGGCCAGCGTGCAGCGGAGCATGTCAGAATATTACACAAACCAAAACCCCAGGGTGACTTCCTGATCTGGCTGAACATGTTCCCTCATGAACTGTTCACTTTTGCATCACCTTTATTTTTAAGGAAAATATTTTTATCAACTGATATTCATTTCAATAAGCCAGCATTACTTATATATTCTTGTTCAGTACTGTGTAGTAATTGTCCATCAGCAGTTGAGCGATGGGTGAAAGGCCAGCTGAGGGAAAGTGTGAAGGAGAAACCTGAAGAGCTGCTTTGACATGATTAGATCTTATCTCATGAACGATGAGTAATTCATCTGCTGTTAATGTGCTGCAGCTGCGCTCTAATGAGCCGAGTTCACAGGAGAGGGTCGGCTGGCCTGTCTCTCTCTGCATCCATCAGCCCCAGTGCTGGTGCCAAAGCCCCCATATCCACACACTCTCGTCGAGTTGATCTGAAATGCACTAATTGCACTGGCCTCAGCCATACTAATACAGTTCTGATTCCCCTCACGCCATGCTAGTCTAGGACACATCCTTGGTTTATAAAAGAGCATTGAAGTATGACTCCTAATCTCACATACAAACACCTCATTTAAAAACTAGATAAACAACTACCTGTTTATCTGGTGCTCAAATGAGGTGCTCATTTGTGAGATGGCCTGTCATTCCAATCTGATTCAAAACAGTTACAGCATTGCATTGTGGTCTGTGAAAACCAAGGAAACCAGTAAACAATGCACTAATGTAGACCTCCAGAACCAGTTTTGATTAACAATCACATGTGGTGCAGTGCTATGATAAGCAAAGGGCTCTGCATATTTTATTTTTAACATCTGTATTTGCAAACAAGCCTTTGAACCCAGAAATCTGGGGGTAGAGGAGGGTGCTCTCACGTTTAATGAAGTCACTCTCACAGACATCTCCAAAAGTGTCATCCATCTCTGCAGCAGTTGACCAGTAGTGAGAAGTAAAGTGTGAATTGGCAGGAGAATTGACTCTGTTGCTGTTACTCGTTTTGGCGGCGGTTTGTCTGAGAAGGTTTGCTTGTACCTACCTCACTTCTATGATTTTCTCTTTCTGTCACTACAAAGGTGCCAAGAAAGTGTCTCTGTCAGAAATGTCACAGTTTTTGCAGGCAACAAGATGCACATTTTCACCTATTACGACGGCATCCATTGATTGATCATCAGCCTACAAATAACTAAGAATTTACTAATGTTCTAAAAAAAAATACAAACATTCCAGTCTTTTAGAAGTTTATTTTAAGTTTCTCAGAAGTCTGAAGAAACATGAAGTCTAAGTGAACCTGTTGAGATCATGCATTTCTGTTAAATCTTCATTGTCAATATTCACTGGGTTTTCATTATCTTCTGCTAATTTGAACCGTAAAGACTTATCTTTCAGATATTTGGACAAGTGTAGCTGTAATTTCCTATGGTGGTTGGATTATGTTTATCAATATTTATGGTAGTTGTTCAAATTTTCTAAGTGGTTTAAATTACATGTGCTTGAAGTGGTTCCCTTTTTTTGTTTTTCAGGATGAACTTACTTTATTATATGACTTCAGAGAATGGGAGCAGCTAGCTCCATCCAAAAAGGGTATGTTGGATTTGTTTGGTTGGTTAATGGCTTGGTTTGTTATTTTGCGTGACTTTCTCTAAATATTCCACAAGAATCCATAAAAATCTCATATCAACATACTCTCTTGGCTCCTTTACAGCCTACCTCCAGTCAAAATCAAGTGTTTAACCTTGTTAACATGTACATGTGGTGTTTTTTATATGCTAGACAAATCATAAGCAAACTAAACAATCAGTGCCATGCCTGAGAATTTTAGCTTTAGAACTGCTGTGTGCCAATGACAGTCTCAAATACATGAATCAAGACAAAGCTAAGGAACCAATCCTGTCAGCATGCAGGGTAGGGCTTTCCATTTGATTAGCATAATGGTACAGAGGAGTGAGGGCTATCAGAGGAGAAACCAGGTACAGTATCTATAAACTTTTGCAAGTGTCAGTATTTCCAAAATGATGGCAGAGATTCTGTGTTCTGGTTTTGGTTACAAAGTTGCAAAAGGAGAAAATGAGCCTTCATGCATTTCCAAAAGATCAGAAATCGGAGAAAGATCAGGATTCAGAGAAATGGGCTCAGATATTGGTAAGCAGTAAGAGAGAGAGAGAGAGAGGGAGAGAGAGATTATTTATATTGTCGTACACAGTTAGTGGATATATATAACCCTTTAACTGTGTACATTCAGACAACACTTCATAACTTGTTCATGAAGGAAGCTTGTCACAATAAAGGTCATTCTCACGACATTCTAGTGTAGTGTTAGTGACATAAGGTTTAGCTGAATAAGGTTAGCATATGCCACATGGAGAAAGCTCCGAAGACAAATGTGTCGCATAGGTTATAATACACATGGTCTGTGGGAAAACATCCTTGTACAACAGCTAATCTCAAACGACATGGATATGACATTACATATCTATTTGCATTTCTATTGAAATGTTTTTCAGTAGAATTCAGTAAAAGTATAATTTTGGTTGTTGTTTTTTTTATGTGCATATTGTCATGCAGTGGCACTGTTAATACAATTCCTGTATACTGTATATTGATTGTGTACAGTATACTGTATATTAATCATATTAATTATTAACCAGAATTTGTACTCCTGAGACTGTCTGTGGTGTTCAGTGTTTCTTCCCAATGGCCCATCTGGATGTGTGAGCTTAGCTTGTCAGAACTGCCAGTCGAGACCAAGGTTGTCTAACTTTAGAAACACTTTATTAGTTGTTTAACATGCTCAAGCCACTACTGAATCATTTACCAGTTAGAACATGGATAAATGCATTATTTTTACTACATTACCTCATGCCATTGTATAGTGTACAGTTGTTCTAGAAAAGAACAGAATTTTGTGTTTGATTGGAGTAGAAAGTGAGCAGACAAGTGGTGGAGACAGAGACATGGACTATTTGCATATTCATAGAGCCATGTGTACTGAACGAAGGCAAATGTGTAGTGTTACATTTAAGTCTTTTTTAGGGCATAAGGGGATGATTTTTCTTGGAAATAATTTCTAAATGTCTTTGATGAACAGAGATGAGAACTCCAGAATTGCTATGATTTTCTTTGAATATGTTAATATATTCAAATGTTTTCATTTTGCAGTAGAACTTATTGTACACACTCTTGATAAACAAGTTAGTTCTAAACCATGGTAACTACATTCCTTTACGAGCACAAATGTAACTCGCACACACCACATCAGAACACCTTTCACTCCTATCCATTTGCACCACCAGAACATGGCGGCTGGTGTCTTTCAGATAGGTACGAATGTGCAAGAACTGCATGCACTATTTAACAAAAGCAGCCTATACAAGGCTGAGCTCTGAACGCAGGCTTATTGTTATGCTAAGAGGCGTGAATCAGGAGCCCATTTTCTTCTTCAGACGTGCTAGTGATCATGAATCGGGAGGGGTTGAGTGGTGAAGAGCACTGAGATCTGCTGCAGTGGCAAGAAGCAGCAGGTCCTGCTACGCTGCCCTCCAGGACACGTCTCATCCGACACAGAGCCCCACATAAAGCACCCACAGCACCGTCTGGAGACCCCTAATAAGAAGAGGCCTTATGCATTATTGATTCTCCGAGTACCCGTCCTCTCCTCTCTCTCCTTCTTCTTAAGACATATATTCCCTTTAAATCCAAGGGCTTTGCTCTTTGCTTTAGGTTTTCTGAGCACAGTCCTGCAAGCGAGCAGCTAAGGGGTGAATGCCTGGGAAAGAGAGTCCAATTAGAGGCTGTAAGGATGCCCCAAGCCCTGTTCCCCTACCTCACCTCTTGATCCTCTAACTTCCCCCTGCTGAGGAGAGGTCAGTGCAAAATCTCTCCCCAAGCACTCCCACACTCCTGAGCTATGCTTCAAGCAGGAGCAGGTTTCTCTTCCTGCTTTACGAACACGGGGCCTCCCAGCGTGCCGATTAGTGACACTTATGGTTGGGGAACAGCACAGCATCAAATGCTGAGCGCTTTTCGAGCCGTCAGCTATACTGCTAATCAACAGAGAAACTCAGGGCCCATTTACAGGCTCAGTTCTCCACAAGAGGGCTTTGCAGAACTGCACAAAACGTGAATAATCATTAGTGCTGTAGATTAACATTGATGATTCATTAAACAAATGCTTAGGTAATTTCATGAAAAGTGATTGCACTGAACTAATTAGACTTCACATTTGCTTTTGTACTTGTGCAAAGGAAAAAAAAACATTGCTTGCTATATTCACTACTTATGCTCTCCATTCTTGAATACAAACATGGGAATATGGGTTTCACCCCCCATATGATTAACTGGATAATAAGCAGGTAAGTGTGATCAGAGTATCATGACCATGGGTTTGATTCCCAGGGAGCACACTTACGGCCATAATGATAAAGATGTAAGGTGCTCTGGATAAAGGTGTCAAATGTGTTCTAGATAAGGGTGTCAGATGTGCTCTGGATAATGGTACTGAATGCCAGATGTCTTTTCTAGACAGGGCTGAATGTCCTGCTGTTTTTAGTTCAGTGTGTATTATTCCATTCACTTGCTTGTCATTTGTCCTCTTAGCATCTCTGTTGGTTATTACAATTAGAGCAATTACAGTAAAAGCAGACACAAGCAAATGCCAATCAGTCATTAAATTAAACAAAATCAAGCACATTTTACTATATATTCAACGTGTACAGTTGTATATCTGCTCATCAAATATTTGAACGTATTCATTTGATATATATATATGTGTGTGTGTGTATGTGTGTGTGTGTGTGTGTGTATATATATATATATTCTAGATTTACTGTAAGAAGAATGGCAAGTGATGTGTGTGTGTTGGTGTGCCTACTCAAAACAGAATGAGAGCTTTATCTGATCTTTATCTGATCATCATGTTCTTTGATAAGATAGACAGAGAAGACTGTTCTCCAAAAGATCAAACTGATCAAACTTGTTTTTTTTTTTCTTATTTTCCACCATACAGTGTTTAACTCCTGCAGCTGTTGGACTGGAATTTTGAATTAGCTATCAGTCCACAAATTTGAGCACGGTAGGATCCGATATTCATGTGCTTGCCTTCAGGCGATCCTGATTTATACATCAGCTCCCTGTATCCATTCCATACTTCTTCAGTTCCTTTCCCTCCCAGGTCACAGGGCTCCAGGATAAGCAGAAATACACTGAAATATTCAAAGGCAGCATGCACCTGGACCTGCCTGTTAATGCTCCATCGACTCTGCACAGCCAGGCAGAGGAAGATGATGCCGATGCCGATGATGATGATGATGGTGATGATGAAGATGAAGATGTTGGTGCTGGAATTGAAACAGGAGGCTATGTGTAATGTTATCCAGCACTGACATTGTTCTCTGACATGCAGAGCCCTCTTCTGGTAACTCTGACTCCCTGCCACACACCTCTGTCTCTCTTGCAGCACTTCCTCTGCAACAGTGCACTCTGTTCCAGCCAAGATAAGACCAGCTGATTACTATGGCATAGATTTCCACTGTATCTGCACTGGAGCTGAGAGAGGAAGGCTAATGGCCTCCAGCTTAGGGATCAGTCAGCGTGCTCTTAGCAGTGATTGCTATCTCAGGCCGGTGGGTAATTAATGCATAAAATGGGCAAGTGGCTCTCCAGGCCTTTAACCTTTTGAGAAATAGCAGAAAACGGGTGTTAGGAATTAGTGAAAATGTAAATACATCTTCAGATCAATGTTGTTTTACTTCTAAATCAATAAAACAAATGGGAAATAGAAGAAGCCCTTGGAAAAAATTGAGTGCTTTTATATGATGGTGATGGCAAAAGGACACAGTGAAGGACATTTTACTACATGAAAATTTTTGAATGCAAACTTCTGGCATTTTAAAAAGCAGCAATAAAGACTTTTTAAGTGCCCTATTCATAGTTTCCCTTTGCGAGCTTGAAGATTACATTATAAGAGTTCCCAAATGGACAGACAGACTGTTCTTTTACTTACAGGAAATGCAGGGAACCATTTTCTCTTTTAAGAAGAGACTGCAGGCTTAAACATGTCTTGTGGGCACACAGTGCAGAGGTATGCATTTGACATTAAAATAACTATCTCTGAGAGGCTGGCTGAGCATTTGAAGAAACTGTGCCTTTTTTAACTCTCTGTGGCGATTGGGAAATAGTGATTCTTTGGTGCTTGATGGAGAACCCTCTGTTGTGCCTTTGCCAGCTCTCCAGCTTTAAGGCAAGCGCACTTCACAGACACTCACTGAAGCAATAACATCAACTGCACAAAGAAGCAGAGAAGAAGAGAATCGCTTTGGGAATTGCCTGTTTTGGGGATAATATGCTGAGAGCAACTGGGTGGCTGAAGAGAAGCGTAATATATGAAATGGCTGTGTACCGTTCCTTTGTGGCTTTTTCCTTTGTGGCGTTTGTGGAGTGCACGCTGCATGAAGCAAACTGCTCTCCAAGGAAAGAAGTTTGCTGCAGCGTGAACATATGGATCTGCTCTCTCAGGCCTTCCACTCAGAAGCATGTCACCCTGACAGGAAGTTTGAAAGGAGCATGCTCGTGTGCTGAGTGCATTGTGGTTGACTTACTGCATCTTTTCCAAAGATGGCTGAATTCTGTGTCTGTGACAGTACTGTCAAAAAATATGTTATCTGACTCAACTGATTATCAGTACAAATATATATTTTTTCACAACATAAACAACTAAAACATAAATACTCCATGTCAATTTTATCGCACCGAGAACTGCGTGTGTGCGTTTGTGCATGCATGTGCATGTGTTTGTGTTTGTATGTGTGCATGCATGTGTGTGTGTGTTAGTGAGTCTGCCTCAGGCATGCAGTGCACCTGAAGCAGAAGATGAAGGTGCCAGTGAGTCAGCGCTGGCCTGAGAGCAGCATGCCGAGGAGTCAGCCAGGTCAGCGAGCAGAATGTCAAACTGAGGCAAAGAGGCCGGAGCCTCCCGATGGCACCGGGGGCTGTAGCCACGCTCCCCTCCCTGAGATGAGTAACTCCCCCCACCCTCTCACTGCACCACATAAGCCTGCACAGCTTCAGACTCTCCACTGCCATGCCCTCCAGAGGCTGTTCGAACAGTAGCTGCACTAATCTAATTGTGCAATTACCAGTCAGTGGTTGGGACACGCCTTTGGTGAAGGAGAGGTTTGGTTGAATCATGGCCGTGCACTGTGCCTGCAGAGCTGGCTTTAACTGCTGATCGTGTTAATGCAGAGCTGGAGAGGGAGAAGAACTGGCGGCTAGAGGATGTCTGGGAATGTCTCTGCCTTGCTGAAAGAGAGGATCCTCTTATCAGAATTGCCCAAGGTGTTTATGTTCACTGTCTGCTCGGGAGAGAGTGCACTTTACCCTATACATGTAGCCAAGGGCATCATTGCACACTCTAGTGCATGAAAATGAGCTTAGAAAAGGTTCCAGCTCACTGTTAACGTCTCTGTTCTTGTTTGTTAAATCTTTTGCATTAATTTTTTTTTAAATAGTAATCTTCAAGGGTACCTGACCTCATTTTTGTGCAGTTCAAAGAGTGTCTACTTGATGATGACAACAGTAATATTCTTTAAATCCTAGGAGGTACACCACAAGCTGTGAGAGCGGCATAGTAGTAAAATGAGTCCCATCTGTAAGAATAACCCTGCAAGTTAAAGGTTGTTAATGGAGGAACCAAATAAATAATATTTGAGATTTGCTGAGCTTGACATCAAATGTACTCCATCATTGCACATTCAAATATGGGTTTGCGAAAAATGTAGAAAGGACCACGCTGAAAAGTCCTGAGCAATTTTTGTTACCTTATTATTAGACAAAAATGCCTTAAAATTGGACTGAATTGGCAATAAATGCCATTCATAACATTACTGAAAGTGCTCTAGAAACTGCAGATACACATGCTTAATATAATCAAAGTGGCATCATTCATTAAGTATTTTTAAAGACCTGAAGCACTTTTTGACTATTTAAATTCAAAATGTGACTTGTATTCATCACTAGGTTCATAGCACCTCTGCTTCCGCTGAGACACATGGCTAGTAGCCTGCTTTTGGCACTTAACAGGTGCATTTACATTTTTATGCTTACATTAGGTTAACTATCTGCAGTAATATCAAAGCATAGCCTGTTTTAGTAATCTCTAATATCTAGATGCATTGAAAACTCAATTTATTCATTAAAAGATAGCATTGTGAGAGCAGATGGGCTTTTCTCGTGGCTTTTTCTGTGGCAAGAGTCTCTCAGGTGTGAAAGCATGACAATGAGGTGAATATAAAGAGTTCCCCTCCCCCCAATAGATCACTGTGTAATGAATGAAGCCAATGGGGAGCATCCATTCACTTGTGGATCACCCCTCTAGAACTACCCTGTGATGCCCTTTGCATCTAAACAAGAACTTCATCACCCTGCTGCCCCCCTGCTAGCATTGCTGCAAGCTCCTCATCCTCAGAAATCTTCTGTTCTTTTCCTGTTACATTTTCTTCTTCTGTCTTCTTTTTTTTACTTTTTTTTGTTGGGCGTGGCACAAGCGACAGCTCATTAGCACAGCTGATGGGATGATTAGCGGGTGTGAAGTCCCGGAACATCTGACATTGTAAGCATAACAATCGCATGCCATTTTATCTTCAGCCCTTTGCTCCCTGATCCCTCTGCAGAGTGCTGCCAAAGAAAGAGTGCGGGAACTTAATCAGCTTAATTAGGCTCCATTAAACAGCACTGGATTCAGCTACAAAAGGCAGAAAACAGGCCCGTGTACAATGGAGAGAAAGAGATACAAAGGCCTGAAAAAGAGTTAGGGGAGAAATAACATGAATAAAGGCTAAAGGGACCCAAGGTAGTTAAAGAGAAAATGGTGAGTTAACAATGACTAGTGAGATGCAGTTTTTGGAAAGGGAAATGACCCATGAGAAAAGGGAACATAGGATAGAGAACGAGAGAGAAAGTGTGTGTGTCTGAGAACGAGGGAGAGGAGAGTCTTTGGAGAGCAGTGGTGATGAAATGAACGAAGAACAGAAAGATAAGCTTGTTTTGATCACACCTAAATGTCACACATCAGACATAAACATTCGTCTTCACTTGCCAGTCACAATCTTTTAAATCAGATCATGAAAAAAAATTGCAATCGATCCAATACTTCTAGTCCTCGTGGCTGAGAAAGAGTGATATTCTCCACATGTACACCTACTCTCATGGGTGTGCTGAGCTGCCATACCATCCAGGACTTTCCTTGTGTCCAGCTCATACCTCACCATGTTTGGAATAAGCATCGCCCAGCTGAGACAGGAGTGAAAGCATAACAGCTGACACTGTTTACAGGTCCAGTCAGTGTTGGAGCTGGCAGGCCAGTCACATCGAAGCACCAAAAACAGCGACTCTGCTTCACAGACACCTTCACTATGCTAATCACCACAGTACTCGCTATGCTACATGCTTGAGTCCTGATGTTAACTTTTCAACTGTTCCTACTCTCACTGCCATGCTGTAGCACCCACTGCTAAAGTTTACACCAGTGGGATTGGTTGCAACAGAACAAAATTGTGTTTAAGGACCCACCAGCTGTCTCCCACCAGGAAGCAACCCTCCTGTTAACTAGCAAACAAAAAAGTATGACAAAACTGATACAAGATTGTTTCAGTTTAAGTTACAAGTTTGATTGCCTGAACTAGTTGTGCTCTCACTTACAGTGAGACTTTAATGATGTGTAATATACACAATGTATTGTGATTATGCCACTCACATTTTAGGAACTGTTAAAATTTTCCTTTAGCTTCCACTTTAAACATATCACTTTTACACATGATTTACAATTTCATATACATATAATTTTCTTCTAAAACAATACATGATTGATGTCTATCAAGACTATAGAACATCTATAGAACATCTATTGAACATCTTTACATATGACTCTATGACTGAAAGATGAGGGAGGCAGATGGAGTTTCCACACAGGAGACACGTGTAATGTATGTTTCAGTTTGAAAGACCATGAACACAAGAGACTGCTGTGATATCGAAGAGTCGCTATGGCTCTCTGAAATGAGAAAAGCACAGATTCATAGTTAATACTGACAATGTGACAAATTTAAAAGTGAAAAACAGACATATGAATACAACTAATATACCCATAACCATGTTACATTACATTTACACCTGTCATCTGTGTAATTCATAAAACAAGTATTAAAGCTACGTCTGTTACATAAGAGGTCAGTTTATGGTTAGTTTAAATATTTTGTACAATGCCATGTTAAAACATTGGGACATTTAGAGAATTTATGCAGAAGGTCAGAAATCATACACAATAATGAAACAAGACATTTTATTTTTTACCTATCTTAAATCCAACACATCATAAGCAGTGAAAACAACAGTATGTTCAAGTAACATTTATGATAGATTTAGAAGGCTTTGCTTCAACAGAAAACACTTTTCTGTGGAGGATGTACAGCATATACATGATAATTGCCATGGCTTTGCCATTTCATTCCACTTGCCCATCCATCAAATTTTCAGGTCATGTAGACACGGGTCTGCTGATGCCTTGTCCAGGGAGACACAGAGGAAAAGGGGAGAATAAGATATCACAGACACAGCCGACAGTCTCTTACCAACACCACACTCATGATGAAATATTAATCAGTCATTTCCCACCAATTATAATAAGGTACACTGTGAAGCATGAGTGTAACGTTTGTGGAGGGTTGGGCAGAATGCAAGTGAAGTTCAGGAAACCACAAGAGATGAAAACCCAGTGGGTTTAATGAATAAACACTAATACAGTCAAGAGACACAGAGTGGCAGACAAAAAGATGATAACAAGACAATACACAGGAAACCCACATGGACATTTTAAGATGATCAAACTAACCATGACAGGAAGTATTAATGAACTAACAAAGAACAGACACAGAACATGAACAATTAACCTAGAAGAGATGTACAAAAACTCAAGGAAAGACTAAACAGAGGTGCATACATATTTTAACATAACCTAAACTGAACTGAACAACCAGGGTCAGAACTAAGATAATATGGGGACTGGGAAAGGGAATACAAGAGACTAACCCAACACATAATAGAACCTAGTAACGAGTAATCACACCTAAGCAGACGGACCAGGACTAAAGGTAGACAAGCATAAAGAGGGGAAGCTAGGGACTAAACAAACTTCAAGAGTGAGACTACAAGAGTGAGACTACAAGAGTGAGCGACGAATCATAAAGGACATGAAAGAGGAAAGGGGAAAACTAACATAACAAGGAGAGACAGGAGAAACAGACAGAGAAAGAGTTAAAGGACAAAGAGGAGCAACAAAGAACAAAGACACCTGCACAACCCAGATAGAGAAAGAGTTAAAGGACAAAGAGGAGCAACAAAGAACAAAGACACTTGCACAACCCAGACAGAGAACCATGAAGGACATAACAGCAAAAACTCAAGGACATGCAACAAGAAGAGCAACTTAACCAGCAACTAAAGACAAAAATAGAGAATCTTAAATATTAGGAATAACGTAGAGGAATATAAAACAGGTGAATGACAGGATAAAGAAGCAAAAGCAAAAACCAGGAAGGGAATCAGAACGGGATGAAAAACCAGGAATGGAACAGAATGATTACAGTCATGGAAACCACGGCACTAGGGGAGGGGGCAATCGTGACACCGAGCAGCGAGTAGCTCCTTCGGTACAGCTGCTTTAAGAGGATAACTCTCCTATTATACCACACAAATGAGCACTGGATCCGTGAGTCACAATGTGAGAAAAATGCCGATAATTAAATCTTAACATCCCAAAGTCCCACAGATACTTGCCCTTTAGACCTCCTGTATTACATAGGAACCAATTACAAGGTAATGCAGGTATGTCTGCCTGTATCCTCCTCTCTGTTTCCTTCTATTTGCCCTTTCCTTGTACTTATCTACCTCTGTAGTGTATCACCAATCTCTCTATCCATAACCCTAATAGCTTTCTACATTTGCCCTTAGCGCTTTCTGTCTCTCATTCTCTTTCTCTTCCTTCCTTTTTCTCTCTCTCCTCTCCTCTCCTCTCCTCTCCTTCAGGAGATTTGCATTCTTCCCTCCCCCTTTTTCACCATCCTGAGTCAAGCTATGCTAGTTCACCTTGGCCAGAGGTGAACATGGCAACACAGTCACCTTTGATAAGGAAAACTGGAAGGACTTTCCACTTGTTAAGCATGAGGCATGAAAAAGGAACATGAACGTATTCCTACAGTTTCATATCTTGTTTGCATATTAGACCATTAAGCAACAAATATTTAGTGCTGAAATCCCACAAAGCTGCTATCATCTTAATCATTTTAAGAAAAACAAACTGAATGGATAACAGTGACATGTCTATTTAGATAAAGTATAACTAAAAAAGGAAATCAATAGAAAAGTTAAAAAAAACAACAACAACAACAGGAATTGTAATATTACTTGAAAAAAATCCAAGATGAATTTCCCTTTTAACTTCACCTCAAAGCAAGATGTTAGACCTGCAGTTCAAGAACGTTGACTGACTAATTACAGGTTGGGAAATGTTTGGTGGCGGGTAAACAAATACTAAAAACCTCAACACAGCAAAATATAACCCTAACATGCACTCTCAATACAAGTAATGAAAGCTATGATCTAATCTTGGGGGGACCTTTTTGTCTGCAATGATTTAAAACACAGAGTTATCACAAACTCTGACGGACTTTATCCACAAGACCCAGGCAAAATCCCAGAAAAATAGAGGCCCTTCATCCTCAGCATCTAGCAGAGAAAAAATATAGAAAACAGTGTGTTATTTGGTTTAAGCCTTAAAGTCTCTTAAAATGTATTGAGTGAGAAATTTAGGTCTGGGACAAGTTGTTATGTTTCAAATTTGGAATGTAGTAATAACTGAATGTAGTAAAAACAGTATGAAAAAAATACATATTTGGTTGTACTTTTACACACAAAAATTAAATAGCCGTTGTTACTAGTGCATAACCGTGGTAACATCTTTGGTTATTAAATGACACTTTCTGAACATCACGTTAACATTAAACATAATTAAAATATAAACCTAGCAGTTGCTCCTGATTGGCTTGACTACAGGTGTCTGCACTGTGTGTTAAATGAAATTTGAAAAAATGCTAGAATCGATTTTAAAAGAAAATAAGCAATAATAATGTGTCAGGAACTGGGTATGGCTCGTATGGTTTTGAAAGGCACATTACTGAACATGCCAGCATGCACAATATGAATGTCAGGGGGCACATTTTCACAGAAGGTACTGATGAATGCAGCACAATAAAATGCTTGAACAAAACAGCTTTGATGGAATTGCGGGAGGTTCCACACAACTGGTCTCTCCCGGCCAGGGCAGCCCCATTCCACAATGGAGTGGCACTACGAACGGACACGCTGCCTCCAGGCCATCTGTTGGCCCCCTTGCTCCTGACTGCATGCTGGCCCATGCCAGCTGCCTGCTGGCCGCCGTCACTGCCCCCGGAGGACTGCAGACATGCATTATGGGAAACAATGGGCTGGGAGCAGGGGACAGATTGAGTTCTGTGAGCAGCACCACTGGTCCGGGCCAAGAGACGAGGCACACAGGAGTTTGTCGTTAAGCCTGAGAGTAGAAATATCTCATGTCACGTAACAGCTTCTAGGCACTGTAAAAGCTCACATATAGCTAAGATTACACGTCGTTAATGAATGAGCCGCCAACCTGTCCACTGTTCTGGGTTGAAGCAGACCAGTCAGGCTCGTGTCTGGGGACACAGCAGATGACAAATTAGCATTCAGTAAGGATGTATGAGTGATGAATGAACTGTTGCTGTCACCATTATCTTACTATACTCTACTACCAAAGATTTTAGTGAAAGACATTATCAATCTAGACATTACCAGTGAATAACAGAAGAGATCTTTTTAGAGATCTGTGCTGGATACCCTTTGCTACAGAATAACAGAATGAATCACGAAGTTCAGCTCTCTGCTGTGTGTATATTTAAAGTTCACACTCATTCCTAAAAAAAAACCCAACTCGGATTATATTAAGCCTCTGTAGATGAAATGTGTGTCATTGCCACTCGTCTGGAGTCAGATATTGGTGAAAAATAACACATCCTGCCAAAAACTGAAGTCATAAATTAAATATACCATTGTATTGTAAAAAAACACATATATGGAAATCAACCGTCCTACATGGGGTTAAGATACAGTGTAAAACTTTTTAGATTACATTTTGAATGGTTATAATTGCCCATATAATCGCCCATGATGACAAGGTGAAAAAATTTTTTTAGAGTATCGGAAATTATGTGAAACACAGATTCTTTTGAATAATAGATTTCAGGTTTTGATTAATTAAGATTAAGTACAGATGTTTAATAAAAAATATTTTTTTAAATAAATAAATAAATAATAACTCCCAAACATGTTTTCCTTCTTCATTATGGCTAATTAAGAAAAAAAAATCAATGCAACAAGTGGTATGAGTGTGAATCCACTCTATATCAGGAACAGGTCTGACATCTGAACTGCATTCACCTCAGTTCCACTTCTTTATCCATGTTTAAATTCTGAACTTCAGCGAAGGCTAAAAGAGGCAGCTGCAAGGTATTTTGCATGTGTTCAATCAAATAAAGGCCCCATACATCACACTAAGATGGACTGCCATGATTAGCATAAATAAGCTTGTACCCACACTACGCCCTTCTGACCAAACCTCCCTGTTTCACTTTCTCTGCCCGTCACATTTGTTGTCACCAGTCTCTTACTAAACAGCTCAATCAGTGATTAGATAATCCTTCCACTTGAGTAGCCAGCACGTGCATGTGTATATACATCTATACACAGGTCACACTTAACCCTTAGTGTCAGATTATAAATGTGAAATTCTGGTCAGTGTTTTTTTGTCAGTATGGTGACCTATGACCTTGCCACACATCTGAATAAATGATGGGACATGCAATAGCCTTTTAGGGACATTTTATTCTTGAACACAGTGTATTGTTCTAGCTGCCGTTACAACAATCCAAAACACTCGTATCAGAGTAATTTTGACCAAGTGTGCAAAACCATTCATGAGGTGCACTGATGTTGTGTTTGTCGCTGAGATCAAGTTTTGTAATTGTCTTTGGGTGAAGTTTCGAAAAGGTTCAACTAAACAAACCGAAACAAACTGAAAGAGCATAATTAAAACAGAACTGTTCTTAGGCTGTTGGTGAGGCTCTATCTCATTCCTCACCTGTCTGCTGCTTAATTTTCTATTTTTTAAGCAGACCAATCAGCAGTAACATATTAAATTCCTCATTTGTTTGTGTTATAGTCTCTGTGCTACAACATTTTAATCATAATGAATTTGAATTAATCCCTTCAGTGTGCTAGTCCACTAGAGTGTGTTGTCTTTAAGATAAACCAATGTGTATTAAACAGTTCTCATACTGCTAATTCTGGGAAGACAATTTTTTTCTAATTTAGACCTCCTAACAGTGCAACAACTTTTATCTCATCTAACTCTGTGATTGCTCTCCCTCTGCTAAATACCAGTTTAACATTTTTTGAGCATTTCTCAAAACAGCTACACACATGCTCCTTAATGCATCAATTGTGATTAACCTAAACTATGTTTATACCCATATAATATAAAGGAACTAATGAGTAGCAGACTGAAAGACTAGTAGTAAAACATATCATATTGCATTTTCCAACTTCTGTCACCTTGCCAAATAACAAAATATGTAACGCTCTCTAGATTTGTTTCAGCTTTTCATTGCCACTAAGGTTCATCTGCCCCTGCCCTCTCTCTCATTCTCTCTCTCTCTCTCTCTCTCTCTCTCTCTCTCTCTCTCTCTCTCTCTCTCTCTCTCTCTCTCTCTCTCTCTCTGTTTTTATCCTTCCATAGCTTGATGCTTTAATAACCCCTCTAATCTGCTCAGTTGTTTCTCATTTATTATTCCTCATTGATTTTCATCATAGCACATGCAGCCTCCCATGAATCATCCTGGGCTGCTTTGCTCACACAAGCTGGCTGATGTTACACCATCCAATTGATTTACTGCTCTGTGCAATACCACAACTAAACTCAAACAGTTATGGCACTAGAGCAGCATTACCCCCAGCACACTACACTGTACTCCTAATATAACACACCCTGTGTAAGGTGGGTATAGGTTTTCTCAATATGAAACTGTTTTTTTTTTCTATCTATGCGATACTAATTTTAGATACCATGCATTTGTATTGTAGCATCGGCAGAGACAAAGAACCAAAAATGTCATTTCTGAGTAAGGAAATTCTCATTATTGCAATGCTGCAGTCTTAATAAACATAAGCACTAAACAAACAAGCAGACAAGGACCTGAACTTGACAGGGGAAATATGGGGGCCATCTAAAATACATGCATTCTACAAGGATGGTAAACACCTTCTAAACAAGATCATAAAATAAGAGAAGATTAGACTAAACCAAACGCAAAAGAACCATCTAAAGCATTAAATTAAACCAAACAAAGGCTGTGTAGATGCACGTAGCATTCTGGGAGTCTTTGTTGTGCTCCTCTCTGCCCCTCTCTGCTTCTCCATCTGGACCATACCCTGATACCATTTATTATGAAGCACAGTAAGATCTAACCTCACAAACTCTGGTGTGAGATGGAAACCTTCTGGGAAGTAAGACTTCCATTTCAAAAGGGAACAAATACAGCACATGTTCTTGGGAAATGTACAAGCACTTGCCATCTCACTACATAGTAACGTGAAAAGTGAAACGCCTGTCTTGTATGTTTTACTCTTCAGACTGTACTCTTTGCACTGGTACTGCATGTCCTGTGCTTCCAGAAGCTGATAAAGAGCAGATTGTCATTTCTGAAAGAGTCCATTAGACTAACAAAGTTCAGTTTTCAGTCTGCCACACTCTCTGTCCTTAAACACCACTCACATGCTGAACTGACCTTTGAAATGACTGCTATTGGATAACCATTAGTTATCCTCCATAGAGTCTGCTAGTATGACAACCATATCAGAGATGTTAAGGAGTGAATATGAGAATATGTGTCTGATAAGAAGTGAAACACTACAGAAGCCATGAGACTTTTCAAGCAAAGTGAAAGGGGTGGCATTTGAAGCCTCTGTAGTACTGACACAATGTCTGTATAAGTACAGTACAGTAAGTGGCAAACTTCAAATATGCTCACAAATACCTCAAATAGCTGATGTTCACTTATTATTATTATTATTTTATCTCTGAAAGATCAGACTTTTGCTTAGAAGTTGATATCAGGACTGAACTGCTCAAATTGCAAACTAAACAATGTGATATATGTGTGTCATTTAAAACCTCGTAGATGTTTTGCTTTGTAAAGACCATCTTTGGCCTTTGTTTTCCTATGCAAATAATTATGGAGGGTCTACAAAAAATTGGATTCTTGGAATTTGTCATTGTGTTTTGTCATTGTTCCTAAATTCAAAATATCACCTGTGGTTTATTTAATGTTTCATGTGTATAACAGTTTAAGGAACCTTTAGTTCTTTCATCTTATTCCATGAAACCTAAACTTTCTAGCTTGATCACATTTAACTTTGACACGATTCAAAAGGAGATCTCTACATGAAAAGGATCCTTGTCAAAGAGTCATATGATGATAAACAGAGTTAAAATATCATTATTGCACTGCATTGTTAATGGAACAGAGATGAGGACATCTCCTGGAGGATAATCAATTCAGGGCCTAATTAATTTCTCATAGACACTAAGGGACTGCACAATGATAATGTATTGATATGTGCCGTGAGCTGTAATGTGGAGGACTGTGGAAATAGCCTGTGGTGAGGCCACTGAAGTACCTGCTAGAGAGTCCACTTAATGGATTAGGGACTGCCTTAACACTGATGGAGTCGACTGTGTCAACATGGCAAGTGCCTCGTGAGACATCGACTAAATCAATGCACTCGAACTTGCGGGGATGGTTTAGAGGTTATGCAAATGAACAAGGCTGATATGTGACATTTTGAAAGCTTAGGATGGATAACCCCCATTAGCAGAGGCTTTGTCAGATCTTAAAAGGTACTTTCCCCACCCATGATGAAGGTTTACTTTACACCTTTTTCTTTTCTTAGTGATTTGTGTAGGACAGGGTCAGTGAGGCTATGAATACAACAAAGGTACTCTCTCTCTCTCTCTCTCTCTCTCTCTCTCTCTCTCTCTCTCTCTCTCTCTCTCTCTCTCTCTCTCTATCTCTCCATATATATGGTAATAACAACTTTCTTAAATTTTGAAGAAAAAAAATATTTGGAAAATCTAAAGTCTGTTAAAGTAAACTCAACATTCTGTAGGCTGTATGTTCAAATACATTTATTGTTTAACATATTGTATACATATATATTGGGTAGTGAATAGAGAGAAAGTGGAAATGTGGAGTAAAGGTTGTTCCAGTGGTGAGGGGGTGATGAGGTCCCCTGTACCTCCCAGTTCAGTACTTCACAATTCAGTGTTTTCTCCCCTGTACCTCCCAGTTCAGTACCTCCCAGTTCAGTACCTCCTAGTTCAGTACCTCACAGTTCAGTACTTCACAATTCAGTGTTCTGCATTGACTCCAAGTGAAAGAACAAGGAAAACATGTGCAGTGTAAGTGTGTTGTAGGACTGGAGTTGGGAAACACTGGCGTTAAGTGAGAGAGTAAAATACAATGGGTCTGTTTCTTGTAGAAGGAAAGTATAGATGTCTCCAGTTATTATTTTTATTTGTTTATTGTATTCATTCATTGCATTGTTTATTGTCGACTTGAACAGAGTATAGATGTCTCCAGTTACACACAGATGATTCCAAGACATCAGGTGGAGAGGTAGGGAGAGCTAGAAGGAAAGAAAAAGTGTGTTATGGATTTATGGACTAGTTGTTATGAAAGAATGATGAGAGATGGTGGAACTGTGTGTGTGTGTGTGTGTGTGTGTGTGTGTGTGTGTGTGTGTGTGTGTGTGTGTGTGTGTGTGTGTGTGAAAGAGAGAGAGAGAGAGAGAGAGAGAGGGCTAATATCTTGTCACGTTGTAGTCATAACTATATTATTCCATGCTTCGCAGGTCGCAGTATAAATAACTGCTGCCCTTTTCTCAGCCACTTGGGGGGAAATATTAAAGAAGTCTCATGTTTCTCATGAACTGCCAGTTCCAAACAGACGTGATGCTAAACCAACCAGATTAACGCCAACCCTCCCCATCAACCAATAATATTACTCACGCCGCGCAGCTGTGAAGCTCAGAGGCGGAGCTTGGTTTGTCACAGACGCTGTGCTTTCTGATTTAACGACATTTCAAAGAGGCGGGATTACGCTCGAGCAAGGCACGCATTTCTCTGGCCGACTTCACTGCCGACATTCGGTCTGTCAGACTGACGAACGTGACAATACACCAATACACAAACACCGTGGCTCCTCCTCTGCGTTGACGTCGTTCTGTTGGTGATTGATTCGAGCAGATGCAAATGTTGCGCTGCTGCGCAAGGAAAGGACGCTGCTGCAAGGTGAGTTCATCTATGTATTTTCTCGAGTGTGAATTTAAGGACTGCATGCGCTGCAACACGCACACAAACGTGCCCATCCTTTGATAAAAATGGGCATTCTGTTCATACACTGTCTTCCTTCGGCACGTCAAACTACTGTTCTAGCTCCGGTGCTACTCTCTGATCGCGAGTCAAGCCCTGAGTATTCGGGAGAGGGACAGTGTTTGCTTTTGCACGCGACGAGTGATAGCGTTCAAGACAGAAAGTTATTATTTTTATTCACGCACGCAGAGGTATTTTGAAGACCTGCTCACGCGCCGCCGTTGTTGCGGTCCCAGTGACATTCTGCAGGAGTGATGAGCGTGGCGAGCACGCACGTACGCCTCTGTCATTCAGAGGGTTTTGTGTTGGACGAGCCAGCAAGCAAACCCCCATAAAAGGAAGAAAATGCCTCACTCTTGCCCGAAACTTCACTCGGTGAATTAGTCAGGCGCTAATGTAGACTGTGCTAGTCCGACCGGTAATTGGCTAAAGTAGGAAGAGTGGTGTTTATACGTTTGTCTTGAAGCGAGCGGGTTGGTTGCTATGTGGTAACTAGGACTTCTTAGGGTTTTATCATGCGGTCTGTCTCTCTTCTTAAGACTCACCTCAATACGCAGCTCAGTACTTTACATGCTTAACGTAGCCTGTGTGTATCATTCGTGTGTGCGCTCGAGCAAAGCACGACAAACGGCTCGTGTTGTGCAGTTTGGGTTTGGTACACCCGCAACGACCACTTCCTTCCTCACTTCACCGGTGTCCTGCGCTCGCAATATCCTCATTTTTCTCTCTGTTAATGATCCTCTACACGAGGAAGACAGTAGGAAGGGGTGTGTACACACTGGCTGTGGAGAGGAAAGGGGGACATTTTCGGTAGATTTATCTCGCTGGGTGCTTATTTGGACCTCGGTTCGATGACATTTTCTTTTGGAGTGCGTGAGGTTGTGCGTATTGTGTGACGGCGTCTAAACAGACCTGCTGAAACCAGTCAAGGTCATGACCGTTAAGCTATACGCGCATGTTCATGTAGACTGCAGATTCAGGCCTAGTTTAAAAACGGCCTAATTTCAGACTTATTCACCCTAATTCAAAAGTAAATAAAATTGTACATTTATTAAAAATTGCAAAATGGCAAATACGTCAAGGAAATGCTTTTGGGAAACCTGTACTCTTTTGTGTCTTTTTAAATGTTTTATAAGAATATCAATTAAGTAATTTTTTTAAAGACAATTAAGACATTTTTATATAGACAAGCTTTTAATTAATATGTTGTATTCTATTGTTTTATATTGTTGTTTTTTGTTGTGAAGCACTTTGTGATTTTTATCTGTGATAAGTGCTATATAAATAAATTTTACTTACTAATTATACCATCATATCAGTAGTCAGTAGCCTGTAAGTGATTACCTTGTATAGATCAATAACTATAAAATGTTATATAGGATAAGTCCCATGTTGTATGAAAAAGTGGAATGTGATGGACTCTGTTGTACTACAGGTTGTGCTGTTATGTTTATCAGTGTTTTGTTCCGGGGGGGCGTTGGTTTACTCCTATGAGGATGTCACACTAACACTGTGTTGTGTGTTATTTTATTGATTCCTCTATTTACCCAGCATGCCGTTGGCACGCAGTATCTCGGTGACCTCCCTCTCGGGTTTGGACGAGTGGGATGAGGAGTTCGACCTGGACGATGCGGTTCTGTTTGAGATCGCATGGGAGGTGGCAAACAAAGGTCTGCTTTGAAATATCTAGAGTGGGTCTGGACCATGCTCGTCTCGGACCCGACCCCAGATCTCAATCTCATATATA
>JAOYMR010000007.1:9133104-9148190 GCA_025802075.1 Tenebrosternarchus preto | reverse complement strand
TGGTGAAGGGTAGTGATAATGACTGGTGAAGGGTAGTGATAATGACGTGATGGGTAGTGATAATGACTGGTGAAGGGAATGATAATGACTGGTGAAGGGTAGTGATAATGACTGGTGACGGGAGGTAGTTAACTCCTAACTAGTGCATGGACCTTTTTCCTAATTTGGCTCACTACCTTTCTTTTGGTTCAGTATATTTTTGTAGTGATCACATAGCATTATCTTCATAAAAGCCTTCCCAACAGGAACCCAACTATTTTTATGTAACTTTGTCAAAACTATTGTCTGAACTTGTAAAGAAGTTCATCTTGGCTCTGTTAAATCAGGTTTGACGTGTGTTACCCACGTCATGGACATACTGCCTATATACTTCTCTTTCTTTTCTTTCTTTTTTACACAATTTTCTTTTTATATATGTCTTACATGGAAAATAGCACAGAATTTAATCCCATTTTTTCTTGTTGTTGCTTGAAAGTGTTTAATTGCTGTAGTCAAGAATGCACCAGCAGACAAAACAGTTCTAACTGAACAACTACCCTTGACCTCAGAACCAAAACCACTAGCACCATGGGTTCCTAAAACCCCCAGACAGTCATAAATCTACTGGGTCTGAAGGTCAAAGGACAGACCGAATGCCAGCATGAGATGTCACACCAAGAAATAACGTGGCAGCCATGCACAAAATTGCCTACACAGATCACAGAAGTCCACCCATCTGTCAGGGGACAGGAAGGGGAGAGCTCAGTGATATTAGCTAATAGATTTCGATGAGGAAACACCAGCCGCTTTGGCCGATTTGTAAATAAAACGTTTACTCTCCAGTCACTCTCAACTGATTTTCTTGGTAGGGAGCACCTCTAATCCCCATCTGATTAAAAGTCATTACAAAAAACAATATGGAATCGGAGGTTCCTACATGACCAGTAAAAACCACTCATAGTGTGAGAGATATAAAAATGAAAGTAACAGAATAATTTTTCACTTCACTATTACAGGCAGAGAGTTGTCTTTTTTGGGCATAAACTACATGCTCACAAACATTTCATGGCCTAAACCAATATATCATTTCAGGGATCAAGTATGATGGTTTTCTGACTGGCAAGTTTATATTTTTGCTGATGGGGCAAGTAGATTAAATACTATGGAATGGTGAGTAATAGAGATGCTTTTCCTCGTTTCAAACCCCCCACCACCCCAGGCCCCAGATGTTCAAAACATCAAAATGCTGACACGGGGCTTTGAGGGCTTGCACTCATTTTACAGAATATGTATTTTTATTATACACCATCCTTAGATTAGTTGGTGAGAGGTGGATGATTGGGAGGGGGGGGGGGGGGTGCAGTAAAATCCTTTTGCTTCTCTTCACCAGCAGTTTCTATTTCAGCTTCTGCAACTCATGCCTGATGTGTCCCATCTTGGAAGAGTCAATCTTCTTCACCACGGAGTATCCCTCCCTCCCCTCCCTCCCTGGGGACATCGTTTATTCATGTATCAGATTTATTTTTTGCTGCTGCGGCCTCCTAGGATTCGCGTTGCATTTATTACAGGGGTAATGAAAATTGAATTCATTCAGTGAAGCCCTGTATTCATTGTGTGACTGGGGTATACTGTGGAGCCAAACGTCATGAGAAGCTCAAAGCTCACCCCAGAAGCCCAGCGCAAACTTCCCAAGACAAGCAAAACACAAACACGTCTCATACAAAAAATAGAACTTTTATAGTGTTTGGGTTTTAAATACTGTGAGGACAAGTTTGCTGATAAACATCTGTTCAGCTGAAGATAATGACAACATTGAGCCTACTTTTGTGCATTTTCTGAGAAGTGCACTGTTAATCTATTGATCAGGAAGAGTGGGAAAGATAGACCTTTTCGTTTTTATCCTCACATTGCAAAATCACACAAAAGCTAACCAAGTGCTAGTAGATTATTTTAAATCAATGTCCACAGAAAATGTTGCCCTAAAGTTATTTTGGACAGTTTTCCTTTCTTTATTTTCAGATGTCTTACTTTAATTATAACACAAGTTTTCTGGGCATTGGGAGTGGAGTTAGATCTGTGGCTAATATCTAATACTAGAAATAACTACATATTTCTGGAGATATTTTCTTTTAAGTTTTTTTTTTGGAGGGGGGAAGGGGGGTTGTTTTTGTTGTTGTTTTTTTTTGTTGTTGTTGATTTAGTCATGTTTTGAGGGGTTTCTCTCTCTTTATATACTATTTTCTTCATTCTTTTGTGGTTGCCATCATGTGAAATTGGCCTGTTCTGTTCATACTAATAACAGTGGTTATAGCATAAGTGGAAGTAAATGGGTGTGTGAGCATAGCGATTCATCAATGTTCTCTTGACCTTGGCACTAAACTCAGGTGAAACACAGCAGCTTTACATTCTGATTTATAGGGCGCTGATAAATTCCTGCATGTTTCACTACATGGTTTTTTTTTTTCCTTTTTTTCAGTCACATACATGACACATTTCACCATGCTTGATAAACAAGGCCTATTGCATAATAAAGAAACTGTTACTTTTGAGACTATAGCGATTTTATGAAGAATATACTCTATGGAGATTTGCAGGTAATTCATACTTACCTATAGTGACAGAATTATAATAATATGTTTATTGAGTGCTGCTTTATCCAACAGATTGTAGCTCTTGGTATGAAACGAATAACCATGACTGAGCATCTTTTCTTCATTAAAGTCCATTTCATTTTCCCTCTGTTCTTTCAGCTCTGTGCAGCTCCGCCTCTTTGGGTTTCACTCTTTAACTGCTTTCCTTTTTTTCCAAAGTCATGTCTGTAATTTATCACTCTTGCGCAGTTTCTCTCTTTATCTTCTTGATGGGCTTAGCTGCTCCAAACTAGTGTTTGTCATTCAGAGGACAAGGCTTCCCTCTTATATGACTGTCTGCCCTGAGCAAAGAATAACAGACATGGAAAAAAGAGAAAAATGTAGCTGGGTCATTGAGAGCGCGAGAAAGGTGGAGTTAAGGCTTTTAATCGAAGTAAACATCTCTTCTGTAAGTGTAATGCTGCTTATGATGTGACAGCTAAAGAAATGCTATCACTGTGTTTGGCAGAGATCCATAACAAATCACTTCTTTACTTTAAACTGAGCAAGTTTAGGTAACAGTTTGCAACACAATTGATAACTGAAAACAAAGTGATAAAAAGATTAAAACTAGTGCATAGTACTAACACAACAGATTAATAAATCAAAATGAACCAGTGTGCCTGTGTGTGTGTGTGTTTGTGTGTGTGTGTGTGTGTGTGTGAGAGAGAGAGAGAGAGAGATGAGAAAATATAATGTTGACAGAGTTTACAGGAGATCTAATGACAGCACAATTACACTCATTCGTATGTACAATGTAATGCTGACAGGAGATCAATGTTAGGAGATAAACTTTGTGGCTTTTAAATGTGAATTCAGCTGAGCCTTTTCTGTGTACAAGGCTCATCCTTGAAATTCTTGCTAATATTTTAGCTCACTGCATTTTCTTCTTATTTTCAATTATCTATTAGTGGTGGGTTCAGCCTCATGGTTTAAGTTTTGTCCTGTTGTGTTCACAAGCTGTGAGAACATTGTGTCTTCCATCTGAAGCTCCCAGTATTGTCAGTACCAATTCATTAGAGTCATGAAACCAAGCACAAAGTCATGTCAAGGGACATTTTACTTCCTATCTTTTCATTTTATTTTCCCCCCAAACATAAGGTCTCTGGATATAACATAATATATATAATATAATAAACTATCTTTACAAACCATACAGCTCTTTGAGCCATAAGTGTAGCCAACATTCTATTCCTGGATCACAACAAGCAGTGCTAACCATTGTAGTTAAAAATGCCTTAACAAGCAGTGCTAACCACTGTAGCTAAAATGCTGTATCCAAAGCTGTTTAAGCTCAGCTTTGCTCCAGTGCCTTCCTTCCTTGTGCTTTTCCAGCATGCTAATTCAATTAGATCTGCTCCTTAATTATTCTAATTGATAAATTATAGCTCAATTATGTCACATTACAACCATATAAATGCTAAACACTCATATATGTGACAAATCACTATTGTACAAATCACTAATCTGACAAATGTGATGCTGTTTTGTGTGTATTTCGGTGGGGAAGAGTTGTTGCTATCCTGCTCAAACAGAAGAGTGTGAAGGTTGTTCTCAGAATAGTTACAATTGCATACATTATTTTGTTCTGTCTTAATCACCACAGTCCCAGTCAATTAAAGATAATTTAATCTGAGCAACTAATCAGGGAATTGGGGCCTGCACAATTTAAAAAGCACACTGTAATTACTTCTAAAATGTATTATCTCGCTCTCCTCTTCACACTGGGGCACGACTGGAGAGAGACTTCCAAGGGGCCCCACACAATTAGAGCACTCCAGTTTACTTAAAACACAATGACATCCACACACTCATTTTGATCCAACTCTACAGAATCTTCGTTGTTTTTCTTTTAGTGTGATGGCCCGAAGCCCTTCGGTGTATCGTGGCTGTTGGTTCTTTGTTGTTGAAGGTTTGTTTATGCTCTAGAAATATTCCAGATCCCCCCTGTGAGATGTGACAGGTAAAGAAGAATACTTATAGCAATAAGTGTATATTTAAATCAAGACTATTGAAGAAATAAAATGTGTGCCAGATATGGAATGAAAACCACGTGGGCTTGTGGAAGAGGCCAGGTAGGGTTAATCAGAAGCACACTGTGAGAGAAACCAAAAAGGGTGAAGTTTACAATAACCCTGTGTGCCTGCTGTGGACTATGTTTACTATGACCTGCAAGATGCACCTCCACATAACCTTTTATACACAACACCTCATCTGTCTCACATAACGTGGGTGTGGGCTACAACACTGGGAAGCTAAACAAATAATTAAGTCAGAATGTGGACATGTGCGACTGTAAGGAGAGGGGGAGAAGTGTGAGGGTCTCGCTGTATGATATAGCACAGAGGGCAGTCAGGCACCACCCCTTGGAGACCTCATTAACTGGTAAACCCCCACCAGCAGATGCTGTTCATTGTAACAATTCCTCTCCAGTGGAGCGTCGCAGCAAAGCAGGAGGACGAGAGGCCACGCTGGGGCAGGAGGAAGGTTTGAACCCAGCCTGGGAGCACAGGGCTGGGAGAGCACAGCTGCCACTGGCTCGGATCACCAGCTTAGGGAGATTAAAGTGCTCTACACAGGCCTGGCTGCCGCCTACGTGCTTGTGGACATGAGTTTCTGTCAGACACTGATGGCTTTCACACTCTTATGAGAGGAAATGCTAATGAAAAGGTGTCCAGACTATTACAAACATCACAACAGGTCTGGGAAGGTCAGATAAGTGGAATCTTGACCCTGTAGCTGTGTGCTATCAGACAAAAAAGAAAAACAGATAAGTGGCTTAGTGATAGCAAGGTGACCACAGTAGTGAATTGGATTTCAGCTGTTTACCAGGTGTTATGGAAATTACTAAGACATGCTGACTATGAAGGCAGTACATTTAAATATACTTCAGCACCTCACAAATTAATTAAAGCCACAGATTAGACATGTAATTCTCCTGCTGTTCTTGTTTTAATATGTTGCAAGCTGAAAGTCAGCAGTAAAGTACAATGTATGTATGAATAGAACTCAGATGATATTATTGATCTTCTGGTGTGCAGTCTGACCTGTATGGTAGATTCAGTCCAACACTATAAATCCTAGTTTTATATTGATGCAGCCACCACTGGACTATAGAGAGTGGGTCAGTGGGAGAACAGAGAAGTAAACATCAAAAACTCCCAGAATGTCATGTGCCTCTCTGCAGACTTCATTTAGTTCAAAAGTGAGGTGCTGTAAATACTTGCATGATCAATTTATGTGGGATGTGTTCAGTTCAGTCCAGTCATGTCATTTTGTTTAACTAGTCTGTCAGAAGTTGGTCTACCATCTGTTTTTGATTATCTTCCCCTTTTTACAGTTCAATTCTCCTTTCTGATGGTTTTTTTGAAGACCCAGTGTTTAATAAAAAACATTTCCATTCTCTGGTTCTTCTTCTGCAAGGATGCTGCAACATTATTTGACATTTTTTACACTTTAAAAAAATATTTTTCACACTGAAAGGGATTTTTATCAAGTTTTATGACAAACCATTATTCCAAGGAGAAGGTGCTCATAATTTTGCCTGTGCTTTCTGAACAGATATTAGCATTCAGCATGGATGCTGTTTAAACGCTTCAGAAATTAATGCAGAAGTAAAAGTATAGCTGTTGTTTCGCAGGCGACTAAAAATGTCTAGAATGTTGTTGAGAAGACTGCAACCAGAATATTCTAGAAGCAAACCCAATACCCTATCAGGTCACAGACTGGAAGAAAACACTTGGATAAATCACAATATGACGACTATTCATATTGTTCTCTTGACATTAAATATGAATATGCAGAACTGAAAGTACAATATACAATGGCAAACCTTCACCTTTAACTGGTCAACATAGCACATTTTATCTGCCACACTAAAGTGTCCTTTGCAGACATTAATGAGAAAACAGAGCCCATTTTTTACCACTTGGCTGACAAAGGTGATGGTACTACCAACTAAAAAGCCAAGTGCTAGCAAATTATTGAGCCATTTAGGTTGTTGAATTCCAAAGACAAAGTAACCATCCTGTGTGCAGAAAAGAAAATAGACGTCCCAATGGTCAATGGCAAAGACTCTGTTTCTACCAGGATTTCTGCAGGGACATTATTAAATAATTCCACCCACTCTGTCATTCTCTCACAGAACTTTCCATGGCTCCCTCCCTAGATAGCAAAGAGCTGTTGAGAATTATTCTGCTATATACTGGAAGACATGGAGATGCTGCTGGTGGAGCTAGTCTGGGGTATGATGCGTGGTTGTGAATACAAGCTATATGTTGTTTTTGCTTTCAGCCTACATGATGGCTAAATTATAGCATACAAAGCCTTGGTTTTCTTTTGGCTGCTCAGAATTTTTCTTTTTCTTACCCAGTGAGTGGTCAGTATACATTTTATTGTTAAGTTGTTGTGTTTTTGTTTTGCTAGATTTAAATGTACAACTATTTTGTTCACAGTGTCAAGGACCTATAGATATTATTTTTACATGGTTGGAAATACATTTCCAACTCCACTAGGTTCTTAAATAGTGAGGTTAGGTGTGTGAAACTAAAAACACTTTAACTTTACACAGCACAATGACAATTGTGCACAACGTCCAGAGTCTCGGTTCTTCTAAATTTCTTCAGCATTGTTTGATACAGTGAATCATGCGCCAAAAAAAACGAAGCCATTTTACTGATAGATTAACAAAACCTTTACACATGTTTTCTTATTTATATATTTCTGAGATGATAGTCAATCCACAAACCTGCTTTTTTAGAAGTACAGTTCAAACGGTCATGTGTCTGATGCCATGCTGATCTGCTGACTGTCTTCCTGCAGAATGATGGCTCTCTGAAACAGCCCTTTGTCTCACAGCTGCAGGATCCTCTTTGCTGGACTTCATACTACACACAGTGTGTATGTCTAAGCTATCATTACTCAAGCAATTGGTTTTTAGTCAGGAATACACCAGTGTACTCAGTTTCAAGCTATACGTTTCCCTCGGTCAAAAGTACAATGCTTATTTTTATTCATTTTAAAATATTGTAACTCATGTTAAATACCACCCACTAATACCATTTTGTAATTCACTAGGGTTCTCAGAAATTGGTTTAAAGGAACAGCAAAAATATCTTACAGTGTGTGTGAGTATGTGTGTGCATATGCGTCCGTGTGTGTGTGTGTGTGTGTGTGTGTGCCATGATTTTCCTACTCCTCCTCCAGGCTGTATGATGCGTGCTTCTCCTGTCTGACTCAGACAAGCAGTTTGGCCTTGGGTACCACTCATACATGCCGTAATCCTCAGGGATTAAGACAGAGAGCTTCTTCAGCATTTGATTGTGCAGTATTAAAAATAGAATGCTTCACTGAACATGGGCCATAAACAAATCGCTCCTGTCCCCACTTCAATAAAACAAACAAGGGTACACTCCTACTCCAGGGTCCATGAAGGGAGAATGCTTTCACTGCTGCTTGGGAATGATTACCCTGGCAGATGGAGAAGGCCCAGGGTGAACCAGGCTCCTGGCATACTCAACAGACCGTATGCACTGCAAATTTTGCATGTAAAATCTATTTTTCAGTATGCAGCTTTGGTTTGCATTGAAATGTGCAGCTTTGTTTGGGACTGAAATGGCTGCGCATATTAACATTCATTTCATCAGTAGTGGTAGTTATGTGGTCTATGGTACAGACATATGGAGACCAAAAACACCCGCATCTTGGCAGTTTCTCTATCTTAAATTGATGCCAGAAAATGTGTGCAAAATGTGATTGATTTATCATAGTAAATAACCCTAGCCCAGAGACCAGAGCACTGCACATATCTGGAGGATACTGATTGCAAAGCTAAACATGCTCTATAGTTGCTCAAAAGGATTTAAAAAGAGCAGGTGGCTATCTCCTAAGTGGAACCTTGAACATATTAACGCATGTGAATGAATTAAGAGACTGAAAGGTACATTGAAAGATTTTGCTAGTTTTTCCTCAAACATTTCCTCAGTCATTAACAAAACATTCTGCAGTGCAGTCAGCATTGCATTTTTTTTTTTCTTCTAATTCTGCTGTATACCCAAGACATTTAATAACGGCAGAATACGTTAACATTTGTTTCATTTTAAGACGAGAATGCACTTCTATCCAACATGTGCTAGCATGCCAGTCCCTCCCTTTGTCTGAGTGAGTGGCAGCACTGGGCCTTCCCCCAGGCACCTGCTCTCCAGCTACACAGCAGGAATCCCATAATAGATTGATTGGGATCCCGAAAGAGCAATAAAACAAGTGCATTTGAAAAGAAACAGAGAATCCGCTCTGAGGCCCGTCAGCTCCCTTAGAGCCTGCTTAGCCAGGCATCAGCACAAACTGAACACTGTGTCAAGGTCAGTGGATAGATCGCTACTTAAATTAGTCATGAGCGGCATCATCGCTAGGCAACCTCAAATACACTTCCGCATCATTGAGCCACAGTACTGTAAACACTTTCTCATCCGACACACATCACTAGCACACGCACACACACATACAGACACACAAACACACACGTGTGCACACGCATGCACGCACAAACATGTGTGGCATTCATCAGAATTTATTGGATCAGTGCTGTTTTTCTTTTTCTGATGGTTCATGTGGAAACTTGCAGGATCCCAGTCATCGCAGTACTTTGGTTAAACATTCCTCTCTGCTCAGTGTACTTTACATATCAATAGTAAACAGGTACAACCAAACTTGCTTAGGGATGAGTAAAGAGTGTTAAAGTGAAGCTTGGATTTTTCTACTTGCTAACTTCTACTCTTAGGTCATATCTCAAGTCTGCATTTGGCTCCTATCAGATGGCATCCTTTGATATATTTCTGAAACTCAGAGGTGGCACTGCTAACAGGGAAATGTTCCCAGCAGAAGCACTGGATGCACCTACAGCCCAGTAAGATCCTGCTGCTCCTCTTCCCATTAAACCGAACACCCTCCTCTCTCCTTTTTCCTCTGAAGGGAGCCACTTAGAGAGGCAGGTACTCTTTGGTTTGCTCAACACTTAAAGAAGACAAGCTGATTGTGTGGAAAGAGTCAGCAGCAAGCATTGTGCAGCTGGGAAATGCTCTCCTGCAGTCTGTGCTGCCTTAACTGCAACTAAAGCCCCTCATTAAATACAACTCACACCCACGCCAGTCTCTCTCCACCACTGAGCTTTCAGCAGCCTTTAATGGCCTATTGCCACTTACCAAGACAGTTACCCCCCAAGACAGTTACCCCCCAAGCTAATAGAAGTGTCAAACATTCTCTGAGATCAAATGAGCAATTATGATGAAAAAAAAAACACTAATAAAACTGAAGTACATCTTGCAGAGATTTTCCCATCGTTAAAACTGTAAACATTAATGTTTTTAAAGTGTGTTTCTGTTTGTTTGTCACAGTATAAACGAAACTGACTACTGTGAATGTCCCACTGTGGTTTTTCAATATGAGAATGTAAGTGACCTAATTAAATAGTCAAGGTTTTTGGGTTGTTGGAAATTTGCTTATTATTGATCCATCTACCACCTCCTCCGCTGGGATCCAAAATGCAGCACTATTGATCCAGCTTGGCCAGGCACAGGCCAGCACTACAGTACTTTTTTATTCCACTCATTAGGCATTGATCTAGCTAAACTTTTTATTTTCCAGTCAAATGACTTCAGTAGGGTGGATGGCAGATTTCATTCATACAGTCAAGAGGGATCTTACTTACTTACTTTTTCAGACATATTGCAACAAGCCATGCATTTGGACACAATTAAATGATTCAGGCTTGTAATCTCAAAATCGATAAGTCATATGCTGCAAATCAAGTATGCCTTTTCTTTTCTTGGGTTGTATATTTGTTTGGAAGACTTTAAACAAGTCTTTAGTGGTCTAAATGGCATTAATAGGGAGCCTTGTGTCGTATTCCAGTCATGAACGTGTTTAAAAACAAAAACAGGCTTCTAATTTTCTAAACGTGGAATCAGCTTCAAGGTGCAGAGCCTTTGTGGGTTTGATTCGCCACCCCTTTGTTGCTGCACTGAAGAAAGAATAAAGACAGAAAGCTGTGTATCTATTTTTGTATAGCAACAACTCTCTGCAGTCTTGCTCGTAAGATGTTGAATTTACAAGACAAAGCCAGCCGGCACTGTGGAGGCATGCTGAGCTGCTCTCCTGACAGATGGGTGAGAAATGAAGGATGGCAAGTTGAAAAAAGACAGCACAAAGCCCTACAAGCCAAGGTAACACTTTGGACAAGATGTCCGCCACAAGAAGATCAGTCATGGCTCGCCACAAGTCAGTCATAGTTCTGTCACTCATTGTCTTTGTGTAGTCTTTAGAGCGTGTTCATTGTCTTTGTTGAGTCTTTGTGTAGTCTTTAGAGTGTGTTCATTGTCTTTGTTGAGTCTTGGTGTAGTCTTTAGAGTGTGTTCATTGTCTTTGTTGAGTCTTTGTTAAGTTTGGACACACCTACGTTTATTATTATTATATTCTACATTGAAAAACAGGGAACATATTAAACCAATGAAATTCCCGTTTTACTTTGATGGCAGCTTTACACACTCTTGGTGTTCTCTTAACAGCTTCATGACACACCGACCTGTGATGCTTTTTCACCAGTTCTGAAGAAATTCTCACATCAATCAAATTCATATAAAGGAAATCAATTCATCAAGGCTATCAAGGCTAACACCTTTACCAATTTATATATGTCATAGAAAGAAAGATAAGCATAATTCATTAGATTAAAATACTATAGTTATTATTAAAAACATGCATTCTGTTAAGGGGTATCCAAACTATATGTCTTATATATAATGCATTTTTAAAAACTACTTTTACTGATTATTTTTTTTGCATTTCTGCACGTTAATCAAAATTGCAAACTTTGTTTTGTAGACATAAATAATATTCAAGAGGTTTATTAAATCTTTTTTTAGACCGAGTAAATATTTAATGGGGCTATTCTAAGCAGGTCTACACAATGATGTCATTCTCATTTGCTTTATTGTTGTCAGTGAGTCAATTCAAATATTTACTTAGATAAACATTAGTGTTTTAGTAGCTTTACTAGTGTTTAACTGTTCTTTATGCAGATTATGGAGCCTTGGTGTCACTAATACTGTCTTCCTCTTTCATTTAAACTGAGACAAATATGTTGCTATATAAGAAACTGGAGGATTTACGGTTAAGCTAAAGCCATTTGGAATTTCAGAATGTGTAATTGTTTGTGGAACTGATCCTTGTATGAACTCTAGAAAGTTGATTTACATTTTTATACATTATAGCAAACAAAGCCTTAGAGACAGATATGTTTAAAGTGTGCGAGTGCATATGTGTGTGCATGTGTGTGCTTGCATGCATGTGTGTGTGTGTGTGTGTGTGTGTGTGTGTGTGTGTGTGTGTGTGCGCACAAGTGGTCATGTGCATTTATGCACAAGCACAAGCATGCAGCTGCGCACTTGTTACTGACAGTTCAATCTTCTAATAATGCTAATAATAGCCATTTACATTTACAGCATTTAGCAGACACTCTTATCCAGAGCGACGTAGAAAAAGTGCTTCGCTGTTGACTCACAGAATGCATCCAAACCAGTTCAGTACACATGTGAACTAGATCATTGATTGAATACAAGAATCGTGCAAATCCTAGTATGAGTTTTATTAAACAATGATATAGTAACAAATAGGTACTAGAAGTTACTCAGCATGGGTAAGAGCGATGACCACAGCTCTGCTAACCATTACTCTATGAGCACCTATCTAAACAGATGCTCTATATATTGCTCAGTACTGCTCAATAATGCAAAGACTTGGAATTCGCAGGTAATCTGATCCCTCCATTGTAAGAGCCATACCATTCTACAGCCACATGCAAAGTGTTTTGAAATGGCAGAGCTAATGTGCTCCATGGTGTGGCAGTTAATATTCATCTATGTCTGGTTCCCAGGGGTAGCAGAGAGACTGGTGTGTGGCAGGGACTCAAGCACAGGGCTCTGTCTCAGTGTGCCTGCTGCCTGCCTGGGCCTAATTAATGCCTCCTCCATCAGCAGTGCTGGCACCTTCACTCTGTCTGAGAGAGCCACTGGCATGGCAAATTAGGAGCATCTCCACGCCTCTGCTGGTGTGATGAAGCCACAGAACGGCATCCGCCCTCGTCCACCGTGCACGTGGAAGCAGTGATGAGGCACGAACTTTGTCATTGCTGCATTCTCAACCTGAGGCAGCTCCAGCTCTGTGATCAGTGATTAAAATACAATCTTTTTCGTCACATACTGTTAGTTAACATTATTCCTAACATTTAACTGCAGAATCCTGGTCACGCCTTTACCCTCCAACCAGCCTCCAGTGAACTACATTCCCCAAAATCCTCTTGTCTGTTTCCAATCCCCTGATTATTAGTTTCACATGTGTCTAGTTTAGCCCCATGTCTCTGTCTATAAATACGTTCCTGCTCCTGTTTGCTTTTGTGACGTCTCGTTAAGCCCTGTCTTGTGTTTCCAAGCTGGTTTCCCATTCTTCTTACCTTTTGTATTCGTGTTTCAACCTATACCTGTTCCTTTCATTGTTACCTTTTGCCTGTCCCTAGTCAGGTTGGTTTGCATGGTTTATTACCTTTTCTGCTGCTGATCGTTTCCTGGTTTCTGATATTATGTTTGAACTGCCTTTTGTATATATATGTACATATGAAAACTCAAGTTTAGCCTGTGCTTCTGTCTACAAAGCCTGACAATCTTATTATCTATCTTCAAAGATGATCCAGTAATGCCCAGGCTAATATTAAATAATATTACTGTTAATTCATGTTATCATGTTAAATAATATAGATGTTAAATAATATGTTAAAGTTACATATAGAAGGATCATTGAGGCAGTACAGAATATCTCATCAACATAGTCATAATAGTGTTCAAAGCCAATTCTAAAATATTATAATAAAAACAGCAAAAGTATGAATAATACGTGGAGTGAGTCAGAATGATTAAAGATTTAATGATATTATACACACACACACACATGTATAAATACACAAACACAGTAGGTAAACAGATATATCAACACATTAGGATTATATAGCAACGGTTGTGCTAATGGCTGATACTAAACTATGGATATGTTGTTACTGTTGTAGATTGGTGTGGTTTGGTTGTGGTTACTGAAAGTCAAAGGACTTTCCTTTGTGACACTGGGCACATTAGTGTTACGCTGCCGTACAGGAAGCACAGGTATGCTACTACATCGTCAACATTAATGAAAGAAAAATGATTTCATTGGAGAATTCACATCTTAATCCTTATCTGATTGGGAAGACAAAAATCATTAGCCATAGAGCCTCACTCCCGAGTTCACTGTGTTTTACTCTTCATGAATCCTGCATCAGAGGCCCTGTGTGCCCGGAAGCAGGGTGAGAAGGTCCAGCTCCCCATCGCACACGCTGGTGCGCTAGGTCATCTCCATGTAGTAGAAAAGATGAGAAAAGCATCTCAAACTAGAGATTCAGAGCCTCCCTAGGGTCTGCGCTGCATTGCTTGTGATCAGCTGGGAGCTCAGCAAGCTGAAGTTGCATTAAGTTCTTAATCTGCTGAGTTTTGCCATAGGCAACGAGGTCAGCCTTACAGTCAGCAACGAGAAACTGCCAAGTGCTCCTTGCCTACACAGAACTCACAGATGGCCTTTTCTGAGACTGGGCAGAATGAACAGAATTCTCACTCATGTTGACTCCTCTCAGTCAAATTATTAATTCCTCAGCAGAACTCAAACCTGAAGTTTTCAGCTAAAATTCAGATTTGAATCCCCACTGTGGTCTTCTTTTAAAGACTGGAAATATGGAGTAAATTTTTACATTAAGCATACATTCATTCATTGGCATCACCTCTGTGCTTTCTTGACATACTTGAAGAAAATTAATAATTAGTCTATATTCATACAATAGGATGTAAGATTCCAGCTCTAAATGTAAATGTAGGAGTTAAATATTTAATAATTAGCACCTACAGAACAGCCATATACTGGGAAAACTGTTAACACATATCAAATAACATCTGTACATACAGGCACTCATTTGTACCAATCTGTCTGTTTACTGATTAGTAAAATGATGTTCACTGTTAGCAAATACTCCCTAAGGATTTAGTTTAATGACTGTCTTTAACTTAATTATTTTAATGACTGTCCTGTCATGTTGTTCATTTCTGAATATATTCAGGATGCTGTGCATCATCATTTTGGCACAGGGAGATGATCCCCTTTTTAATTACAACATGGTATAGATTTCTTAGTTGTTGAGGACAGAGCTTACAATTAATCAACCACAATTTAACGTTTCATGGAAAGTGTATCACTAGGCTTGTGCACACTTGTCAACAAGCCATATAAACATAGATTATTGTTATCAAGTCAGTTAGATGTTGTTCAGTGTTTTCATTACTTTTTGAATGTTCTTCAGTAATATGTATCATAAGCAAACCAAACAAGCAGGTTTCATTTTACTATGAGACA
>JAOYMR010000007.1:9091705-9119779 GCA_025802075.1 Tenebrosternarchus preto | reverse complement strand
TCTCACCCCCCCTTTGCCTCTCCCTTTTCTTCACTTGCTTCTCCCTCTCCGCCTGGGGTTCCCGGGGGCCCGGCCGCCGGGGGCCCCCGCCCCCCCCCCCCCCCCCCCCCCCTTGTGATCATCTCTGTGTGCATATCTCAAATTGGTTTAGAGTGAGTTATAACTAAAACAAATGTAAAACATCTCAAACCATTCAAAGTAAACATCTCAAACCATTCAATACAAGACTTATATTGAATGGCGCTGTTCTTGTCCTTGGTCCCACCCTTCATAAAATAAAAAAAAAACATAACTGTGCTTACTATTTGAAAGATAAGATGGTATAATAGTTATGTACTTCCTGTTCCTACTGTTTCAAAGATAAGGTGGCATATTGATGCGCATTGAAGAGTTACGCTCTAAGCGTGGAAAGTCCAAGCTCTCCTTGCTTGTAACAAAGTAAATCATGCCACACTGTAACAAAATGAAATGAATAAGTAATCTGAAAACATTAAAAACAAAATAAATAGCTCAAACCTGGGTAGGAGAAACCTGGTATATTGTCATTCACCAACAGGTGGTGTCAGAAGTGTCAGAATGCATTACTGTCACTTCCTTTTAGTGCAGTGCCAGTGAAAGTGTTCTTTACCCACAAGACTAGTCAAAAGGCCAAGTGCAATATCGAGGTCTATATTTATGCCTTTTGAAATTGAAAGAAGAAAGAAAATATTCAGTAAAATGGCTCAACAGTATTAGAAGGACTGCAGTTTGTGATAGACTCAGAATAAGTGGGAAATGACTAAGATTAATGCAAGCAACGGTTTCATTTGAAAGTTATGTCAACGTTTATTTGAATCATGTTGTAACACAAAGAACAGACCTGATCTCTTCTGAATTTAAACTGCAGCTAAATTGGAAATAATGAATCACTTTGACAGTGGCAGCCAAAACACCAATAGCTTGAGCTAAATGGCTTTCATTCTTTCTTAGATTTCAGCTGTGGTTTTTTTTTTAATCGTAGGAAAATTAATTTTTGTGATACTCAGGCAACCTTGAATACAAGCACCATTTTATTAGTATGGCAAGCAAGGACATTAGTGATCAAAGATCATCTTTGACAAAACATATATCATGTTCAGCAGTAGAGGTCATGTATTTATGGCCAGAGAGGTACAGGTCACAAAGAACCTGTGCTTAAGAAGTGATGGTTTCTACATTAGGTTGACCTCTAGAATGGTTACCATGGTAGCTTAATGGGGGGAGGGGATTTGGGGGAGTGGATGTCAGTGAGGGAACTCATCTCTGTTTGCTTTAGCTCATTGCCCAGCAGTAATATCAGCCCAGGAGACACCTGGGACCATCGACACTAGACCTCAGAGGGGGTAGTGGGTTGGCAACCTGCATTGATTAGTTTCTCCAGCATCCGGAACTTCACTCAGTACACACCATTAACCTGGGACCCTGAGAACAATGTACATTAGCAAGCTTACACATATTCACCTGTGCAGAACAGTCACACAACTACAGCAATTACTGAGCACATAGAGATTCCAACAGACCCACTCAATAGCCCAAAATGGACGAATTGATTAGTCTCACCTATAAAATATTTTCAGATTTTAATAGGTTAGTGACATACCATATTCGCAATAGATGCACTTCTTAACCAATGGTTTTGTTTGCTGTCAAACAAACAATCATGACTGTAATTTAGTGTCATTAAGATTACAATTATCATAATTATTTTGTGAGGTATGCTAAATGTAATCTATTTAAGCTAGTCGTAAAGTTTTTATACTGACATTAACTGTCTGTTTTGGGGAAAGCATAGTTTACTTTGAGGGGGGCTAAAAACTCAGATTAGGAAACGTGCAATATTTGGCCTTTAACTTCCCACTGAGGTGTCAGGTTACACAGGTAAATCCCAGCCTCTGCTTGCGTGTGGACAAACAGGTTGTGCATGAAAAAATTTCTTAACCAGGAAGCGGATAAGAAGGAATGGCGAATGGAGGAGTAGAGTCCTCCCATTCCTTTTTTTCATAAAGCTGACTTTGTTCAGCACTGTGATAACAGATGTTTTATACGATCCACCAAGAAACAGACTGAAAATGCTGGCTTCGTCAGTTACACAAGGTAGGGCTTCATTTAAAATGATCTTCGGAGTGCCTGTAGCGTCCACTTCTGTAGCCTTAGTTATTCTGAACTGCACTTTGATGTGTTTGTACATGTCCCTTTTGTATTCTTACTTAGTCAGCTTGCTAGTTAGCTTTACATAAGGAAAACCCACAGGGGAGCAGTTGGCCGCTATTTTCATTTTTTCATGGCAGTACGTGGTTGTTTTAGACGCAAGCCACTAAATAAAGCCTTAGCTAGTCGGTAAAGTACAATCACTAACACTGCACACCTACAGTAATTTTGGATCTGTGATTTGGTTTTACTTTCACAAATATCCATTATATGCTATGAAACAGTTCGCCTTGACGGAACGATCCCATGCCTTAACGTATTACATAAGTTGTGATTTGAATACGACACGCAACCTAATTAATTCTATTTAAAGAAGAAAAATACAGTTGCTTACACAATATAGTTATCTTGAAAAATGTTTAGTTTGTCTTGTGTTGGCCTTGTACCTGTTCTGTGCTTATCCTTGTGTCCTACATTTCCCTGACCAACACAGAAATAGATGAGAAGTACCAGTATACAGTTAAGATGAAGTCGGATCTCTCCTGATGAAACGTTGCTCCTAACCAAAAGTCACACTAAAGAATGCAACCGACTTGCCAACATCACACCTCAGAGCTCCAGCTGAGGGTGGACTTCTTCCTAAAACTAGGCTATTCTCGGCAGGAGGTGCAGGCAGCACTGCTGAAGCTGGGCTTGGGGACCGACACAAACACGGTTTTAGGAGAGTTAGTTCGCACTGGAGCAAGGGCCTCCCCCACGGCCAACCAGGAGGCTGAAGAGGGTGGCTCTCTTCAGGCCCACCGGGCAGGAAGCTCTGCCAGGAGCAAGGAGACTTTTCGGGATACTCAGCACTCTGCACAGGAGGACATGGCAGAAACAGACAGTGAACTGAAACCCATTGTGATTGATGGAAGCAATGTGGCCATGAGGTAAGTGCACAATGTAAAACAATAAATAGCTTATTGATGCAGTTTTCTTTTTTTGTTTGTTTGTTTGTTTGTTTTTTTTGAGTCAGTCAAGTCCTTGTGAATATGCAGCTCAAGAGATTAATCACAAAGAATTTGAAAAATACCAACAATCCTATTTATGAATAACACATGAATACCACAAAATTAGTTACTTTTTGGTAGATAGCCAAGACTAAGATGTTTTCCCCTGTTTCTCTATCCACTATTCTTTCTTCTTAGAGATGTGACAGACTTTTAAAGAGCATAACTGCTTCTTTCACATTCGGTCTCATATTTTCAACAGGTCATCATTTCTTACTTTTGATTGTCTGCTTTGAAATGACATGTTAACTAAACAAATGGGCAACTCATGATCTAATCAGGTGTAGTCATATCCTTTTCCTGAGGCAAGTGTGATATGCATAAGTATTTGACACACTATTGTGAACACTTCACATGATCTCGCAGATTTAAAGGGGCTTTATCATGTCATGATAAAATACTCCTGTGTAAAGGTTTTCCGTAGTTATTGTAAATATGAACAATTTAAAGGACAAGTAGTATATAAATCCTATTACTGACACTGTTTATTGATTGATTTATTGCTTAATTTCCACTCATTTTTTCCATGGCAAAGCCTGCTTGCCCTAATGCTGATCCCTGGTGCAGTCAGATAATGCATTGTCTTTATTAAGCAGTAATAATGTGGTATTATAAGGGATCACATTACTTAATATTAGACATAAGAGTTGCACCATGTCCTTTGTTCATGTTTTATTGTGATACTGGTTTCACATAAATATCTGGCAAAGCTCTTTTATGTGGTACTGCCCAGTGCCCACATTCCACATGTTTTGTAATACTTAAGAACTATACAAATCATGTCATACTTCATCTTGCTTTCCAAAAAAAGCTTGTGTTTGACAATACACGAAATAGTGAAATTAGTTCCATGCAAATGTTTGCTTTGAATGTGTTCCCCCTCCTACACACTGACCCTCATCCATCTCTCTCTCTCTCTCTCTCTCTCTCTCTCTCTCTCTCTCTCTCTCTCTCTTTATGTTTGTTGTTCTCTCTTTTTCATAAAGTCATGGGAACAAGGAAGTTTTCTCATGCCGAGGAATTGAGTTGGCAGTCAACTACTTCCTTGAGAGAGGACACAGGAGCATCACTGTGTTTGTGCCTTCATGGCGAAAAGAGCAACCAAGGCCTGATGTCCCTATATCAAGTAAAGACACTCCCATATACTGTTGACAAATGACTCATTCCAGAACTGTCTATACATGTGCAGAATAAGCACAAAACAGATATTACATGTCAGAATCTTTTTAGCTTGTTTTTGCTGGTTGATAGGGGTGTAATAGCACAACAGTTGAATTACCACAAACTATATCCACCCATACAATATCCAAAAATGGACTGGTATCACATATGCTGACATTTTTATCTAAAATGATGTCAGTTCATTCAGGCTGAGTCAGAACTGACACTCCATATAAAGCATATGCTTGTGTACATGTGTGTGAGTGGTAGGAAAGAGGTTTGAAAGCCATATATTCTTATATTGTAATCACAATATTATTTGTCAGAAAGGTAACTAATAATCACATTCTGTATCTATGTTCTTATGTGATTAGTGATTAGCATGCTATAGTGGAATATATATTTTTTAAGGACAAAGGACTGGCATAAATACTGGCATGAAAAACTGGCATGAATACTTTGTTAGACCAAACGATTTTTTTGGTCTAACAATTTGCTTTTGATTTGTCTTTCATCCTAAAGCCGTTGGTTTTTTAATAGCCTTGTGAACATGCTCATTTAATTTCTGATTTATAAGGAAGAAAACTCTCACTTCAGGGCGCTTTGGGAATTCCCCACCAGGAAGTTCAAAAGTATTTTTTTCTTCCTTTGTCACCCCCAGCCAGTATCATTGTGAATCTTTAACCTGCTTCCAGTCAAGACCTAGGTGTGGCTGTTTCCAGTTGTAGAGAATGTGCCATGTGACCACAGAGGTGTACATGTTTTATCTGCTTTGAACATCTGTTTGTCACGTCTGGGAAAAACTGATTAGAAACATTTCTTGTTTTGTATTCTTCAGAGTAAAAAAGAAAACTGGCTCTTTCTAGCACATTCCAGATAAAAGAAAGAGAAACCTGTTATGGAATTATCTGTCAGTCACTGGCTTGGGAGCCCTCTGAAATGCTTTATCTGTAATGTCTATGCATAGAAGTAAAATTTTCCAGGAACTGGTATGCTAGTGTTCATGTAGAGTGTTTGCCTGCATTTAGACAGACAGTCAAGTCAGATCTTTTTTTCACATGACAGGTACCTGTCTCCTACCTTCTTTGGTACCTAACATATTACTGCATTTGTGTGTATGACCACAACAATGTTACTTATGTAAATGGACTTCCTTCTTCAAAGGTCAATGTAATGTAAAGATTTCTGACTGAAAGCATACAAATTCTTATCAGTAAAAATATGACTATGAAAACCAAATTTGATTTGATCGATACTCTTTGCTATATCACGTTACTTCCATACATTTTTGCTGGTCTGATATGAAAATTGTTTTACTGCTAAAAGCAGCCTGCTAGATATAAGTCAGCCTAGAAAGCTTTAATTCAGAGAGTTTAGCATTGAGGCTAGTGATTATTCTCTAATGTGCACTGAACTGATGTACTAAGTTATTAATATAGTTGAATACCCTACAAGTCGCTGCATTCAGCTGCAAATAACCCACATAGCATTAGGCAGGTGCCTCAGAGTGTTGATGGTACACACAGACTGCTTAACTGAGCCTTCACATTAATGAAAAAAAACAACGGATGCTGACTGCTCATTAGCTATGACAATGAAGCGTGACAGCACGATTGAACCAATCCTGAGAAAACCTTTCATATCACAGCTTGTCATGCAACCTGGCTGTCACAGCTTTTTGTTTATTAAATTTTTTATTTTTTTATTTTTTTGGTGGGCCCCAGGCTATTGTGTAAGCACTGCATGCTTTTGTTTCGAGTTTGTGTCTGAAACCCACTTATTTCCTACCTATTGTTATCTTCTTTTGGTTCCTATCATCGTATTCAAATTCTTGCTGCATTCCTTTAGCACAAACAGAGCAGACAAATACATGGGACAATAGCTATATGTTGCCCCCTAATGTGAATGTGGAATATTGGTGTGAATTTTGAATACTGCTTATTCAGAGCAGCTGACCGTGCCTGTGTTGGATTCCAGATCAGCAAATTCTGGTAGAGCTGGAGAGGAAGAAGATAATGGTATTCACACCCTCACGACGGGTGGGAGGCAGACGTGTGGTTTGCTATGACGACCGCTTCATTGTAAAACTCGCACATGAACTGGACGGCGTCATTGTATCCAACGACACATATCGTGATCTGCAGGCTGAACGCCCAGAATGGAAGCGATTCATTGAAGAGAGGCTTCTCATGTACTCCTTTGTCAATGACAAGTATGTGTTACAGATCTTAAAATTATTTTTTGTTCTGATTTAAATATCATTTGTTGATACTTGTGGAAAATGGAAGCATAAAGTGTTTTCTGATGTCTTCTTTTCTTGTGTTTTCAGGTTCATGCCACCAGAGGACCCTATTGGTCGTCATGGCCCAAACTTAGATAATTTCCTTAGAAAGAAACCTCTACTACCAGAACACAAACGCCAGCTCTGTCCTTATGGTACACACTTCTTCTTGGATATTACAAACCTCCTGTTTTCTCCATAATTCATTTTAACTGTAAATGTTAGATATTTGTGCTGTAAATGTCACAGCAAGTAGCAGTAATGAATATAATTAGATAAATGATAGTTAGTTGTAAGGCATGCTGTTAACATCCGAACATGATTCACTCAACTAGACATATTTTTTTTCTTCAGGAAAAAAATGCACATATGGAATCAAATGTAAGTACTATCACCCAGAGCGCACCAACCAGTCCCAGCGCTCTCTAGCTGATGAGCTGAGGGACAACGCACGGATGTCCAACCCTGTTCATCCCTGTTCTGAGAATGGCCAAAGGGTAGGGGGTTCTTGCAGAGCGCCCTACCACTGTGAGCCTGGCTTTGGCTCTGCCTCTCCTTCCCTGGAGCTGGAGCTGGAGCACAAGCTGAACTTGGATCCTGACACCTCTCTCCCAAGGAGCCAGCTGAGCGATGGCATGCTCCACCACTGGAATGGCCTTTACTCAGGCAATAACCATGCCTCAAACCCAGCTAGCCACAATGGCCCTATGGACAGCCACGGCCTGCAGTCTCAGTTCCTTACTAACTCTTCTTTGTTTAGCTCAGATTCTGGCCTTGGCTCCTTTGATAGTCAGTTTTCAGATGCATCACGGGGCTTTGAAGACTCAGGGTACAGGATACATTGCAGGCATCCATGTGCCCTTTCTCATGACCAACAGGATGCACCTTGTCCCTGCAGTTGTTCTTCTGATGCAGTCATAAAAGCAGGGCTCCATCATCACAGCAGCCCTGTCAGCCAGAGTAGCTACTTTGGCTACGGCATGCTACCTTATCCTAGGCCTGGTCCCATCCAGCACTATAGTCTGCCAAACTTCGTCCACCCAAATGGGTTACACCCAGGCCAGCCAAAGGCATGGTCTGATCAGCTCTGGCTCCCACAAACTCGGACAGCTTATAGCTTACCAGACCCTCTGCTCGGTGCTGGCCTCCACAGACCTGCTGAGATGTATGGTAACAACCAGGCTGCAGTCAGTCCACAGACCATCTCCTTTGAGACTGAGCGAGAAGAGGCCAGGAAGAAACTGCATGCGATTTTTAACCCATGTCATGTGGACAAAGTCATGGGAATGTACCCAAAGCTAAAAGATGCCCAACAACTTGCAGCAGAGATTCTCAAGCTCAAATCCAAAGGAGAATTGTGGTAATTGTTCTTTATTTGGGAAAGTACATGATTCCATGCTCCATGGTGGCTAAAGACGTACTTTAATATGGACACAGCAGCAGATTACCGCTATAAGAATAAGCTCAGTTGTAAATCTTGTATGACTCACAATCCTTAGCACATGGTTGTGTTTTTACGCTGTGTAGTTCTTTTGTTGCATGATTTTGGCTTTGGGTTTGAATCAGAAATGCCTCCCTGGCTCAGTTTCACATCACATAGTAAATGTGATAGTCATGTATGACAATGAAGTCAAGTTGAATAATCTTGTATAGACTCTTTAACAACCTGGATTTAGGAGTTGTGTCATATTGTTGAGAGCTTGTTGTTGATGCATATTGCATCTTTTAATATTGCTTATTTTGTTTGGTATGCTATGATGATACTCAGATGTTTAATATTGCTGAATGTACCTAACCATTTTTATATAGGTTACTCCTGATAATTATACTGATAAAGAAATTGTTCCCATTACTATTAGCATGGCTTTACAATGTTGCAGCGCATTATATAGTTATTCTTATGCACCAGTGCTTGACTGGATCCTTAAAATGTAATTAATATGTATATTTTAAGTACATTTTAAGGGTCCAGCTAGCCACAATGCTAGCCACAATGCTAGCTACAATGTCTCTCTGGACTGAAAAAGTCAATTAAGATACCTAATTGCTCCAGATGCATTATATTTATAATGTCCTTTTTTTCTGATATTAGGTTAATAATAACGTGTCATGTTAGTGATGCTAACACAGCATTGCAAAAGTCCAAAAGTATGAGTGTCCCAAGGTTTTTTTTTGCTCTCGATCATGTTCCAATGTTCAGTCTCAATCCATACTTGTTGGATTGAGAAAATACTTGTATTTTCTGCTTCTGATATGCTGAGGGTTGAAAAACTGTGAGGTCAAGAAAAAGAGTGACAGTTAGAAGAATGATCACTGCTGTGTGACAAATAAGTTAAATCTAGTTAATAACAAACTTAACTTTACACAGCTAGCTAGATAATTAAATGTACATGAATTAGCTGCTAAACTGATGTGCTTGGCTAATGAGACAGTTGTGCTATGCTAACAATAGCTAGGCATTCATTCATGATTTTACATTTAATGTCCATTCACTCATTTACTGGTAATTTATGAGATACCCAAGAAATAATTTTTATAACATGCTGGAAACATACAAAACATATGATGTATGCAGCAAAGAAATGAAACCTTCAAAGGTGGCTGCTCCGTAAATGAGACATACCCAAAGAATCAGGCTGTGCTCAATACCATATACCGATCAGTTAAAAGATGCCTTGAACGGCCTTTATACCGATCTTTGAGATCAGATCGGTGCACCAGCATCTAAAAGTGAATATACTCAAATAACGTTCTTAACATGGTGCATTAAAGAATTTTATTAGATCTTCAACTGTGAACTGGTAATGTAAATATAACCATGTAAACATGAAAACTTCCAATTTCCTAATCTGAAAATCATTTGCATTGTACCTTGTGTGTTAGAGAGCATGAGTGTGCATGTGTGTGCATGGGTTTGTGTATATGTGTGTTTCTGTGGTTTCCAACTAGTGCTGAAACATCATGATTCAGATTCATGTGAACAATGGACAAGAGTTCTCAGTTACGCAATCACTATTATGTAAATTAATAAAAATGAGAAATGCTGACAGTGTATATGTTTTTAAGATGATGCTTAACACATTAAAAGATTCAAAGTCTAAGATATATTAATTTCCATTTAGAGTTTCCATCTTTCTTTCTTTCTTTCTCTCTTTCTTTCTTTCTTTCTTTCTTTCAGAGGGGGATCCCGTGTAGCATGTGCATGTTGAGTGCCCTCACTCCCACTGATCTCACCAGAGGAGTTTTTTTTAAAGCATGTTATGCAGATAACCAAAGCTCTGCTTACCAATGGCACTTTCCAACAAAGTATATAGTTGGCAATTCATGTTTGCATGTATGACTTCAGTCAGTACATGGAAGACGGATAGAAACATTTCCAACAGGTTTACAACGTATTAAACAGTCTTGTGTTGACCTTAAAACACAGAAGACGCAAATCATGTGTGATTGGATCAAGAAAGATGTGCTGCTCTACCTACTGTATGCAAATTCTGTACTTTACCCTTCAAAACATGTATGTTTTCGGGCACAGGCTTGCATTCCTCAGTTTGTATTTGCTCTCACATTTTTCTACTGAGAAACTTCTTTGCCATAGAAAAGAAATATTGACCTTTTTGCATCAGTGTCAGGAAAAGCAAGCAACTGGTGTTTTGCCACTACAGTGTGAGCACTGCCATCATAAGCAGTAACACCACATTTATGGCATTCATTATGTCCTTCTGTAAGCTTGTGTACATGCTCAAAGATTAAGACTTAAGCATATACACAAGATGTCCCAACAAATACTGAAATCAAAACAAAGTTCCGGCAGGTTGGAGATGGTTTGTGTACAATGTTTACATGCACTTTACTCCATTATTTCACTTTCATCCTGAAATTACGCAGGAATGAAGTGAAGGGGAAATATGCTGAGGGGGAATTCTTGTCTTTCTAAAGGAAGTTTACATGGGTTAAGTTGCCTGCTCCCAGCAAAAGACATGCTCAGGTAAATGTAAAGCAGCTGTATGTAAATCACCCTCCCACAATTTGTTTGCTTCACCGTTCCTCGCAGGAACACTTTTTGTTTCCCAGAGCAGGTGCAGCAAGTTGAGTGGCATGATTAAATGCACACAAGCACATTCCAAACAGTAGTACTTATACCAATAGTCTTGTCTCTCTTTTTTTACTTTTTTACATTATACTAAAATGTTCTGATGCTGAATGAGTATGGTGGCTAGGAGAGGTTCTGACATAGTGACTAACGTTTTCCCTCCATTTGTGTTATTTTTATAACACTCTTGACCATGAATCAGACAATGGTGGACGATATGAATGCACTCAAACCTAACCTGGTGGGAGAATCTTAACCTTGGAAATAAATATGCTTTAAATTTTAAATAGAAAATTAGCCACTGTAAACAATACATGAGTGTTTTCAGTAGCAGCCCATTGTCGTGAAAGAGGTAGTGTAAGAGATGCTGAATTGCACTGTCAGTAGGGACTATGCTCAGAATGTTTTTTACTTCACTTGGCTAAATTGTGTCTGAAAAAAACAGAAAGTTGTTGGAGAAAAAATCTAATTTTGTATAATTCACAGAAAAATACATCATACCAAGAAACATTTTGGCAAAACAAATTTCATGTAGGAGTTTCATATGAAATGACATAAACAAAATCATGTTTGTCTGTTCAGTTTCAAAGAAAAGGCTAATTATTCTATTAAATCATGAAAATAAAATTTAAATGCAAGCAAAATTATAATGTATAAATAAATGTACATTTGTGTGATGTGTCCAAAAGAACTGCATGTTCAATCTCTCTGACTACAAACACAAGTTACACTAGCAATTCCATGTTTTTTCCCTTAATCAAACACATAGGCTTTTGGTAGGCCACGGTAAGCCTTTTCATAATATGCTATACAACTCAAATCCTAGTGTTTAAACACTGGTAAGATAAACACCCCACTGGGGGGGCTGACAATTCTAACTGTTTCTAGGTACATATTTCCACTTAGCAACCAAAGTCAGTTAGTATAAGTTAAGGCCAGTGTCTGAAGGTTGCATACTAAAACCTTTGTACCTCTATGAATTACATAAGGCTATTCCCAGGTCAACACTAGCTTCCTGAATGCCACAAACGCACTATGTCCAGGCTTGCTCAAGAGAGCGAGAAAGAAAGATAGAGTAACAGAAACAGAGATAAAATAGTGAATTTCCATTTCATCATTGAATCGTTTTGTGATCTCTGGCAATAAACTACATGAGGGAAATCTGATGGCCAGCTCCCTCTCTACTACTACCAGTCAAAGTAGCTCAAAGTTTCCTGTTTGCTGTTCGTTCTCAGGCAGCTCAGGCTCAATGCCCAGGTGGACATCAGGGAACCTTGCAGCCGATCCAGACAGCCCGGCGTTGCCCAACGGTCTGCAGCATTCAGCCACTATGCAGCTCCATTGGAGAATGAAACACCAAGGCCTGAAGGAGACCTGTCCCACTTCACCATGACCCACACTGAACACTAAGAGAAATCATCCATTAGAGAGAAACAATAGAGTATGAAAACAAATCTGCTGATCAGAGCATCAACTCAGATCTATCAACAAAACCAAAATCATTTGGTTATGTCTGTTAGTTTGGGGGAGATGGAGATTCATGACAAAGGTGAATGTGGAGTCAACAGCAGCAGGAAATTACTCCTGACTGTGTGTGAGACAGTTTGAGTAAACATTTTACAGTAATCTCATATCTGACATCTGGGCTGGTGAGTTTGGTTCAGGCCACCTGATAGAAACCAGGAAACAAATATAAATCAAGTGCTTCCTGCTCAGCTCATAGGTACAAGTGGCTGTTAAAACCTACCAGGAAAATGCAATGGAAAAACATGTTGGTGGTTGAATGACATACTGGTTATGTTCGAGTCATGTTCCTTTTCAGTTTCTTTGTGGAAATCCCCTGACTAACCACAATCTTGGAGTGTAGATTAAAAGGACATTTATATCATAAATATCTCATTCCAAAAAGTTTTGCAAAAGTCTATTATGAGTGCCTAATCAGTAATGAATGGTTGGTCTGTAAGAATGGCTTAGAAGCTGCATGACATCACCAGACTGTATGTACAGAACATGATCTCTCAGAACATGTTGTATCTACTGCAATTCCATGAACCGTATTTCCCATGATGGCCTCTGACTGGCAATCTGACCCAGTTCAGTTCCTGGATGTCTCCCTCTGCCTTGAGAAGCCTCTTCTGTAGGTTGTTGTTGCTCCCATGGTGATTAGATTTCTCTTGTTGGTACTGCCTTTCTGGTTCTACAGTTATTATTTTAAAGTAACAGGCCTATTACAACAGTAAGAGGCAAAAGCTACAGTGCAGTGTGGTGAGAACTGTTTGGCAGGAATATTTGAGCATAAACAGTTTGTAGTGTAATCATCCTGCCACCTGCTGGACAGGTACAAGTACAACATTTTATGGTTTGTGTTCTTTTAACTATGAAATGCATGATATTTTTGTTTTGATCATTTGTGCAAAAGACATCAATGCAATAGTAAAGGATAATCAAACATTCCCTTTTATGGGGCATCCACTATAGGACATGGGGTTGATTTTATGGCATAGTTATGGTTCATAGTTTACATTTACATTTATGGCATTTGGCAGACGCTCTTATCCAGAGCGACTTACAAAAGTGCTTAGGGATACTTGTAATATCTGGTGTAGTTCAGATAGACCCGAATTCATGTACTCTAAGCTGGAATACTACCAGAAATTAGTCTTATGATTCACATGCCTTTCCTATAACCATAATATACAGCCAACTTGTAGCTAACTCCTGTAGCCTGAATATACAACTAAGTTACATAACTGAGGAAAGAAGACAATAAAACAGTAGCTAAAAACTGAAGGATATATTCTATGTCAAGTGCATAGAATATAGTTAAGGTTCAAGAACACAAAAAGCATAGTCAGTAAACTATAACACTTCTTTGTGTGGTTCATTTCACAAGACACATTCCAATAAATACAACAACAGAAAGACTGATAGAATGATAAAAGTATTAGAATTATTTGATAAATAACCAAACAGAACAGGCTCTACATACCCAGAAAAATCTCCAAGTGCACAGCAACCCCTTCAAAACCCAGACCTGCTCAGTATATGTAACCATTCTGAAACAGTTGTATAGGCACATGATTGCCTGTTGGTTATACCGCGGTCCAAACTAGAGCGGTGCAAGATTTTGATAAAGAACCACATTTGCAACAGCTCACTTAACATTAAAGGAACCACTTTAGTGGTGACGAAATGCTGACTGCATTTAGTATTAGACCCCCACAAGCATTTACACCTTCTAATTGGCTTTGGATCTCATACATATTCCTCCAAAACACAGAACGGAGTTAATGAGTTAAATATCTTGACACATTGAATGAAGAAACATTGTAATGCATGGATGCTATAAAGTCCTAGTGTTGTATTTTGGTATTGTTACAGAGAATAACTAAGTTAGTTTCTTCTTTAGGCTTTAGGCCACTGGTATCAATCTGTTACTACGACTGAGGCTGATACTAAAGAGACAGGCAGTTAAACCCTAAGTAATGTACAGTCAATGAGTCACTAATCTGCTTAGTCACTGAGCTTCCCGGTCCTGTTTTGTCCACACACTTTAGTTTTTTCCTCTGTTTTTTTTTTTTTATTCAACCTCAAACTATAATTATACATGCACAGTTTTAGAGTCATCTCAAAGGGACAATAGAAAAAGAATTCAGCATATTTTTGTGCATATAAATATTCTTGTTGTTCTGCAACGTCACCGCTAGATGGCGAGCGCATACCTTTCTATATTTTCTAACGGAAGAAACAATAGTATGGTTACGTTTATCGCGTAATCTTCCACTAGTGCACTCTTGGGGTTCACTAGTGCACTCTTGGGGTTTACTGCCTTAGTATTTGTTGCTACTTGTGAAAGATCCCTCGCTTATTCGGAGTGATTGAAAAATAAATTCAATATTTTATTTTTTGGAGGAATGTTGCGTGGATGTGCTCCTCCACTCCCACGTAATTTAAAAACGACAATTTACATAATATCTTATGGTCACTTGATAAACAAAAAATTATCTTCACAGGATGTCCCACAGGACAAAAGCCTTCCACACTTGTACACTTAATTAGTGTAATCCCAGGCAGCCTGTAGTGTAATACATATTGCAGCAGTCAATCAAAGAATGAGGAGTGTTTGCCTGTGTTATGTTAGCATCAGTTTTAAATATCAATGCATTTGCTTTTCACCATGGAATGTATCAGATTTAATTCTACTATTTGGATGTGTGAACATCTGTTTAAACTTGGCTATTTGCATCCAAAATGTTAAGAATTTCACTATGAAAAGATTTTTATTGCCATCCTGACATTGTGTAGTTTGTCATCCTTATGTCATCATCGGGTTGAGCAGATTATGGTGCATTTCACATTCAGTGTAATTTTAGCATAATCCTTTAACATAGTACTTTCTGTTTAATTATTCATTTGTTATTGTTTCTTCTTGTACTACTGGGGAGTTCAGAATGAGCTCAGTCCAACGTCATCTCCCAAGCAGGAGAGTAAACATGCTAAGCTGAAGGCTCTTTCTCTGGGGCTTCATTAGCCTCTATGAGTCTTGAATAGGTAGATGCTGTGGTCGTGTTGCCCCAGGCCTTCCAGTAGAAACCCCAGAGAACCCTAGACCAGGTGCCCTTCCACCTATTCTGTAATGTTCGCCTACCGGGACAAGGCCAGCCATCAGGTGCTGGCACCTGTGATCAATACTGTAACATTCTAACTTAAGAATTCATGAGTGCCCCTCATTTCCCCAACACCAATAAGAGGCACAGAAGAATTGTAAGTACCCTTCATAGGTGTAGTAGCCTCTGTGGGATGACTCCACTCGCTCGATGGACCACTGTCATACTTTACCCTGATTCTGGACGGGTAGATCATCCCATGAAGCAAACCACACACCTCAGCCAAGGTCTGGCTTTCCCTGAGCTTACCTACAAAAAGAAATCAACATATAGTGCTATCCAGAATTATTCCTAGTATTCCATAGTATTCCTTTTCGTGAAAGATAAGTTCATGTTTATCAAAGAATGTGTGACTCCTCCACTTCTTGTTGTTTGGTATTGTAGTTTTTGTCATTTTGTAGTTTTTTTCCCCCTAGGTATCAGCGCTGACTCTTATATCTACCAGTATCCCACTTCAGTAGTATCTTGGATTCTAATCTATGGTATTTTGGATTGTACCAGCTAGGTGGCATTCTAAAAGGTCTTTTGTATGTCGCTCTGGATAAGAGTGTTTGCTAAATGCTATAAATGTAAATCTAAATGTAGTCATGGATGAACTCTTAAGCAATAGTTCTTATTTTAAAATAATTTTTAACTAGAGGAACTGGGCTTAATACAAAATATTAGACTAATGGGCCCCATAACATGAATAATATGACTGCTTTTTAAATTGAGAATTTTGGGACTTTTGATTTGTCTTTGTTCAATTGAAATTTGTTCTGTTCTGAATAGTTTTTCTTTGTGGTTGTGGCTATAATTGGTGGCTAAAATGTATAAATTTGAGCTCTTTGTAAAATGATGCAGTATGAAGCATGCAAAAATAAAGATAGTGTTGACAAAAACTGTTCATTTCAAAGTCTTGTTAAAATATGATTATTAATGTCATCTTATGTTTTTTGTTGTTGTTTTTTTGTTTTAGTGTATTACTTAAATTGTATGTGCTTAAACATTTCTGTTGTTAACAGTACAGTTACTTGTTCATCTTAGGAAATCTTTTCATCTTCAGTTAGAAACCTTTCAAAGAAGTTCTGTGAAAAACCTTCAGAATTTTTTTCTAATAATGAAGTGTTCTGTTTTGTCCCTCCCCTTCTTCCAGGGTTGTGCAGTCAGGATGTGAGGCCAGTGAAAGTTTCCACTAATTAGCTACCTTTCCTGTGATCTCACCTGGAAGAGAGAGAGGCAGGCGAGAAGGAAGGAAACCGGCTGCTGTAGATACTCTTGACTTCAGCCACAGCTGTCATCCTCTGGCAAAACATCACTTTCCTTCATCCTGTAAGTACAAATTTGCCACGTATGTTTTGTTCATAGAGCTTAAACCGTTCTAACTATGCTTACTGGGCTGGATGTGGATCAGCATTATGAGATTCCCCCAAAAAATGTTGTGCAATGGGATGCTGTTATATTTATAAACAGGTAGAACAATAACGAACACACAAGAGCACTGAATGCACAAAATAATGAACAAACAAAATAGTAAATACACAATATTTTACACATTTGTGGACTAGATGTAAAATCTTTTATATCTTTAATCAAATGTAAATATTACTTTTCTAAATGTTTTTGAGCATCAATATTAAATATCATTTAGGAAAATATTATCTCACATTGAGTTACATAATTACAGTATGTTTTAAATAGGCAAATTCCCTGACGTATGTGATGCCCACAAAATGGCTTGTGATAGTATTCTTCTCTCTATTATAAATTATCACAAATTTTGTAAAAATGCTATAATTACATTATTGATTGAATGTGATGAATAAACATTTATTGTATTTTGCTTTTGCCATTTCTGTTTCTCATCTCCACAATGAGGTTAAACTGTCATAAAATGTCTTGTACTAATACATTGCTCTAGCATAACAAGCCTTATGAGACAGTGAGGAAAATGAAAGAGAATAAGATCATTTTTGGAGGACCTGTTGACAAAACAGATGGTTTCCAGGGCCGTTTCCTGAAGGGGTTTCTATTTCTTCGTCTAGGGATGTGTGGTAACAGGGCATGCTTTGCACTTACACTCATGGGATTCACTGAGAACAAACAAGTTGTTAATTGTGTATGAGCAACAGATCCCACAGAAATTAAACATGGTAGCTGGGCACATGATTTGCCTTTCAGTAGAGTGTTCTGAGTACGGATTTATGAGCCTTTTTTTGCATTTAATGAGAAGTAATCATTCTGTAATATTCTTTAATATGAGCATAGACTGGCCACTAACATTATAAACAGACATAGAAGATCATTTTTCATGTTTACCCAGAACATACTGCACCTGCTCGTTTTTGCTTGACCAGCATGAGACCTGTTTACAGGAACAATGCATAACGATAGGCTCTGCAATAGCATCCTCCTATATAAATATTATTCTGTATTAACATTCAGTATCAATACAGTTGCTGCTATTAACAAATCTGTATTTAACATTAATATTTGGTGATCTATATTTAGCATTAAAATCCTTGGCTGAAGGATTTTTCTGAACTGATTTTCTCTTCCTGTCAGTGAAACCCCTCTACCGCTTTTTTGAAAATTAGCAAATACATGTGCAGTCCATGACACAGCATATTTGGGAAGTGAGTTGGTTTTGAATAACTAGCTAAGTCATTGTATGTTAACAGGCAGCAGAGGAAGACAATTCATTCTGCTGTCCCAGAGAAGAATGGGTTCAAACCCCTGTATGAAAGGTAACCTTTAACAGCACTATCGACTTGCATAAAATAGGCTAATCACCTATTAGGCTAATATATGTTGATATATTCAATGTATAGGTTACAACAAGCACAGTATGCTTTTATGTATTTAAAAGTAGTATGCAATTATACATGGAATTATACATGCAATTATATAGTCTCTTAATTCCAGAGAGTTTTCTCCTCAAGATTAGCATCCATGTGACTAACTGAATGTAGACTGGACCACATTGGACACATTATGATGCCTGAATCTGAGAATGACTCATGATTTAATTGACCATTCCTTACTGCGAAAATTTACATTAAAACCTATTAACATATCTGCCATAACATTTCAAATTCATTGAACAATAATCCATGATTTACATTCCATTAACTTGAAGTTAAATAAACTTTTAGGGCAACAAGTTTACGTACTTATTTTAGTTAATATTTTTTGCAGAGCTCAAGACCACACAACATCTTGTCAAAGCTCTGTATTGATGCATTGGTGCAAATTAATATCCTAGTGATAATTCTTGTTTGACTCTCTCTTTCCCTTCCCAACAGGCCTTCTTTTCTTATTATTACTGCAAATAAGTTTGCTCCTGTCTGTACAGGAGCAAAATTCAAACTCTACTTCAGAGGGTACTGCAAATAACGAAACCCTACGTAACACCACTTGGACCATGCCAGACAATTCATCCCTAGGAAATAACACTACAGCAGGTAATCTGGTTATTTTCAAACTCTAGTTTAAAAGTTTAGTTTGTGACGTATTTATTCATTATTGACAAACAAATGACAAACTGAAGTCAGCAATATTACATATAGTATGCTATCTCACTTTGAAGTGAGAGGAGACAAAGAGATATAACATTAATGGAAGTCCCTGATTTAGTATATTTTTGAATTGTAGGTTCAAACAGCACAAACACCACAATAGTGAGTAACCTCAGCATATTGGTTTCAGAGTTGATATATACATTTGTCTATGGTCAGAGACATGGGTTATCTTATGGTTCTCATCTGATTTTCAACAGTTATCCTGTCGAATTTTCAAGTGTAATTCCTCATCATGCTACAGTACATTCATGAGTACAAATGCAACCCTCTGCTCACCCACTGCCCAATATTGTGAGGTATGAATAATCACGTCTGTTTAATTTTGGATTTTTTTTACAGCATTCATGCAGGCTCAGTACTTCCAAGTCCACACCATGCATAGTTAAACTACAGATACTTTGTGTTAATCAGAATGGATTATTTAACATGCAGCTAAATAAACTTTTTATATATTCTTTGGTGTGTAAGTTGAGGAAGAAGGACAGCATGAGATACTCAGTGATCTGCGCTACCATGTGCTCCACTTTCTGCACCAACGAGACTCAGATGAACTGCTCTGCCGGGTGCTGTGGGTCCGAGACCTGCCTCATCTCCACGCTCGCCACCCTGGCCAACTCCTCTGTCACAACAAGTACTCTTTCTCTCTCTTTCTTCTTTTGATTCCTATCCAACATCTCCCGAAGGTGTACCTGATGCCCCGATAGTGTGTTTTACACTCTGTTGGACTGTGTGGGGAGGGTGTTCCACACATACTAAACCCGTTTTTAATCATTCAGTGCTTCTCACTTTCTTTCTAATCAGTGACTCCTACAACAATGTACACCACTAGACTGACCACTAGAGTGACCACAGCTTCAACTGTTACTCCTGCCAACAATGTAAGAAGGAGCAGGAAGCTTAATACCTTACTGTGTGTGTAACATAAGATCAAAAAAAGGCAAATTTAATGAAACATTATCCTAAGATAAGCTAAAACAATTAAACAATGAAGGAATTAAAAGCAAAAAAAATAACTGTGAATAGGGAGGGAAAAAATGCTGCTAGAGATGGCAGTTCATTTCAGTAGATTTATGGCTTAACCCTCAAGATTTTTTGATGTTTACATCTTCATTCTCAACAGGGAAAGAAGTGTCACAAGATTAGCTGTAACGGAGACACTTGTTATCAAGGCAATACAAATCTGATGCTGTGTGCTCCTACTCAAAACTACTGTATGGTAAATATAAAAAAAACATATAGGGTATGAGATATAAATATATGTAAATATATGACATATCTGTAAACAAATGAATGGTAGAGTGCTAATGCTTACTGAGGCATGAGATATCAGTCCTGGACATAGCAGGTCATTACCCCAGATAGGCTACTAGTACAAGTAGAATAACAGGTTTCACAGCTCAATTTTGACCCTGTTCTCCCTCATCTCAGCTGAAAAAGACAACAGCTGGAGCAGTAGTGTCGTGGACCGCAGGCTGCATCGAGGACTGTAGCAAGGAGACGGTCTGCACATCCTCCACTGCTAACTGCTGCTTAGAATGTTGCAATGCTACCACTACAGCCTCCTGCCTAAAACTGACAGGCCAAGTGAACATGCCCAACTCTGCCAGCAGGGGGCCTTACTCACCCATGCTACTGATGGCCTCCATGTTACTCCTCTGGTTACTAAGCACGGCTGCACTAGCGTTTTAGACTCTTGGCACTGGGTAAACTCAGCTCAGCATCAGTGGTAGATCATTACTGGAAGACTCTCTCTTCATGGGAATATGGCCGCATGAGTGCGTGTCTGTGTGTGTGTGTGCGTGTGTCTGTGCGTGTGTGCGTGTGTGTGTGTGTGTGCTTGAGAGTAGATACATGAAAGAATACTTGTTAGCTATGTAACTGTGTGTGTCTGTGTGTGTATGTGCATGTGTGTGTGTGTGTGTGTGTGAGTGTGTGTGTGTGTGTGCGCTTGAGAGTAAATACATGAAAGAATATGTGTTAGCTATGTAACTGTGTGTGTCTGTGTGTGTATGTGTGTGTGTGTGTGTGTGTGTGTGTGTTTGAGAGTAAATACATGAAAGAATGCGTGTTAGCTATGTAACTGCATGTCAGATGCCGCTTAATTATATATCTATAGAAAGTTATATATTAAAAAAGAAATTCATATCGTGAGAAATTGTTTTGCACAGTTTTACACATATAATCAATGAATATATAACCAGTACAGCATATCTGCATGCTCTCTGTTATACATGGACATGTGACATCAAAGCTTTTTTGTGGTACAAACAGTTTGGTTTCAATTGGTGGCATTTTTATCCAGATGTTTGGGTAATGCAGAGACGGGTTGCTCAGTGAAATCAAGTCTATCCATCTATTTTAAACTTAGACTGTTCAAACCCAAAACTGAGAATCCAAATAAAATCATAACACAGTTTTTTTAATCAGGTGTACTAGTTAAGCTATTTTGACAGTTCACTCAAAATGTCATTCATTTGCAGAGCTGACTTTTACTGAAGCATATATTCACTTTACACTTAAGATAGAGCATATCAAATGTTTGTAATTAAAAAAGAATCCCAGCCCTAAATAAAAGTACCAAGATTTATTTTTGCGTATATATTTATTGCACTGTAATAATTGTGTGTGTGTTTATTTCAGTGCCCATGTTTCTGCAAATACAAACACAAAGCATTTACATACAAACATTTACACAAACTTAAATATACTGTCCTTCACAATTATAGGTTTATCATCACCTGAAATATTTGCTTTAAGCAACTGAAAATCTGAATTCTTATGGATTTGTGATGTTTCTGGGATTTTATTTGAAAATTGCTTTAACATTTTTCCTCCATTTACTGCTCTATATATCCTGTGTACACTAGAATAAAATGCATTTTTTTGTGCAACACACAACAATTCAAATGCATAGTGCACAGGAATACATATGTGCAGATGCAAATGCATCATTTACACTGAAGACATGACCCCACCACTTTCTTTGAAACTTTTATATAACAGCTTGCTACAGATACTCGTGTGAACAGTCCATGAACAGTACTAATAACATGCAGAAAAGTATATTTGATCAGCCCATACCTCAGATATGTCATGTGACCAATGGCTGTCCTTGCACATGAGTTCCATGAAAAAGCTACTGGAAAGTCATGTGACCTCTGTGAAGAGCTTGCAAGGCAGATACTAATTAACAGGGTTGGGCTGAGTGGGAGGATGAGTGGGGGAGCAGTACAATCCCAGACAGGCCTGGAGGACGTCCTGCTAAATCTTTCTTTTGCTCCTTTTAACATGACACCTTGAAATCAGCTGATTTCAGCTTTACTTCAGTGAAATACTAACAGAAGGAGCAGTATGAAGAGCTGCTAATGTAGTGAGCTCTTAAAGGGTGTGATTAAGTAAATGGCCCTGTGTGAAACCCTATAAAGGTTGGCACAGGATATTTGGCATCTTATCGTGTGAATAATGACATCTTTTTGGATTGTTCAACACTAACAGGATTGACAAACATGCTCATAAAACCTTTTGTGCACCACTTCCTTTCATTCCTACCGCTAATTTCTTTTCAATGAAGGTGCTGATGATCTTCACATACAGACTGGGGTCTGTATTCAACACAGTCTGTATTCAACACAGTCTGTATTCAACACAGTCTGTATTCTTGTTCAACACAGTCTGTATTCTTGTTCCCAGCACCTTTCAAAACAAAGTTATGTCCACGTGCAGTGACACAGCACAACAGTAAAATAAATGCTAAAAACAATAAAAACAAAGGACATTTTGTTAATTTGCGAATATTTTTTTCTTATAACTTATTATATATTGTAAATCATATCTATGCTTTTTGTGTTTTGGAAGAACCTTAATAAATGTATAAATGTAATAAATGAGTGATGTGCAGGTAGTTCGATCAAAATAATTCTTAGGATTCAAGTCCCTAGAATGCACACTGAATTCACTGCATGGTCCACACCTCATTGTTACACTTGCTATACTAATAACGGCTCTTATTTGCAAGTACTTTGCAAGCAGCAAGACTTGGTTTTTCTGACATTGCAGAAAATGTCGTTAACTATGTTAATAAATATAACAGTAATATTCACCACAGTCATAGACATGAATATTCCACATTAATACATCAAGCTAGAATCTTAACCTAAGATAAATCTCCAATAAAGTCACTAGCTAACACAAGTGAAAATAATCCTTCTTGAATGCAACCCATCCTCATATCTGATCGAATTGTGTCATTAATAGGAAAAATGCTTGCACTGTGTGGAGCTGGTTGATTACTGTACTGTTGAGACCCCTCGTGCCTCTTCAGGGCACTTCTGCTAAGTGGTGTAGCAAAATGAAGCGTCCACTAAAAAGGTCAGTTTTTATATTTTATTAAGGGAATGGGATTTCACAGCCACTGAGATTGAGGGATCACATTTCACCTTTACTCACACAGCTGGTCGAGCTACTTGGGCTTTTTAGAATTGATTTCATGATGCTTTTAATAGCTATTTATGGATTTGTACCATTGAACTTTAATGAAGTGACTCTTAAGTATATTTCCACAAGAGCACTTTGATCTGCCAACAGTAATATGCTGTTCATACCCACAACTTAGTGACCAGAGAGTTTTTGATCATTTTGATAAAGAGGGTAAGGCGTATCAGTTGTGATTTAACATTGAATTAGTCTGTAATTATTGATTAATGTCACTGCTTGCATTTATGTTCATTTTTTTATTTTACCTTTTTATCTTTTATTGCATTTCTTTCAATTTCTATCCTCTAACACAGCACCACAAATCTTAGGCCTTAGCTAATGTGTTTGAAACATTCTGCACGTTTTGTCTTATGTACAAGATGTTAACACATGGTTCAAGTTCAAGTTCCAAGTTTTATTTAGCTGTACGGGTGGTCAACACCGAAAAAGGTAAGTAGCAAGAAAAAGCGTTTGGATTACATATATTATGGAGCACTTGGCGTACCATAGCTCAGCCCGCACAAGAGGCGTTCCGTCTGCATGGCGTCATCACAAACTTCTGAAATCACTGCGTGGCAGGCAAGTAAGCGAAGTGTCACGAGTCTGCGAAGCGGCAGAGAAGGGATACCCTCACTGATGGATAAGGGAATCATGGTTGGCAGTCGAGTGAAATCACATTTAGCACACTTTAAACTAGTCGGACATAGTTAAAGTTGCTATATGCTTTGTATCTTGTTGTCTCGTGGTTTCCTAAGATTGGTAAGATTTTGAGAAGCTGGTTTTCGACTTGAAGCTAACGGTACAAAGTGGTTGCTGGCTGCAGGAAATGGATCAGTCTGTGGCAATTCAAGAGACTTTGGATGACGGGGAAAACTGCATCATAGTATCCCATTTTTATTGCGAAAGCATCAGTTTGTATCCACTATTCTTCGTTGACTATGGTTAGCTAGCTTTAGTTAGCTAGCTAGCTACAGCTCTGGTTCAACAGTAAGGATATTACAGTCAACCACATCAACAAAATGTAGGCCGAGGTTTTGACCTCAAGAATTTAGATAAGATGCCGTATATATGCAGTCCTCAACAATATGCAGCATACTATTTGTAACGTGCATGCTGAAATCTTCATGTTTTTGCCAGAAAAAAAGTTGCTAAACTTTTAGCTATATTTCTCAATCCCATATTCGGAGCACACCCACTAGAATACAGTAAGTTTACTGTCAAACATAAATTGTCTTACAGGATTTCTCCACTAGGGGTCTCTAGTGCACACGATTAAGGATGTTGTTTCATTTTCATTAATATTGTCTACTAGATTAATAAGAAAACATCAAGTAGTACTTTTTTGCAAGTGTCACTGGGTTGTAAACATCAAACTATCTTTAACAAAGTACTGTAAACAGGCTGTTCAATGTCTTCTCCTTCTGGACAATGTAACGGAGAGCAGGCTTCTGGGTCTTGTGGAACATGTCAAGGAACACGCGTAAGACTACAATTTTACTGTACTAACATGCACAACCTTTGTGGAAAATTGATGCTATAACTGACAATGTTTGACGCTGTTACCAAATGAAAATATAATGCATTTTAGGAATGTAGTCACAAAGAACACATTTACATAAAATAATTACATAAAATAAAACAATGGGAACCCCAGATGTCTGCATGTCTGGAATTGTCTAAGATTAGGTGTTCGATCATTCTTCATCCCTGTCAAGAACTCACAGTCTATATACATAGGTTTGAAAAGATTTGTGGAATGTTCTATGCAGCATTTTTATTTACTTCCCTGTGACTGATATTGAGCATCTTTTGTTTAGGGTAATTACTTGATTTGATTCAGATTGGCATTTTAAATTAAAAACTCTTGAAATAGCCTGAACATTTTGCCCTATGAAATGAGATTGAAAGTTGCTGAATAGTTAATGTCAGTGTTTGAATAGTACTTACTTTAGTGTGCTTCTAAGCATTTGAGGATTTTATTTTTCTAGTTGTGAAAAGTACTGTTACTGTTCATCTTCATCATTTCCTGTTACCTTTCATCTTCAGGCTGTTCTTGTTTACTCACAGAAGAATGGCAATCACTGGCAATGATGTAACACTGCAGGAAATAATTCCCATTTCATATGACTTTTCTGTTGTTGAAGGTAAGGCTAAGGAGATCTCTGTTTCTTTGACACGGTTGTTCATTTGTGTTCATCCATGATTTAATTGAAACCTTGATGTGAATGCAAAGATGAGGGTATTTAAATGGTATTATATAGATCCATATATCACAGTTTAGAAATAGCACCAAAACACTCGAAAATATAACTTAAGGAAAGTACGTGTAAACCCTGTACATTTTGCTGATAATATAAGCTTCCATAGTTTTGAGATTCTGGAATTTACTGACAGATGTTTTGTTCTGATGGCTGGCAGAGGTGCTGAAATACATGGAAAATTCATTAAAGTATTTTTGACATGACTGTAAACTGGATTTGTCGTCTGAACTTATTGCTCTAAAAGAACCACTGCACTCTGCTCTCTATCTCTCTATATATCTATCTATCTATCTTACTGCCTTTCCAGTTTCCTCTCCAGATGAACTTGCTGTTGTTGGTGAGTGAATATTTTAGATGAAATTTTCAGAATCCTGTTTGTCTCCTCAACCCCCTAATCCAGACCAGTTGGATTCCTTTTAAAGGACATAATGAGTCATTTGTATTTCCATGTCCTATATCAGGTGCTGATACCCGAGTGCAGTTAACGTTCCTTAATGAAGAGATGGAGTTCAAGTTACCTTTTGGTTCCCACACACGTCTCTTCCTTAGTGAAGTTAACAGAGCCTGGTGTGGTAAAAGCTTTCCTTCTTCTATCTATCACTAATCTTTATCTTTGTCATTTGTCTGTGTATGTATGTTCTTGGATGGACAACCATCCAGCCTGTGTTCAGGTAAAGTCAGCTCTAGTTATGGCTTTTAGGTTGTGTATATTTGTATGTAAATAAGTTACATTCTATGGTCTATCTTGAACTGACTTTATAGCCCCACTCAACATTTTATAAAGTCATTAAGCTTTTGACAAGTAATTAAGATGTTTGTCTGAAACCTGTTTCAATATAAAGCCAGTATTCCTGGGGGGCTACGGTACACTCGAGTGTTTTCAAAACCTGTTCACATACATGAGCATGTAATTAACAGCTAAATTCTGGTATATGTTAGAGATGTTTTTCACCTGTTTTAGGTATAGCGTAACACATTTATGCTGTTAGGTTTAGTGGATGTGCTTAACGAGGTGTGATGGAGGGAAAGTAGGCCCTAATTCAGTTATTAAAAACTTGCTACCAGGAAGCATAACTTTTGAAATGCAGTACAGAAGACCAATGATGAAAAATTCAACTCGGATACTTTTAAAAAATAATTGTTGCAAAAATGATTGACAGACAATTCTCATCATACATAAACGTTTATTAGACTCTGGTCATCACACAAATGTTTCGTCTCTTGCGCCTTCACCAGCAGGTGGGATTGAAACCGACAATCCTCTTACATGCACTGAAATAGGATGGAACTCCCTTGGCCACATCATCAGTAAAGTTGCATATATGTGACATGACAAGCTGGTATCCATAATTAAGTCAAGAAATTAGTAATAATGAAAATATGTACAGTAAGTGTACTTTTACACACACAAAATAGGGGCATATAGGAGGAAAAAAAAACTGCCCATCCATATTCATGCACACATCACAAATAATTAGAAAAAACATGATAAATATTTATCCCAGGAGAAGGATACAGTATTGAGATTGAAAATGTAAAGTCTCGCTCTGTAACAGGCAACCCTCAGTCAATTTCACTTTAACAGCTGATGTTTATTTCATAGCTTTCCTAGATGTACTGGTCAAGAGATGCACATTTATCGCAAAGAAACCGACAGAAGAATAACATGTCTGTCCACTTTTGTAGGGTAGTCTGCCCGTGCAGAACAATGTAGGTAAAATATCAATTAAAAAACGGAGCACAATTACCATTAGGAACAGGGATGAGAAAAATCCCGCCTTATTAAAGTAGCAAGACACTTCAATTAGGCAGTGACATGCTAATTCTGTACATTTTATGGTGTTTGAAATAGTCAGATCCACGAGATTGAGACTGAAAAACACCTCTTATAAGAGGGAGGCTTGGTGCATTTTTAATCTGAATACCATATCTCCTAATGGGATGATTGAAGATTTATCATGTTTTCTGTCACTCTTTGTGATTTATGTGTGCATATGGATGTATAGTTGTTTTCTTCATCTTCTTGTATCCCCTTTTTTGTCCGTGTGTAACACCAGAATATTTACTGTACATATTTTCATTGTAACTTCATTATGGATACCAGCGTCCGTAATGTCCGTTTGTGCCTTTACGTAACTGAAACAATTGTACAATCAAAAAGCTACTCTGTCAAATGGCCTGTCAGATAGAAACCAAATGTGACATTGACTTGCTAAGACCCAAAAGAAGACCAAGAGAGTCAGACACTGGTTGGAAGAGTGAAAATGCGGTGGGGGGGGTTTGGTTTTCCTGAACCTGTGCTGATGCACTGACAGGGCTGCTGAGGTGAACTTTCAGAGGTATGGTGGCCCAGTTGCGCCATCTCC
>JAOYMR010000007.1:9075842-9091605 GCA_025802075.1 Tenebrosternarchus preto | reverse complement strand
CCCCCCCCCCCCCCCCCCCCCCCCCCCCCCGCCAGGTGTGTAGGTCTTGTAACTGTCCTAGAGCTGAATGTGGAGTTGTCAGAAGTTGAATCTTTTTTTTCCTGTAATAGGCATGTAAGAGTGAGATAATTGTTTACACTAAATACTAAGCATACATTAAGTATGCAGAATCTATAGCATATGGCAAATCTTTATTTTTCTAGTTAGCACTTCACAAGATAAGCGATATTGTATTGTGCTACAATAGAGCAACAAGCAAACAGTGATGGAGAATGTGAGCAACCCAGCAAATATTTTTATTTCCAGAAAAAATATCAAGAACTTGCAAGGTAAGCAACAGCAACAGTCTGTCTTAGGAGCTTGTGGTTGAACCGAAACACAAGTTAGAATCTCTCAAGAAAGGAAGTTCTTGTCTGAGTGTGAGAACAAAATAGAAAAGAGTGAGTAAGAGTTTCCATACTCAGAAACTAACACCCATTCTGCTCTCTTCCGTTAATTTGTATTAACCAGTTATTCATTTTCTTAACACTGTATTTAGATAAAGTTGTTCAGTTGTAAGAGAAATCAAACCTCCTTTTCCCTTCCTTTAATACTATTTACATAGATTCATTGTGCTGTTGTTGCTATACAGTCCAATTAGAATATTAATAATAAAGTTCTGTGTTATACAGGTAGATATGTTGAAATTTTAAGGAAATGCCAAAAAAGCTGTTTTTGTGGAGAAAAAAAGTTACTTGTTTACTGATAATCTCATATTTTTTCAGAGGAGAGACTACTTTGTAACCCTTTAAAAGAGTCTTTTCTCAAAGACTATAGAAAACAACTGAAAGTATGTGAAAGTGTGTGTAATCAGTGTATAAAGCACTCGTGCAGTGTGAGGTTTGGAATGCTTTTGAGGACTGGGCTAGATCATATCCACTTTGATATGAAAGCCCTTTGATTTTGTTTTCCTCTATTCCTTTAGATGTCTGTGAGCAGTACCCAGAGGCACCAAAATTTGACTGGCTTACCAAGTACCAGAAAAGCTCTAAAGGGAATGGATCTGTACCATCCACTACAGCATCAGTTGACAAGATAAACAAAACAGGCAAGTGTTGCCTGAAGCTGGTCATTTGCATGCATTACTAAATAGATTTGATGGTAGCTAAAGAGCTTAGTGACATTCTTGAACTGGTGCATCTAAGGTTCTTAAAATTTTTCCAAACAAACTAAATTGTTTATTTATGCAAAATTGGTAGAATGCCTTTATTGATTGTAGAGGTTGATACTCATGTAGTTGCATGTAATTTAGAACTATTTTGGAATCTTAAATATAATAATAATGATGATAATCATGAGACTAAATTAGTTTTATTCTGAATCTAAAAACACCAATCAAAAGGCGTAATTAGCTTTTGGACTGTTGTACTAAATGTAAATGCTAATACTAAAGTGTTTACACACACATTTAGAAATGGTTAGTGCCCTATACTCGCTCATTTAACATTTACAAACATCTGAAAAGTAATACATAGTGGAATTACTCTACATAGGTGTTGTGTACTCACACTTTCATGGTAAAAATCTTGAACCACTTGTGGCATGTGCGCCCTAGTAAAATGTGTGCCATCGCTGACTCTAAAGATAGAAAATCATGACTAGTCATAATATCTTGCACTATGAGAAGACAATGAGATTAAAAGAATAGAGGGTTTTTTTTATTTATTTATTTTTTGCATTACGTGACCATTATGACTGTATTACAGATCGTTTACAGGACGTTCTGTTACAGACATACTGTTCCTAAATGACATCATAAGGCTCTTCGATTCTGTGTGGTTGTCAGAAATGTGGTATGTGTCTTATTTGTGTTATGTGGTCACACTAAGCCCTGAAAATAAACCTTGCTATATTTGTTTTAAATTACACTTCAGTTGAGAATTCAGGATCTCCTGACAGTCTCGCCATGACAAAGTTGTGTTTCTTTACCAGGCCACTTGACTGTCTTATGAAAGACATGTATTTTCGTCACTATTTGCCCAACCTCTGCCAGAGGAACAAGACCAGTATGTCTGCATACCACACTATACTGTTGCACCACATCTTTCGAAAGCTTAGCATTAACAATAGCATGTACTTACAGTTAACCTGAACTGAACTACGTCTGTATAAATAAGTCAGCACACAAACCATTTGAACTTTGGCCAAAGCTGTTTGGGACTTGCATCCATAAAATGGATGTGAAGGCCAATGTGCATACCATTTAGATTATGTATGATTATCTGTTTCCAGTTTGTTTGTGAAGTTACACTAGATTATTTACTACTTGTCCAACAGTGATCTTTTAGTCTGTGGAGTGTTTACATGAATGACTGAGGAGCTAGAATGGATAGTGTGAACTTGTGAATTTGGTTGTGTTTGGTGTTTACATTATTACTTCCTTTGGTGATTTGGAAGATTTTACACTATATTTTTATAAATGCATAATAAATTCAAAGCTGCTTATTGTTGTGAGCAGCATAATAATATAAGCAAATATTATTAATATTATTATTATTATTATAAAGTTTAGATCCTGGGGAATAAAATTGACATGTCCATTACGTTCTGATAAGCCATTGGATTTTTAAATCTGTTGATCTGACGATCGATTACGTAGGTCTGTATGTGCACTTTGCTAGCACTGAAGACCTGACTGAAGGTCCTTGAATAGCTAAGAGGCTAGCACACAGCTAATCCTCGATTCATTGTTGAGACAGGTTGTTAGCTACTTAGCCAGTTTGCTAACGCTTTTCATCGTTAAACTATCCAGGATGCCAGTGCGATTAGAAGCAAATGTCTGATGGTGACAGATATATTGGTGAGAAATCTAATCTAATTTAAATCGGTTATCTTAAAATCTTTCATACATTGGGGATTTGCTACCGATTTGTAGCTATAAAGTAGCCAGCGTGTCTAAATTGTTTAGTTAACTTAGCTAGCTTAGTAGCTAGCTAGCGATTTTAAATGGAATATGATCTACACAGCTACAGAATTGCAACCGTTTTTGAGGTAGAAGACGGCATCTTTGTGAGCTGAATTTCAATAGAGCTGCTGGCTAGTTAGCCAAGTCATGTTTGTGCCGACCCAGCGTAACTCGGCTAGCTGTCGTTCTTGTATTCTAGCCATTTCATGTAATTGTAAGTATTTTGTATTGCTATGATATTGTTGTATTATACATATATTCAGCAAACATACTCCCTTACTAATAACGACCGAATCGACAGACACTTGTTTACAGAACACATTCTGTATGGATGTCTGAATACATTTCAGGAAAAACTAGTGGGGTTGAGCATTATCTTGATTTTCAACTTCTGAACTGCTTGGGGTTCTTTGTATAATTAATTGTAATGTAGAGATTAATCGAGAAACGAAGTCTTACTGCTAATCTATTATGTAACACGTGGTGTTTGTCATGTCAGGTACACTCTTCGGACTTTATTTGTACTTGTGTTTCGTCTATGAAGGTCCTTTGCTGTAGGTCAGTCTCTATCGCACTCATTTCTTGGGAGTGTCTGCTTTCCTGTAAAGTTTTCCATTTCCTATGCTGCTGAGACTCGGCGAACAAAGCGCCATGCAAGGTTTACCATTCATGTGAAAGAACAGGTGGTGGCGTGCAGCCCACCGTGCTAATAAATTGTATATGTGCCCAGAGGTTCAGAGCGTTTTTAAAGATGTAAGTAAGTCATATTTTCAGTGCTGGGTTCCTTTTTTTCTGACGTTTCTTTTTTGTCCGCCCTCATTACAATATGTAAATTTGAACATGGTCAGACATTGACAATGCAGAAGAACAGCTACAACTTCTGACTTTGTTCATTGCAAGCTTGTCAGACATTAGTGAAGTCTATTGTGAAAGTCTTTGTCAGTTGGTCGTCTCACACCATGGTCTGATTTTACTACTTATTAAAATATGGATGATGGCATTTTTGTTGCTCTAGATATTTTAGCTTCAGCTGTGGTGTTCTCTTCACAGCTTTTAGCTGTGGTGTTCTCTTCACAGCTTCAAGATTCATGGTTGTTGTGCTATGCAGGGGTTAGTGTCATTGAAGACTGCGTCTGATCTGCAATCAACTTTTGGTATAAATTGATTCTTCTCTTTACTACAGAGAGATCTCACAGAGTTAACAACAGAGGACACAAGGAGGACAAACCCACAAATACCAGCACAGAAAGGCCCAGAGAAGAGAGCGTTTATGGGAGGTGGGTGAACTCAAATAAATTGGGCAAGCTGTCTGGCTAGATAGGAAGGTACTGAAAGGGCATGCACTAACTGGCAAGAAGATGGACCTTAACCTTTCAAAATACATGAAATTTTTAAGTATTCTTTTGTTTAAGACCATGCTTTTAAAGAGGCTAAAAACCACAGAGACTCCTAAGGTAGAGAGCCTGATTAATTTTGAGACTTTAGGCATCATAAAGAATCGTAGGCCACAGTGACCTGTGCTAATTCAAATGTCTGTCTGTTTGCATAGTGTTTGTACCCAGAGGGCTTTGTGTGCAAGTAGTTGCACATGCATTTAACACGGTGGATGGGAGAATACAATACAGTAAATTAATACAGCTCATATCTTATCTGAACTTTACCCTAGACTGATGACAGTAAAGCTTTGGTTGATTGCTGATATCTGAAAAGCAATTTACAGCTGTATAGAGTTTTGCTTGTTATTGTTGCCTCACTATATGAAACCAAAATTATATTTTTCATAAATTGTCTTGGTTTATTTTTTTAAATTGGTTTCAAGGCCTCTTGATTATGGACTTGTTACTGACAGAAACCTGTTCCTGTTCTCTTTACAGTGGCCAGTGGACAGTGAGGCCTGAGGGAAGGAATGAGCTGGTTCGCTCATCCAAACACACTGTAGCCAACAAAGCTCAGATGCTCACCATGCCTCAGTTCGGTCTCCGAGACAACCTCATCAAGTGTGAACTCCTCAAGAATGAGGAAGCCTACACCTACATTCAGAACTTCAAGTAAGACTTTTATCTGCTTCAGCAGCGAATTGAACCTGATGCTTAATATTTTTGTGTGTTCTATGGCAATATTTTTAATTACATAATATAATATATTATTTTTAATTACCTAAGCATGTTTTTGGAGAGATGTACTGAATACTCAACCTAGAAAATTCGGAAACAGACAAATACTCACTTAATTAGAAATGACGTTTATGAATCACTATTAGCCAGAAACATCGGTTTCCTTTATGCTATAACTTGGCACCTACAAGATGTTTCTAATAACATTTAGAGGTGTATGTATGTATTTATTTTTTCCATCCTTTCAGCTTTTTCCTGGGCACCTACAATGTAAATGGCCAGTCCCCAAGGGAGAGCCTGCGTCAGTGGTTGGGATCCACAACCAAGCCTCCTGACTTCTACTGTGTAGGGTAGGACTTGCACTACAGATCGTTGGTGTTTTAGTCCGTTTTCATGTACACTTAAACAAGGAACTACTTTATGCTGCATAAGGAACTGGCATGCACTCAGTCTAACTGAAAAATGGGTCTCTCTCTCACATGAGATGCAACATTTTCCTTGTTGGGTTTTCTCTATAGATTCCAGGAGCTGGACCTGAGTAAAGAGGCATTTTTCTTTAACGACACTCCCAGGGAGCAGGAGTGGATGAAAGCCGTGTGTGAGGGCCTCCACCCAGATGCCAAGTATGCTTTAGTAAGGAGTTGTTTTTGCTTTGCTATGACCTTGAATTATCATTCGGACATTTTGTTTTCTTGACATTTAGCACTGCAACAAATAAAAATTTTATTGTTTTTAATTATTTATTTTTTAATTTATACATTTTTTTGGCCATGTGTATTAAGTCGAAATAGAATGTGATTTATTTAAGTAGTATTTTCATTGTATTGGCTGACTGAAGGAAATCATGAGCTGGGTTCAACCATCATTTGCCACAGTGTGCTGTTTTGTAACAAGTCTTGTGTACTTGCAGCCATTGACCTCTATGCTGTGTGTGGTAGGTGAAGCTGGTGCGTCTGGTTGGCATCATGCTGCTCTTCTATGTGAAGAAAGAACACGCCAAGCACATCTCCGAGGTGGAGGCAGAGACTGTGGGCACAGGGATCATGGGCAGAATGGTGAGCTTAGGTGGTGTTCACATTACCAACCTGATGTACCTCTTATCTCAAACTTGCTTGCTTGCTTACTTGCGTAAGATAGCGACCCAGCCTTGATGTGACCCAAATCACATTTATTTTCAGGGCTGTGTGGATGTGCACGTACAGTCTTTTCAACTTATATTTTATGCACTTTTGTATGGGGTCCTAAATCGGATTCGTATTTTAGTCCCTTTTTTTTCTAGCTGAGTCATGGTTGTTGGAATTTGTGTCACTTTTTGCCTGTACGCATGCACTTAGCAGTGGTGGTGTCAAAACAACACCTGAGGAGAGCAACAGCTCTGATGGTGGTAGCTGTAAAACGGCTACATCTAGATGTGTGGGGTTATTTTATCCTTTCTTTTTCTCACTTTCTCGCCGTATGCAGTGGTGTTTTATATATTTTGGATGTATTGGATATATGTAAAGCACTTTGTGGCCTATGTCTGTGAAAAGTGCTATATAAATAAATTTTACTTACTTACTAATCACTGTTTGTTTAGGGCGTTTGCATTAGTCTTAACACAGGCCATAATCACGTATCAGTTAGAAAAGATTCTTAACCTGAAAACCAAGTAAGATAAATTGAAACAGATACAACATGAAACTGGGATAATAACAGCAGTAACTGACAACACAAGACAAGAGGACGATGTGTAAGGACACAGGTAGACTAGGGGGAAAGAGACACGGGTACAAATAATAAAAGGTGGGGTTAATGCCAAACACAAGACAGGGCGACGACTAAACTAAAATTAAATACAAAACTTCCATTCTAACCTTGTTGCTGAAAGGAACTGACGTATGAACTTGGGATGGATTTGAAGTCAAATGTGGAATAAATTAATAGAAAGTGTTGTATGTTGGAAGTCAGTTGCAGCCTGATAAATTAGTTCCAACCATTACTGTTTGTTTTTTTTTTTAATTGAACAGTGTGGCTTGTAATGTGAGTGTATCCTTATGAGCAGTTTTCTCTCTTACTACTGTAATTCTGGTCCAAGAAAGTCAAATTCACAACACCTGTTCTTCTGTTTCAGCAAAGCATGTCTAAATGTGGTATCCAAACGTCTTCATTCTATTTCAGGGTAATAAAGGTGGTGTTGCGGTTCGCTTTCAGTTCCACAACTCTGACATTTGCGTGGTGAACTCACACCTGGCAGCACACACAGAGGAGTACGAGAGACGTAACCAGGACTACAAGGACATCTGCAGCAGGATGCTGTTCAGCCAGCAGGACCCGACCCTCCCACCTCTCACTATCCTGAAGCACAGGTAATGTTTTCACCGTCAGCACTTCAACCTAAAGCGATAAACGCACACGGTGGGATATATTTATGTTGCACTTACTATGGTTAAGTGAGTATTCTTGAGCCCCACCGTTCTGTCTGCAGTATTGTCCTGTGGCTTGGTGATTTGAATTATCGAATAAGTGACCTGGAGGTTGATTATGTGAAGGACCTTATATTGAAAAAGGACTTTGAAACACTTCACAATTATGACCAGGTATGTCTTAAATTGACTATTTTTAAAACAAACATTTTATATTTATATATTTTTTTCAATATTTTATTGAATTACAGTTTGACTGTGGTACAAAAATTGTGTGTGTATCAGTTAAAAAGGCAAATGGATGAAGAAACTGTGTTCGTGGGCTTTACGGAAGGAGAAATTGATTTCCAACCAACATACAAGTATGACACTGGATCAGACTGCTGGGACACCAGGTAAAAGGGGATGTTCTGTTACCCGCTTCTCTGTGTTCTGTAAGTATTTACCCTTACCTTTAATTCTAGATGTTTCAATTAAGATTGATTGATTGAATGTGTGTGTTTGGATGGTTGGGTCTATGTGAAGTGAAAAGTGTCGGGTCCCAGCCTGGTGTGACCGCATCCTGTGGAGAGGGAAGAATATTATCCAGCAATATTACCAGAGTCACATGACCCTGAGAACCAGTGACCACAAGCCCGTCAGTTCTCTGCTGGAGATAGGGGTGAGAGAGCCAGCCTGGCTTTGTACTCTCTGCTTTGAGCCCTTTCGGTTTAGGCACTGCATGATGTGATTCGCTGTTTTTATAGATCAAAGTGGTGAACGAGGAAGCTTATAAAAAGACATTTGAGGATATAGTGCGCTCCCTGGACAAGCTGGAGAATGAATGCATTCCGTCAGTGACTCTGTCTCAGAGTGAGGTGAGAATACAATCGTTACTCCCGTACAGACCTCATCATAATTTACATGACTTACATGAATCCAGAATTTCAATAACACACTAGCTATTAATTCTGCCCAGTCAAACACAGCAGCAGAACAGAAAATAAAATTATACATTTTAGTTATTGTCGTTTAACCCCTATGTTTCTATTATTCTCAATTCCTCTTCACATACATTGCCTCCAGTTCAATTTCAAGGATGTGAAGTTCATGCAGCACCGAGCAGAGACCCTGACGCTTCACAACGACGGTCAGGTGCCGTGTCAGTTTGAGTTCATCCAGAAGCTGGATGAGCCAGCCTACTGCAAGCCTTGGCTCACGGCCAACCCGCCCAAAGGCTTCCTTGCCCAAGGTAAGCACAGCACCCCAGTAAATCTGAACACCTCAGGTCTACTAGCATAATGCACATTAGCTGAGGGGTGTCATTCTTGAGGGAAGCAAACACAATTAAAGCTGCTGTAATTAATTCTGTAGTTCATTATTCTGCAGGATTTATTCACCAAGAGTCTACTCCTTCTCATTAGTCTCACTTCCTTTATCAAAACCTTTCTCCCAAGTCCTTCCCTTCAACGACTTGCATCTTGAGCCTGTAGTCCACCCATCTATGCACAGACGGCAAGCAAAATAATTGACAGACAATGAAGACCAGCTTATATACAGAGAAGTTTCCTGATTGTTTACTACACTGGCCTGTGTTGAGAGTTTTAGTTGCTGATTTCTGAGGTTTCTTTCCAGATATTTTAGTGTTCTAGTACGTGTCATCATTCAGAGACGATTTCAGCTGATTAGCTTAAAGCTCATGCCCACAGCAGACTGGGTCTCGGTGGACTCATTGGGCCAAGGAGCACCTGAGGCCTTTCTTCCACTTAAGAATCAAACAATTACCAGCTCCACATGGTGCCCTTCCTCACTGGTGTAGGATCGGGTGAACAGTTATGGATTCATACTGTGGGCTATTCATACTATAGGGAAGCAGCCAGTGAAGACTAGTGAGTGCAAGTGTGTCCTGCACGGTTTTTCTCTCTCAAGCATATTTTCTTGGGTTAACAGTGTGCAAAGAAGTGAATTTAAACCCAGTCTGTTAATGCCTACATGCAAGTGCCTAATAACACGGCTATTAAGCCTCATCATTAAACTTGCGTTGTGAAAGTTTTTGCTGCACTGAGCATGGTTATCTACATGTACTGATAAAGACGGTGTTTGGCACTGTTTGCAGGCACTCCGTGCTAAGCCATATATAGGTGTAAATGCCACAGGAATGTTTACTCTGAATTTACAGAACCATTCAGGCCTACAATGGGAACTAGGACAGTGTGAATCTAAAATGCCTTTCTCTTCTATTACGATGCTATTAGCTACTACAGTAATTAAACTTGCTAGAATATTGGGTTTTATTATATATGCATAGCTATAGTTTTGTCTGTTCTGTCTATAGGGGCCAGTCTGGATATTGACCTGGAGGTATTTGTGAATCGCTCCACTGCTCCAGAGTTGAACTCTGGTCAGCAGCAGCTCGAGGACATTTTGGTGCTGCACCTGGACAGGGGGAAGGACTACTTCATCTCAGTCACAGGCTCCTACCTGCCGAGCTGCTTCGGCTGCTCCATTCACACCCTCTGCTTTATGAGGGAACCCATCCAGGAAATGCCACTAGAGATCATCCACAGACTAGTGAGTTAGATCAGACATGGTTTCTGTCAAATGGAATGGCTAAGTGTTTTAAATGACTGAGCTAGTGCAGTTACTGAACTGCTGGATTCAATGCTGGTGGGTGGGTGGGTTATTTATTTGTTTAAAATGTTGATCTTTCAGTTTGTACAGCATTTCTCAAACACAGTATAATGTTGCAGGCAATGAAGAAACAAAACCTGTGCTAGTGTTGCTAAGAGAATTTTCTTGTTTCTTGGTACTGTTCCAAATAGGCTTTTAGAGGTGTGCTGGTAGGACATTGTGCACTGGCCTAGAACATTCTGTGATCAGGGTGATTTAGCATTGCAAAACAGTGAGCCACCTGATGTTTACCAGAACTAGCTGTAGTAGGTGTGCATTGTTGTGTGGTAGTTACAATAATATTCTCACCTTATGCATTCTAAGCAGGCTATGAAAGACAAATTTAATATCATGCCTTTTTTTTCTTATAGTTCAATAAATGTGACCTTGTGGTTCTGATGTCCTCTTATATTTTGCTATAAAGAGTGTGATGTCACCCAGTGAGATGAGCGTCCCAGGGACTGAGAAGGCTTTAGACATACCAAAAGAAATATGGATGATGGTGGATCATCTCTATCGCAATGCCAGCAAACAGGTGAGGATGCTACTTCTGCAATTCGTGGCATATGTGGGTGTGTGATTATGTGGAGAGTTGGTGGGTGGTTGTTGGGGTTTTGTTTGTTTGTTTTTTGTGTGTTGGTTTTTCTTGCATAAGTACAAAATGCAGGTTCATTCCTAATATTCTCCCAGCTTTCGCACTAAATCTGGGACACTGAAGTTTCTCTCTGCAATTCTTCCTGTGTGTGTGTGTGTGTGTGTGTGTGTGTGTGTGTTTGTGTGTGTGAATAGACTACCCATTGATATTCCGCACCACAGCAACGCCAGAAATAAAGAAGGAATCTGTGGCAGCGATTGTTACGCTTTAGTAACTGTAACATGAGCATTTTCGCTAAACCCAAGGCTGTCCAGATTCACTGCAGCTCACAGTACACTTGCAAGTGTGAAACTATAGTACATTAGCTTCTTTTCAGTCACGAAACTACATCTTCAAATAAGGTGTTTAAAAGAGTCCTATGTTTTTGTTTTTTTTTTTACAGGAAGACCTGTTTCAGCAGCCAGGCCTACGAAGTGAGTTTGAGGAGATCAGGGACTGCTTAGACACGGGCATGCTTGACTGCCTCCGTATCCTTTTCACTTTGAATGGTCTTCCTAGAAGTGAATTCTGTCACCTAAAAGCTTGTTTGTTTACTAAATTATGTATAGCATATTTGTTTACATCTTTGACCAAGCTGATTATTAGCTGGAAGTAACCACTCGGTGGCTGAGTCCTTACTGCTGTTCCTGGATGCCCTCCCTGAACCAGTGGTCCCTTTCTCAGTGTACCAGCAGTGCCTGGATTGCTGCTCTAATATTGGCCAATGTAAAAAGGTTTGTGCCAGACCGTATTATATTTTCTTTATATTGTATTTTTATTTATTATAGTTCCTTAGACCATAGAACGCATTTCCATTTCCTAACAATTAAAAGATTTTTAAATAGAATGTCTGTGCAGCGTGTAATTGGAACTGTGTCGAATCTGTAAGTTTAACACAAAATGTAAAAGGGTTGAATGCAGAATTTAAAATCAGATGTGAAGGTGGCATTGTTATACATGTGTACTGAATTTGGAAGGCAAAAAAAATGTTTTATATATCAGAGCCATTAACAAATGGTCTTTTTTCACCCACAGATTATTTCCTTGCTACCTCAGTGCCATAAAAATGTTTTTAACTATTTAACGGCATTTCTTCGGGAATTGTTGAAGAATTCCGCCTGCAATCGCCTGGATGTCAATATTTTAGGTAAGTGGAGGATAAACTTTCACTTCTAGTTTTGTGTATATTGTTAGACACTTGGATTTTGTGGACACTGGTGTTTTTGGTAGAAAGCAGAACTTCGAAAAGCTGACTGCAACTTTATAATAAATAAGATGTTTTAAGATAAATGGTATCTAAAATCAGTTTTGGTAGCATATAGGTTTTTGTAGGTATTCATGGAAATGGATTTTTATATATATTTAAGAACAAATGTACATATTGTCAGTTCTGTTTGTATTCTACATAACCAATTTAATGAGTGATAACTTTTTCTATAGATATCAATTTCTTAAAATATTTTATCTTAATTATGAAGGACACAGTAGGCTTTATGGAGGTGCACATGAGTTATATTCAGTTTCTCTTCACAGCCACAATATTTGCTGCCTTATTGGTAAGGCCTCCCACAAAGCAAGACCTTATCGAGAAGAGGAAAACAAAAGAGTTTTTCCAGCATTTTCTTGTCCAAGAATCCCACTAATATGCATAAACATCAATGTTATGACTTAATTTAATACACAATAACAAATTATAATGTATGTGCCAAGATTGCTCGTTTGTATTCAGCACATTTGTGTTGAACTGCTACCAATTTAATTCCAAGCTTTTTAAATAGAACATGAAAGCATTTTTTATCAGGCAGCAGGAATACAGATGTATCTATATGGAAAGTAGTCATTATTTAAAGATCAAATGTGTTTGTATTTTCATGTTTGTAAATACGAAGCATTTTTTATATAAACAATAGAATTACACGAAGTGTCCTTGTTCTTTGACTTAAAACAGTGCTGCGGTAAATGGTCAGCCTTGTTCAGCAATGGTCAACATTGAATTGAATGTTAATTTTCAGGAGTACTGTTATTTTTTTTTCCCTCATTATATGTTACTTAAATAAGGAAACAAAATATATTGCGATCCACGTTTAATCAACAAAACAGAATCTCAGGCTGATTGCCATCAGTTAACAGTATAGATAGTCGTTTCCCAAGATGCTTCAGGAAGAGGAACTGGAATTTGACGTTGTTCAATCATGGTACCACTGGGGAGGGGAAGGGAAGAAAGTGCCAGTGACCAGAAGTATACAGGCATTTTGTGTCTAACTAATACAGGTAACTTAAACTGCCATTTTAATTTGGTTGTATATTGGCATATTATTGTGTTGTAGTGTTGTTTTGCCTGGTTGTCTTGTTCTCACGGACCGCTCGAGTGTTCTGTGTTTACCCGACAGCGCTAATCGGTGAACCAGTTGGCTAGCTTGAACCGAAGCAGCCAATTTTTTAGTTGCTTATCTGGTTTCGTTTTTAATATTTAAAATGTATATTTTTAGGTTACGCGTTTCTCATTTGTCACATCATTAAGTCAACATGTGGTTATTCTACTGAAATCTTGACGTGTTTAAATGTTCGCCGAAATTGTAGATATGATCGTAGACTACTTTAATTTAGCTAACCTAACTAGCTAGAAACGTAGCTAAAGCTTACACCCACTGTCAAAACAAGACAGCTAACTTAGCTTGGAAGCTAATTCCAAATCTGCTTCTGAATGAACCAGCTAGCCAGTTAGCTCGTTTGCTATCATGCTGCTTCAACGAGAAATTTTAGCTACCTTTTAACGTCTAATTAGATAGCTCACTGGTTGAGTTTTTAATCCATGTTTCCGTCAAATTGTCATCGGGTCAATGCGGTGGGTTTGCGACACACTTGATTGAATTCAGGAAATTTGTACATTGTAAAAGGATGACAATGTCAAACATTTAACTAAGACTGCTAGCTAGCTTAGCTATGTTGCCAAGCTAGCTGACTAGCTAGCAGATAGTTGTGGTGATGTTTTTACCGTTATAGTAGCATTAGATAGTATTGTCGGTGTGACTGTTTTGTTCATCCGCATCACTGGTCTTGGACCACAATGTAGTACGCAACATTTAAGTGTTACCATCACCGAAATAGTTGGCAACAGTTGCAGTTCAATTTGTCAACCCAGATGTGATGCAGCTAGCCAGCTAGTGACATAAGTAGTCGAAATGTCCTGTGGCTGTCATGAACTTCGAAAGTTCTAGAAACCACTGGACTTGTACTAACCTAGTTTGATAACTTTCCATAATGTCAAAAGTCTTTAAACCATTCGGTCCTTCTGTTTAAAAGCAATCATAACCAATGCTGATATGCTGAATGCAGTTAGTGTTAGCTGATCTCTTACAGAGCGAATTCCCTTAACTAAAATTCTTCTTGGAAAGAGGAGCAGTTCAGTCCTTTTCTTATTGCGTCGCATGGAAAGCTGAACATGTTTAAAGTTAAGAAATGTTGGTTATTTGGTTAAGTGTCCTTTGTAACAGTAATATGGCAGCAATATCCAAGGTGTCCCTGAACCGGTATCCAATTTCGCTGACATCTTTTGACCTGTTTGTTTTGGAATATTTAGTTACTCCCCAATGACAATAGCCTAAAATATTATCTCCTCTTGTTCCAATATCTAACTTTAATGCATTCTTGGTGGTATTTTTTTTTAATCTTTGAAAATGAATCAAAATTCCTAGGCCTATACAGACTACAGGTTTTGACTTTTCCTGAAGAAATCATCGAAGAATCTTCGTCCATCCGTCCAAATTTCTTGAAAAGAATGTCTGACAATTGCCAAAACAACCACGAACAGGACTGATTTCACATTTATTTTTATGTTGCCAAGCGAATGTTTTCAGGGTCCATGCACTGAAAGTGCAGGTTCAACCAAGTTGTGCTTGGAACAATATTGTAATTGTAATGGGTTTTTAGGTTCCAAGCTCTTTAGTGCTGGGAAACTTGGTTGTCATATTCTGCCCTAAAATAAATTGGGCAGACCAAACGTACAAACGTAAATTTGGTCAGTAGGTAGTACTCCCTTGTGTATCCCCGCTTTATCAGATAACAGGTGGTGCTACAGTGCACCCAAACACATTTCAGTCCATTACTCCTATGCTGTTTGTCACACAAAGTTCTTTTTCTCAATGGTTACTAGTCTCCCTCCCAAAGAGTCTGGGTATCCAGAGATTCACAAGAGTCTGAACTTGTAAAAATTAGAAAAATAAATACATTTTTAAAAAATCTGGGAAGTGCAACCTTAGTTTCAGATGCCAGTTAAATGAAGAGTTGTACTGCAGATACTGAACATGTATAGCTACAGCTCATGAACACGTCTAAGTGCTGTACCAGACTTTGGTACCCTTCTGTACAACTGTGATACCATGGGCCAATCAGCTTTTAGTACGCATTTGACACTTTATCATTGGTTAATCCCCATGGAACTTGAATGGTATGTTCAGCTATTTACTCTTTAAGACGTGTTCAAGTTCCATGGGTATTTCTCAGTGGAGCACTATACTAGAAAATCAAGTAAATCTCCTGCATAATTTCACTTGGCAACATAAAATTGGTCTCAAATCTTCGCAGGACTCTTAACAACATTGCAATTACAAGTGCTTTTCAAAGATACTCATTGTTTTGTTTTGTTTTTGTTTGCAATTTTTGATTGTATAAAATTAGCAATCCCTCCAACTAGTCAGAGGGTTGTCATTAAATCACATCAAATGAAGTCTTGTAATAGTTATCACATTTTATATAATTATTACTATATAAAGTCATTAATCAAATGGGTACTAGTATGATTAGTAGACAAACCATGATAGAATTTCAGCAACATGACTTTTCACTAAGTTTGACTAAGATGAATAGACATATTCAAACTGACGTTCTGAGGAAAACTGCAAAGCTCGTGTCATATCGGTCACTGGGAGGCTATACAGTGCACAGTCATATCGGTCACTGGGAGGCTATACAGTGCACAGTCATATCGGTCACTGGGAGGCTATACAGTGCACAGTCATAT
>JAOYMR010000007.1:9051845-9067710 GCA_025802075.1 Tenebrosternarchus preto | reverse complement strand
TGTGTGTGTGTGTGTGTGTGTGTGTGTGTGTGTGTGTGTGTGTGTGTGTGTGTGTGTGTGTGTGCGCGCGCGCGTGCTCTTTCTGATGAATTCTGTACATACTGAAGCTTCTTTAGACTGCTGGTAGGAAGCCCTTCTTGGCCCGAGTTGCAATAATCCAGTCTGGATGTAATGCCCCCACTATTGTATATAAACCCGTGCTATTATCAGCATAATATCAGCATGTTAGAAAGCATTTCAAACAACTAACTGCTGTATAATTATGAACATGTAGACACTTGTAGTTGAAGATCAAATAACTTCTTCCTAAGGCCACTCACTGTGCAAAACACATTGTTCATTCTGGAAAGTAATGCTTCCACCTAGTGCTAGGCAATAAAACAATCTTGAAATAGGATTGTAATAGGATCAAATTTGATGAGCTTTTGGCATTTTTAATCAATAAACGTGACCGCAGTCAGTCATGTAACATGCCTGTTTCCACAGCAACAAAGCATTGTATGAGGTACCAGCACTGAAGAAAGTAAAAATCGAAAAAGCATTGAAAAGAATAAAAAATCCAACCAGCAAGTGGCACGAAAGCAAAAATGAACTTGATATTCTCCAAAGCTGAAGAAATTGTTGACAAAAATTCCATGACAATAGTTGCATGGAAGTGGTTTGGATATCTGAAAAGTGATTACGGCTTAGATTAAGGCGATCAGCAAAATATGTCATTGGTTGATGCAAACCGAGAGAGAAAACAAATCTTTTCCATGGTGACAACACTGTGAAAATGCGAACCATGTTAGTCCATCCATGTTTCAGCAGTGCTGGTGGTGTTATGCCTAAACAATTCGTCATCTGTTACCCCATGTGAAAAAGCAAGAATATAACAAACATTATCATTGAAATCAACACAGATTGTTTACAGTGTTTACATTTTCCACTTTTTACACATATTTCTATCTTTAAAACATTTGAGAGATGTAAACCCATACATAATTAATATAACTTTTTTTTTTAATATAAAGCTTGTTAAGGCAGATAAACTATGTTTGCACAGTTAAAAGTTTATTTTGAACCCTTTGGTTTCCTTAGGCTTCAGGCATTGGCAGGATACTCTTCAAGCTGACAGCATTACCAAATGATATACCGTGATAAATATCAATATGGGGTGGGGATGATCATGACCACCTAAGCCTAAAACTTGCCGAGCAACAAATCCACAAAATCTAAACTGATACGCTCTATAGTGTTGTAATGTGAGACAAATGGTTTCACCATCTTGCACTTGTTTCAAGAGCCATCTCTGTTCTACTTTCCACATTGTTCTGTCTTTCTTCTTGTCTCTCTGTTTATACCCAGGCTTACTATAATGACTATAAACTTCTGCGCATCAGTTCAGTGTCGATACTTACTTTGAGGAATGTTTGTCAAAAACTATTAAAAAAAAATTAATAATAATTTTCATTATTTGATACATTATTATTTTTATTTTTTTTAAGAAATGTTGCACTATTTTAGAATAGACTTATTGCAAGTGAACATTTATATGAACAATGGAAATATTAGAATGTATATGACTACTCTATGGTGCACTTTGTCTAATTTAAACCACCACCATCTCTCCAGATGTGATCATAATGGCTGTGGTAAAGCTTTTGCTGCTAGTCACCACCTGAAAACACACGTGCGGACACACACTGGTAAGACTGTATTTAATCATTTTAACTTTAACATTGAAAGATGAATGGCATTACCGCTCACCAGACAAGTCAGTCTGTTCTGTCATTTCTTTGACACACCAGACTGTCAAAATGATGCAAGGTGTTTCGTTTGAGCTCGCATCCTCTGCCACATGCCTGGGAACTTGAGGATTCTACATTCAGAAGAGTCCAGTCCTATTCCCAGGACTGTACTCTTCTAGAAAGAGATCTCAGATGTTATTCCTGGGATCTGCCATTATTCCTGGGATCTTCCAAAAAACGCATGCATACAAGTTTTATTTTTTTCCTCCCCAACTCTTCTACAGGAGAAAAGCCCTTTTTCTGCCCTAGTGATGGCTGTGAGAAGACGTTCAGTTCACAGTACAGTCTGAAGAGTCACATTCGTGGCCATGATAAAGGCCCACCATACTCAGTTAACCTCAGCCATCCCCTCTCAGAGGTGGGTAACTTCTCTTTTCTGCAGAGAAAATGCATATATATGAAAAGAAGGGGGAAAAAAATTAATTACTTGATACTTTTTAGTGTGTTCTTATCTGGAATTTTTTATTTATTTTTTTTTTTTAAACCAGAGGTGCCTGTCTCTGGTAGTAGAGAGCTGGAATCCAGCACAGTTTGGTGGGCAAAGAAATCACCAAACCATGCTGGATGCCATTCCTCCAAATGTTGGACACCTTATTCTGAAAATATGTATTCCCCTCAAAGTCCCCTCAAATGTTAAAGCATGTGTTTAATAAAACTACTAGCAGATTGTTTAATTCTCTCCAAATGGCAAGTCACACACAACTGTATACCACGCTCAGACCTTTATAACATATTTGGCAGGATAATATGTACAGGTGCTGGTCATAAAATTAGAATATCATGAAAAAGTTATTTTTTTTCAGTAATTCCATTCAAAAAGTTAAACTTGTATGTTATATTCATTCATTACACACAGACTGATATATTTCAAATGTTTATTTCTTTTAATTTTTATTCAAGTAGAAGTTTTTCTTTCTGAATATATGAGATATATATAATATATACCAACCACAAGGAACGTTCACTGTTCAATTTGTCTTTCCTATATGTGTTGTACAGTTGTATTTTTCAATGATTAGCAGTCTTCACAAGCTTAACAGATTCTCTTTGTTGGTAATTACAGGATGCAAATCATTCGTTGTGCCTCAGCGATTTGAGCCTCATTTCTACAGACTCTGAGCTCAGAGAGAATGTCAGCAACGTGAGTATTTTCATTTCTGGGAACGTTTTATTTATGACCGAAGAACTAAATTCAACATCTACCAGACTGGCAGAAGCACATTTCTGTTGCTTTATTCATAATGGCAGGTGGCGGCAGTACAAAGTTAATGCTTTCATTGTAGCAGAGACTTGGTGTGACTCAAAGTGAAAGGAGGAAACATGTAATTAGTATTAGAACTTCTATTTAAAACATCTCCCCACAGGCACTAGTTGTACAGGAAATAGCAGCTTGTTGCATGTTCTCCTGCACATCATTAAATTTTTGGTGGGTTTTTTTTTTTTTTTTGTCTAGTTTTGTGAATCTGGGAAAGACAAGTCATATGAGTCATAACTGCTACAGCCAATTATGGTTCAAACAGGAGAATACTTAGAATATTAATATAATCTTAGAATATTAAAACATGGGCACTTTTCAGTTGAAAATGATCCTAGTGAAAATTTCGCAATGTGCTTTGTGGTGTAATTATGGCAAAATATTATGGCTGGTGGAGTAATTTTCCTGCTAAAGCAACATTTGAAGCAAAAACTTTAGACCCTGATATTTTATTATTGAGCTTTTTATAATTTAGCATTGTCATAAATTATTTGTGTGTCTGTTTCTCAATGCACAATGGACATGTTAAAGTCTCAGAACTTGGATCTGAATAATGTCACTCCGGTGAGGATATTTGAATTGATGTTCCAGAGCCCTGAAAACAGTGTCAGTCAAGATGAGGCAAATCCTTCAGGCAAGTACCTCAGAAGATTCATTAGGCCAAGTATGTTTCCTACAGTTGCTGTGAAAGCCATCTCATTCTCACTTTGTTTTTCTGCATTTCCAGATAACTTTGTGGAGAGTTATGGCTTGGAGACACCATCACAGCCAGCTGTGGGTGACACATCTGCTCTCCTTTCCTTCTCTCAGCTGCATTCATCTTCCTCTTCCTCCAGCTCCCTCTCCACCCCAGTCCTAGAGGCCTCCACTCAGCCTGGCTCGTCCTCTTCTCAGACAGCCTCTGGTGTAAGCAGCTCTGCACCTACCCCTCCACAACCCGCCCCCTTCCCCTCGCTTCTCCATACCTCGCTGCAGACACCAGAAGAGCCCGCCCCCTCTGCATCCAGTGCTACCCAACACTACGCGCCAGTGTTGCCCCCAACCCTGGCCAGCTCCTTGCCCGTTTCTGCCCCAACTGTGGTCAGCGTCTCCAGCCCTGCCTCAGCTACAACCATCACCACAGGGGCAGCAGCGGTTGTAACACACTCAGTGCCTTTAACAGGCAGCACCAGCCTAACTCCCACTCCCACCATCACCATTGCACCCACGCAGGGCCTCCTACAGCCCAGCCTCGTCATGGCTGACCAGAACCTGCAGTGGATTCTTAGCAGTGCTACCAATACACAGCAAAACCCTGAACAGCAGGTCAGTACTCTAGAGTGCATAGTGTATCAGGCACACAAATCTTTTCAATTCATGTCTTTCTTTTTTTAATGTCTTTTTGAATGTGCTTATATAAATATAAGGCAGAACTATAATGGGGCATCTTCAATTAATAAAAGTTTAGTGGTGAAGTCTACTGTTGAGACTTGAATGATTAGAGCTGAATGATTTGGGGAAAATATTTAATTTAATTTAATATTTAATTTTCCCCCTCTTTAAATAAACCATCAAATGTCAATTAAAATAATCAGATATCAGAAGTTGTACTACTTTTTATGTAGTTTGTGCTACTATAGAAGTAGTTATTGTCATGATAGCACTGAATAAAACAAAGTTAAAAAAAAGAAAAAAAAATCTTTATTTTTAATAGCATTAAATTCGCACTCCTGCTCTTGAAACGGAACATTTTAAAGTACAATTGATTTATCGTTAAGTCTCAGTTGAGACTTTGATCTGCTTTTTTGTTCTGTATGATGTTTTTTATTATTAATCGTTGAGTCCCAGTTGAAACTTTGATCTGATTAATCGTTGAGTCCCAGTTGAGTCTTTGATCTGCTTTTTTGTTCTGTATGATGTTTTTTATTATTAATCGTTGAGTCCCAGTTGAGTCTTTGATCTGCTTTTTTGTTCTGTATGATGTTTTTTTTTATTCTTCAGGGCCCCAAAGTAGAGAAGGTCTTCTTTACAACAGCCATACCTGTAGGTGGACATTCAGGTACAATCAAATGGGCATCTGTTATTGATACTTCACTTATGTTACTGCATTGCTGATATGAAAGTTCAGAATATTCTGGTGTTGTTAATGATGTATGATATCATTAATGATGTATAAGAATAATGCTGGAGGAAGACGTATTGCTGCCATGTGTGTGATGAGTTTCTTGTTTTGTTTTGTTTTGTTTTTGCATTAGGGAACCCTGTACAGCAAATCGGCCTTAGTGTCCCTGTCATCATTATTAAACAAGAGGAGGCTTGCCAGTGTCAGTGTTCATGTAGAGACTTGGCTAAAGAAAGGAGCTCCAGCCTCGGTGCTGCCTCCTCACAGCAGGAGCCGAAAGACACTTCTGTACCTCCTCCTCCTCCTCCTGCTCCTGCCCCTCCGCCACCTCCAGCCCTGCCGGCTGTTCCGCAGTGCTGTGCTTCCAAAGGGAGCTCCACCCTTCCCCAGTCACAGGAACCACTGGGGAACGCTTCTGCCTCAACTCAGACGTTCCACAGCGAGCCTGTAACTTCCAACCCTCCCACAGACAGCCTGGCCAGTGTCGATGTGGTGGACCTGCTCAGCCCAGAGACGACAGCTAACATTGAGGCTCTGCTAATGGTTGCTGATGACTTCTCCATGGGGAGCGCACTAACAATGACACCTAGAGGAAACTAAGAAAGTACCTCTCCACCCCTGTCCTGCCAAGTCACTTCTTTGCCTCCCCTTTGGGTTTTAATTGAGATCTCTTTTTTTCTTATGTTTAAATGTCACATTTATTAAAATAAGAATGCTTATCTAGGATCAGTTTAAACAATGATTTTATGGATGGGGGAGCCAATCCTAAAGGTTTACTACATGTGAGTCTTGAGCTAGTATTTTAGTCGCAGTGCATTGAGATTCATTTTGGTTCATGTGCTTTAGGCAAGTCTTATAGACATGGAAATCTCACTCCTGACAACACAATGTTTGTAAGTAGTCATTTGTTTGAAGTTACTTCACCTTTTGCACTGTATTACAGTAGATCTCCCAAGTACCTTATGATGTGCTAATGGTCTGTTCAGACCAGTGTAACAATCATATAATAGGCAGTTAAATGACTAATTGCACATCACAAAGAAAAATTATTAGGATGAATCAAATGTGGACTGTAAAACCTGCAATGCTGTAAATCTTAAATATTCATATGAATAAAACACTTTGCAAGAGTCAATCAAACTAATTAGTGTAGTTTGGAGTAGCACAGGCAGGTTTTAAAGGCATAGGACAGTTACCAGATTCGAGGAGTCAAAGCACTGAGGAGTATTGAATTAAGCAAGATGTAAACCTTCACCAAGCATACAAGTTTTGCAGACCAACTACACTGAAATTCACAGCTTGAAATTTTCATGTGTGAATAACCAGAATGTACTGCATGTCAACTTAATTGGCATGTCCAGCACTTTGAATGGAAAGCCAAGCTCTTTCAGTTATTGCAGTCATTTTAAGCCCACCATATGCCATGAAATACGGATGGCATTTTATGTGTAATTTATTAGAACTACAGTACCCAAAAATGTGATTCTACGGTATTCTTGAAGCAGTTTCTGTCAAGAGAAAGTGACAAATTGCTTTCCTTTAAAAATATATCTGATAGGTATGTTTGGTTGCCTGAAACTTTAGTATTTAATTTTAAAATGTTAATTTATTAAAATACTTCATTTCTATCATTAGATCAATCCAGCGTATAGTATGCACAGTTTAGCTGTTCTTTTTCACCCAGCTTTGGTGGACCAGGTGTTTTCCTTTGTCTTTGTTTATCTTTTTAATGTGTTTTGCCTGTTGTATTTCTTTGTCTTGCCTTTGGTTTGCAGGTCAGACATGTTAATGGAGCTGGAGTTACCCAGCCCTGTTCCTGCTTTGTTGTTACAGAGTTGATTTCAGTCTTTGGTGAACCCTTGTTCCTTTATTTAAGCCCATGCACATCTGACTATTATGGCCTGCTCAGGGATATAAATGAAGTCACAACTGAACCATGTCTGTGCTGTCCCTGAAACAACATATAAATGAACACCAGAACTGTAGGAGCTTGATTTGCATCTTACCTATGTGCACATTACCAAGTCTAGATTTAGATGATCCAGAAGACAATTAGTTAACTTGCCTGCACCCATAAGCCTCCCCATTCATACACCACTGCTGTAAGGAGAGGTTCTAAGGAGCTGATTTTAATGTAAATATAATGTAGTACATTTGAAATGCTAAATGTTTAAGCCTTTAGATTGTATTTGTATTTTTGTATAGAACTAAAGGGGGAGGGGAGGGGGGTCACACTTTGGGTTTATAATGGAGGATGTGCACTGCCCTTTTTTTTTGCAACCCAACTGGAAACCAGTTCACCATGCAGTAATGCTTTGGTTTTTTTTTTTATCAAATATTTATATATTTCGATATGGTGTGCACTAAGGCATTAAATATCTTACCATATTCCCCACATCTACTTTTGACAACACTGCCTTACAGTTTTGATACAGACCATCTACGAGCAGCGAATTATTTGATTTTTTTTCCTTCAGACTTGCCTCAAAATTCCTCACCAACACTGACAAAATGCCTCACATTACAACATGCCAAGAAAAGAAATTTGGCTAAATATCACAAAAAAAGTTTTTTTTTTTGGCCATGAAATTGTTGCTCAGTATTAACTATTGTTGACCATGAACCTATCCAAAATGTATGCACATAGTTAACTCTCAGTTCACATAGACACACAGTCTATCAGTTTAACATGTTGGTTCTTTTTGGTATACCAGTTAAAAATTTTACCAGGATTTTGACATGGACAACATAATTCTGCTTATAATTGATCATGTCAGTTCAGTCTTTTGATTTTTTTCAGGTTTTTCAATTTTTACACGCTCAGTAGAAATAGTAATAGCTATGACTGTCTAAATGGTGAAAATACTGGGATTTTTTTTTCCACCTCCTGCACTGATGCAAATGAAGTCTATATATATGGAAATTATATGGGTTCATATAGTGTTACGTGTTGCGCATGCATGCTGAATAACTTTAAATCTCTGCCCTTTTCTGTTATAGAATGATCTATGCAAAATGTACATTTCCCCATCCTTCATTAACACACATTACTCCTCTCTTTGTAAATACTGAAATAATTAACCTTTTGCTTTAATACTGGTCATTGTTATGCAAGTTACCAGTAGTTCAAATCAACTGATTGTGAGGCACATTGCAATTACTGTTCAGCATAAGGCATGCTGCTATGAATCTGGAAATATCCCGTCTCTAAAGGTGGCTTAAGGTAGTCAGCAGCTAACTGTTTATGGCTATAAATCTTTAAATCTTCTGTTGTTAGATATGACTGACCTATGTATTGCTTTCTACTGTGCATATGGGCATTGTAATATTTTAGTAATTGTCCTTTTAAAATTGTGGCATCCCACTAGTGTCATTACTAATACTGTTAGTACACATTACCCAGTAGGCAGTCTCCACATAACCTGTGCAATTCTGTTGTAAGAATCGTCACTTAAATTTTAGGTTGACCTTTTTTTTGTGAGTTTCAGATTCGTTTGTAGTTGAACACCCCCAAATATACAATCACACTACAAGTCTGAGTTCATCCTTTAACCACCTTAATTATGCCACTGGTTCTTTCTTTTAAATCCAGCATTTAGTTAACATTTTCCTTTGTTTCATTTATTCAGAAGTTATGGATTCAAAAAAAAAAAAAAAAATAGTAGCATTGGGTTGTAAAATTAGAGCAAAAGTGCAAAGGGTAATCAGATGGGGAAACAAAAGCTTCCACCAGACTGCCTTTGATACCCAAAGTGTGAGGACAATATAATGGATCTGTATTTTTAAGGAATGTATAATGTAAGAAATCTTATGCTTGTTTTGTATAAAGTATTATGGCAAAGTAATAACTTTTTGAATTGAATTAAGCAATATACGAGTGAAATCTTCACGTCTTCATGTTTGTCATTGCAAAATGTTTATTGAAATCTCATGTACAACAGTGAATCTTTAAAATACTAACTGTAGAGAAGAATCTTAATTACTCTTGTTGAAATGGTGCATCACAAAGGCATTTTTCCTGAAAATATGTAATATAGACACTAAATAAAATTGTAGATTGATGTAGTATTAAATAGACAAGAACAGGGTAGTGATATTTACCTTTACAATTCTCTGAATTGCTAGGAGATCTTTAAAGACCACATCACAGAGCATGATCCTCTCTTTCATCGCAGCTGTAGATGCGTCTAGAACTTCAAGATCATCTTGGAACTGAAAGACACAGATCTCATAATTTAAGTTTTATTAAATATCTTCTGCACATTAATTAGATCTTCAAAAAGAAATCACCTTAATTTGAGAAGTGTCTGGCTGCTTATTGGAGTCCTCGCTTTCTCTCTGTTTTTCTGTAATAAGTGAAGAAGTTGGCTCAGCTGTATTTGTTTGCTCATTTGTTGGATCGTCTCCCTCATCTGCATGCGTCGCCATTAGGACTTTGAGTATAAAAAATATATAGTTGCGTACTTATTTACTCCAGCTGATGGCGATAACTGACTACACCTGTTGATTGCATTTCATTGACGCAAAACAGGTAGGGTTGTATTGACGTCAGTTTTGCATAAAACGGGATTAACACGATTTGTACAGTTTGTATAACTGAAATGTTCTGTGCTGTTAATGAAAAAATAACTCTTAACCAGGAAAGTTCTCTCTTTCTTTAAAAATTTGTGCTCGTGGTTAGTACAGAAATTTTGACCATAAGGGTTTGCGAAGTCAGACACTACACTCATTCTTTGTGTATCTTGCATTTGCAAGTTTCAACCAGTAGGAAAACTGAAAATCAGCGAATTGTACAAGCAAATGTTGTTTCTATAAATTGTGTAATTATCACACAGTTATTGGTGTATTTGTTTAAATTCTATCAGTTAAGTCTATACTGCATTAAAAGAGTACTTTTATTTTGGAAATACAATGGACGAGTATGGCTGGCTTCAATGAGGTTTCAACGAAAGACCACGCGTCGATATTTGTTGAATCTCGTAATCTATGATCGTGTGTACTTTTGTTCGTACATTTTCATCACTCGTATGCCCTTCTAACCTGGCCAGGGTTGACGCTATGTGTAAACAACTTAAGACAACGGTGCTGCGTTTATTGCCGCAATCATCAAACGGGCTGCTGCCGCAAACCGGGGACACGCAAGGTGTGTTTCTCTAACATTAGCCGATGCTCAGTGTGATGCAATACTAGAGTAAGGTCTGTTGGCTAGCTAGACAGCTATTGACATTAGTTTTCCGGGAGTTCAGTCATTTGGCGATTTTTACTTATGTTTCGCTATCCAGCTTTCTTTTAAATCTGGTTAGTGACAGCTGTCAACATCAATTTGAAAGAAGAGACATTGACTGTGTTGCTAGCTAACTCCTATATATAGCTAGTATTTGGCTAGCTAGCTAGCGTCACCGGGGGGGGATGTCATATTTGTATAGCTGTTAAATGAATTGTCGATTTCCTGGCAAATTGTAGATGCATGCACATTGGACGTTGTTCCAGTTACACTTGGTATGAATGACTGAAAGTTTTTTTGTTTTTGTTTGTTTTCCCTATAATAAAGTAAAAATCCTGAACTCAACAGCAAGAGCATTAAAAGATGGACAAGTTGTGGCTGTTCCTACAGACACTATTTATGGTTTGGCTTGCTTGGCGCAGAACTCGGAAGCCATTGAGAAGGTGTATAATATCAAAGGGAGAAATGTCAATAAACCTTTAGCCATTTGTGTCGGAGAAGTACAAGACATATACAAGTGAGTTTTCTACGATTTAATTTACCTACAATGTCATGTTTTAATTATTACATTATGATATATTTATGTATTATATTTGTATTACGTTATGTATTATATTCTGTCTTCAGATATTGTAAAGTGGTTGTAAAAGAGGAGCTTCTTAATGATCTGCTTCCGGGACCAGTCACATTGGTCCTGGAAAGGTCTGCTACACTGAACTCGGACCTCAATCCTTTTACTAAGGTGATGCCTCATTTAAATGTACTAGATTTACAATATCTGTCGAGCACATTATAACATTGAATTGTTTGTTTGTTTGTCTGATGCATAGCTTGTAGGAGTCCGCATCCCAGACCATCCGTTTATAAGACGCTTGTGTCAGATGTGTAATGAGCCACTCGCTCTAACAAGTGCTAATGTCAGTGATCAGGCCAGCACTGTTGCCATTCATGTGGGTAAAGAACTTCATGATGATTACAGCATTGCCTTCTAGCCAAGGAATCAAATGTGAATATGCTTTTATTGAAGTGGCTTTTTTATATGCTGTTAAATTAGGAGTTTGAAGAACTGTGGCCAAGCCTGGCACTTGTAGTAGATGGTGGACCCATTGCAGACCAGAGTCGGCTGGGCTCAACAGTGATAGACCTCTCAGTCCCTGACAAATATCGTATCATAAGACCTGGCTGGTGAGCTTCCTCCCCTTAAATGTCCACACTGATCGTTACATTCTTAAAATTTAGGGCTGATAAATTTCCTGCACTATCCCTGTCGTTAGTCCTGTAGACTCACAAATGTACATATTGTGAATATGCTCTGTGTTGGTTGAACTTGTTTTCTGTTCTTTTCTCACAGCGCCTGTTTAGCCACGATTGATGTCCTTGAGAACAAGTACGGATTATCTGAGTCTTCTTTTAGTTAATGTTTTTATATCTCCACTGTCTATCTGAAGCGCACAATCCATGAATGTCTAACACAAGGCAACGAAATTCTAAGTACTTGGAAGGAGAAGCCAGAAAATCTCAGGAAATGGGATTGTACTCATCAAGGAGAATATTTGCCTATTGGGTTTTCTGGGGGATTTTAATTACTAATTGAAGGTTTGAGACTTATTTGTGAGGATGAGGCACTAATAAATATTGTTCCGGTGAAGCTTTTTATCTCATTCTAGCTATATCCTGGTTTAAGACTTTGTTAGTGGATAATTATTTTCTTATTGGACACTGAGAATCAAATTTGCAACAACTAGTCTGGAAGTGTTTCACTTTATACAGTCTTATTTTGCTTATTTTGTCTTTATTTATTGACATTTTTGATGTACTGTACTCTCTGGAAGAGTTGTTGTTGGAAATTTAATCAAAATATGGACCTAATGTAAATGGTGCAAATAACATTGTACTATGTTTCATTGAGGACCAAGGATGCTTAATTTATTAATCTGATTGTACAACATGGATATTTTTGGATTGTTATCCAATATTGCAAATGTCAGCATTCAGTACCAGTTCGTTTAAAACAATCCATTTACTTTTTACACTATTTTTGCAGATTTGCCAACATGATGTCAAAATAAAATATATATCTCCACTTTTCACCTCTTTTCTCGCCATCTCGTGTGTATTAATGGTCGAAGTAAATAGTTTCTGGGTTTGTGACCGATTAATGTCTTGATACAACGACTGGGAGAGAGTTACAACGTAAATAATAAAGCTGCATAATAAGTTAGGATGTTTACACCGACTTCATGAAAGGACGTAAAATGGCTTTTGCGCAAAAGCAGCCTTGGCTAGTTTTGAATGTTATTTTACTGATATAAGCATTTATCGTTGCGATACATTACGCCTAGCTATCGCATTTTGGTCTAAACCAAAAACGCGAATTACCTTTTATGATGACCATGTCTTTCGGTTTGAAATTATTCGAATCGAATTTACGGTGCTGTTACGATATATTTTATGCTACAAATGGTTTAGGTAATCTGCGTTAATTTCAACAAATGAATAACTGTGCCATTCACGACACCAACGAGACCAGCATTGTCTGTATGTCTTCTATATTTGAAGCTATAGGGGAGATTTGAATGCCAGTTGCAACGTTATTGCCCCAGTCATTCACATTCTCGTGGTAGCTTCCTCATAAGAAAAATCTTTTCTTGAGGTGTTTTTTATCTTTTTTTGAGACCTTTTTTTGTTTTGTTTTGTATCTGAACCACAAATCCATTTCCAAGCTGCTTTTTCACACTCGTGTGCTATCACCAGGAACGTGTGGTTGCTTTGTGGTGTTTCAGGATTTTATCATTAAAATGGTCACTCTATTTTTTGTAAAACAAAGCAAAGACTAGTCTAAAGAGATATTTACTCTTTCTAAGTGTACTGATTTATTTGATTTATGTGATCAAATGACAAACGTAAGCTTGCTCAAAGAAAAGTTTAATTTTGTTTAGTGTCCTATTGTTTATGGCTCACACTGCAGGGTATATCTCACTTAGTGTCTGGAAATCTGCATCTTGGAGGATACATCTTTTTTTATAATGTTTTCCGACATTAGAAGTTGGGAAGAGTACATTTTGCATGTGAAGAACTAAGTGGCTTCAAACCACAAGTTTTTAGAACAATGTCAGAATAATTTGTCAATTGTTTTATTCATTTATTCATTCTCAAGAAAAAAAACTATTGTAGCATCCAGGAAAGGACTGTTTTGTTGAAGATTTCCAGACTGTATTATTTGCATTTGCAATACGGTAAAATGTTTTTTATATATATCAACTTGACCCAAATTTGAGGAGGATGCAGTTCTTCTGCATGAGGGACGTGAGTCTGTGCCCATGCCTGTTGTGTCCCTACAGAGTTGGTCACTTGGTGGCGCCCACGTGTCATGGCACACATCCCATTTACAACATTCTTATCACTGGATTCTAAATGTGTTTTTGGTAGCCTAGTCTCACTCACAGACCTTAAAAAACACCAGAGCGCACCCCCAAGGTCTGGATTAATTCCAAGCCGTGCTCCCTCAAGCAATTCCTCTCTTCACATGAGCCATTGATCCTTTTCTTTACTGAACTGCTCTGCCCATTTCCTGGTCAGCTCCAGGTACAGTTCAGGCTTGTAGGGCTGGTAGTCCAGATACAAGCGTGTAGCCGTCTTCTTAGACACCGCTCTCTCAATCTGCGTGCCTTCATGCCACTCGTTGAAGGAGGTTATCGTGATGATTTCAGGCCTCACGTTGAGTGCAGCCTGCAGGGCGGTCTCGTAGTAGTGGCCGTTCACCCTGTTGCGAGTGTTGTGATTGTTCCAGGGCCGTATGCTGGTGTCCACGTAGCCGGGCCCCACGCTCGGCATGAACAGCAGGTTGCTGCTGTCACAAAAGGCCTTTATGCTCTTCCAGTTCTGATGCGAGGAGCCGTATGAGAAGCCATTGGAGGCGAAGTAAGTGTACATCCCATCGAAGCCTCCAGCTAAAATGTCATGCTTGTGACGCTCCTCCACGATGAGCGCGATGAAGACTCCGTCGTACAGGGTCTCTCGCAAACTGTGAGAGCCAGTGGGAGTCAGCATCTGAGACCAGGCCTCAGGAGAAGTTAGGTAGGAGTCATAGATGTAGAAAAGAGGCAGGGCTTTCCCACTGCTGGTGGTGAAACGGTAAAAAGCTCTGTGATCTCCATACCTGAATGAATAAAAATGCCTTTAATTTTGCACAGCTTTACCACAAAACGCAGAGAAGTGGAAGACTGTTCTTTTACAGCTCAAGATTGATGAGAGCTGCAGTAGTGTGAGGTCTTGAAGAGAAATATTAATAGAGTTTTCTCCTTACATGAGCATCCTATCTAATACAGGCTGCATTTACCAGCAAGTAAGATATCAAAGCATGCATTCATACAAACTGTATAAATGTGTGGTATATGTCAGATGTGGTGAGAGAAGCAAGGAAAATGTTTTGGTGATTCAAGATTTTCAGACTAACCTGTCAACGATGTATTTGATGTTGTCATGTACACTATGATCAGTCCTTCCTTTGTAGGACTGGATATGAAATGCCACCTGGAAAGGAACAAAGCAAACCATCGAAAGCAAGATTTTCTTTTAGGTATTAACATGTTTTCTTAATCTTGATGTGGGCTGTAATATTAAATACGTATTATAACTACCCTTAGCTATTGGTTCTCACTGCCCTGTTTTTAAGGTCATAACTGACCTTAATTCCTTTCAAACTTGAATTTTTGCAACAGAAGGTTTTCTTTGCTCCTGGCTGGAATGTACTCAAACATCCAAAACCAGAACAAGCTAAATTCAGAAGTGTCCTATTAGTCACATTTTGCCTTGAGTGCTTTGTGTGTACTATATACTGGATGGAAAACTGCTTTATGAAGGGTATGAACTGAAGAATGTGCCAGACTTTTATTTGAACTCATTTATACATTCTATAAGCCTAGACAAACCAGTTGTTTTTCTTTCCCTTATGTGTGTGAACAGAATCACCTATAAATACTGAGCTTCCTGTGGGCCGTTGGACTAATGAGCAATGCTGGACACATCATCAGCACAAAACCATAGAGTGGACACTAGGGGTTCGCATGGGTAACACGCTGTGAAGTGCTGGATGTAGCAACTAGCAGGATAAACATCTACACCACAATCTGTGTAATGTCAGTGCAGCTAAGGCACGCTCCCTCTGTCCATGTCCTAGCTGAGTTCTTCTTACAATCACCCCAGGCATTCTCAGAATTGCATCCTGACTGCCAAAACTGTCCTGTCTAGACCTCAGAAAGTAGGTTAGCTTGCAGCATGTTGTCTTCCAGCGCTCTGCAACAAACCACAAACAATAGATGTTTCTTAGGCACTGTTGGGGAGTTAGGCTCTACTGCATCTGAGGGTGATACTGAAGCATTTTTAGCCCCCACTTATAGTTACTATAGCAGCACCGCTCTCCTCATCAGACCGGGGGGGGGGGGGGGGGGGGGGGGGGGGGGGGGGGGGGGGGGGGGGGGGGGGGGGGGGGGGGG
>JAOYMR010000007.1:9009081-9035188 GCA_025802075.1 Tenebrosternarchus preto | reverse complement strand
TTATTATGGGTATCTATGTTAATAAAATCCCAAAAAAGTCTTCATTTATTCTTTATTCCATTTAAGGTTTAGTTCATTTAGATTTGGTTCAACTGAGCATTTGCCTTTACTTGGAACTGGACTATGTTTTTTTAATAACCCTAGTCTTCAGTAAAATGATTTAATACAAAACCTCTAAATGCACAGGACAAGCTTTGACACAGATAACTAGTTTGACAGAGATAGAGATTTGACGTATGCCATGAAAATGTTTTTGTTATGGAAACACTATTAATTTGTGCCTTAATATTCCATTCATATAGTGACTTACGGTAAATGCATAATACATAAATATTCACCACTTAGAAAATGTAAACAAAAATTTGATACTTGAAAGATTTTGTTCCTTTCTTTCATTAATAAAGGTGTTGTATATACCCATGGACGGATTTCTTACTTTAGCCAAGGTATTGACCTGACCCATGGCACATGGAAGCTATAAAACATTTCATTGTCCCCAGCTCCTATTGAGTTAACATTGTTGTTGACACACTCTTAGCACTGACCTGGGACCTCATGAATTTGTCTAATGGGTGTGCAAAAATGTGCCTAAACTGGATGTGTGCCAATTTTCTCAAGCGATATTTTATTTTTCCTTTTTTTTAATCATACTTTTACATCATCATTATTATATATCTTTCCTACATTGTTATATGAAGTCTATGATCACACTTACTATGAGGAAAGTAATTGTCTCAGTTATTAATGTAATGTGCCAAAGAGATAAAGATTTACTTTCCCAGTGAACCTATATGCAAAATAAAAAATAAAAAAAATCTACAAAGCTTTTGGGACATGCTTTTTAGTTGACCTCGGCATCTCAGCATATTGAACAACCATGGAATGCCTCTGGACCCCCACCTTAGATCTGGTGTCCAACCTAGTGGTCAGTGTTTCAGTGAGACAGGAATTAAGGGATCGGCGTGTGGTTTGGGGGGGAGGGTATGTGCACGAGAGACAGAGGGAGAGAAAGAGAGAGAGAAGGAGAGAGAGAAGGAGTGATTGTGTGCGATGTGGAAATGCTACACCTGAGGCTGTGGGAGAGGAAGAACCTGGATTTCAGCATATTTTACCCCATCTTCTGTGTTTCTCTGGTCTTATTCTAATGTATAAAGACATTCAGTACATATTTCAGAGATAATCCGAGGATGTGGAGATGGCTTCAAATCTTTGGTTCTTACAAATTACTTTATAGCTGTCGTCAGTTTTCATTATTTGAACTCTACCATAAATGTGACATTCTTGATGCATGATCTTCAGTTTATGCAGGTGGAGGGCGGCAAGTTATTGAATGTTCTTATATTCATCAAAACAGTAGGAGACTTGGGGAGCAACACGAGATCTTTATTAATGTGATAGGAGGTGCATCCAAGAAAGCAGGATTATTAATCCTTCAGTTGTACTGAGACTATTGTATGACATTTATTCTGAGCACTGAGGTCCAACGGTCAAATCTCTTAGCCTTTAGTGATCTGTGTGTTACTATTCTAAAAAGACTTTCCATCGTATGTTCTGGAAGTCGATTAAACAAAATCTTACACTAAAACCTACAACCTGTGAAGGACATCTGATGAATATTGTTTCTTTCTTCAGAGTAAGCTGCACATGGAGGGCTTTCGGAGTCTGAAGGAGGGCGAGGCTGTGGAGTTCACCTTCAAGAAGTCCTCCAAGGGTCTGGAGTGTGTGTGGGTGACGGGGCCCGGAGGAGCCCACTGCATGGGCAGTGAGAGGAGACCCAAAGGGAAAAGCACCCAGAAACGTCGTTCCAAAGGCGACAGGTGAGGCGGTGTAACACGAAGCGTAAACTACGCTCTTGATGCTGCTTCTTTGTGACCAGAGGACTTTGAGCTCTGCAGCTGACAGATGTTTTCCTTATTAGTTCTCCTTACTACTTCTTTTCTTGTGTTTTTTACTGTATCTCTTCCATCTTAGAATCCAAAAGTGTATACATAATTTACTACACTATAAGTGGAGATTGTACCCTCGCACTGTAATCTCATGAGTCATTTATTTTGGTTACCTCCCCCATATCCTCTGTACTTTTACATACACCATTCCCACCTCTGCTCACAGACTGGCTTGACATGTGACCTGGATCAATAACTGTTTAAAATTGCTGTCCACTAGTGCATTTATACTCAATAGGTAAATGCTCTGATGTCCATCCCCCACCTTTGTGCACTGAGCGCCTGGGCGTTAAAGATTAGGTCAGAGGAACTGCTTTGTGTCTCAGCACAGCTCTTTATTATAAGCAAACTGTTCAGACTTCTCATGTAGTTTGGAGTACATTACAACTACTGCTATGGACATATTTGATTATACTGAGAGATTTTATAGAGCTGTCAGGAGTGTGAATTGCATCCTGTTACCAAGTTGAAATGGCAACAGCATCATAGTCATGTGTGGTGAGGAGTCTGGGAGAGCACTGCTGGTTGCTCTTTTATTGGGGTTGGATGGCTTAGTCCCTTTTCTCCCTGTATAAAAGATGCATTTAACTGCCTCCATGTGTCACACAGGCAGAATGCTTCCCCTCACTCTCCCAGGATGGCTGCTTAGACCAGCACATCGGAAAATGACTAGCACTGGGCAGGAAATTGGGTTAAAAAAAATAAATAAAACGAGGTTTATCAGGTTGCCTCGTGGTTAGTCAGTTCTGGTTAGGGTGAAGGACAAAGTGCTGACAGAGTCTGAATAGGAATCGTTACAGCCTCAAAGAGTCCCGAGGGGCTTGTGTTCGATACAGCTGCCCTGATCAGGCTGACCCTTTAAAAAGTACCACAGCTGTCTAACATGATTACTCATCCTTCACAACAGCAAATGCTGCTTTACCTAGCTGTTTTGTTAGAGCACAACAGAACTCTGTGACAATTTGAACAGTTCAAAAGCAAGAGAGCTAGAAGATGATCTTGTCCAGTGAAAACAGTGCCAAGGAAGCTTACAAGATGAAAAACAAATGCCTGGAAACAAAGGAGAATACTAAATTCTAAGAAATTCAAGGTAAAATTTAACATACACAGTTCTCTTTTAGCCTGCCTTCACTCCCTTTTTCTCTTCCCCTCATCCATTGGGCCATGGGCTACTGTTCGGGTTTTAGGATGTAGAAAGGAAAAAATACAGGGGCTCATGTAATTGATAACAGATGTAGGTGGCTGAGAGGGGTCAGGGGTCAGTGTTGCCATGGAAACTGCATACGTTTAGGGTTTGGGGGCTCAGGGTTGAAGGAGCAAAAGGTTATAGTTCGTAGGTCAACACTACAGCTTTTCCTGACAAAGGGCTGCATAACCTTTCTACCCACGCTCCTGGTGATCGATCCACACACCCCGACCGGCCACGATGGTGGACACCGCCCCAATTCAGCATCTATAAACCACCAGCAGAGTGATCAGACTCCCTCGGTGTCCTCACACAGCTTCATTTGCATACACATCAATGCAGCGGTGAAGGCTCAGCCCACTACCCATCTGTCATTTAGACCGTCACACGTGGCTGTGATCGAAAACACTCTTCAAACGCATCTCCCTGTGACACTCACGGCATGGCTGCACACCGCTAACATTCATTACAAAGAATAATGATGTCATTAGGTTGAAGTAACTTTCTTGGAAATATCTGAGCGAGAGACAAAGGGAAGAAAAAAACCCTGTCAAGATAGCTAGTGCAAAATACAGCGTGATAGATTTGTTGCCAATCTCGCTATGCCAACAATTGTTGAGGACAACTTTATACGGAATTAAACAGTTTATTTTTCTTGGTAGCTGCAATTTTGATGACTCAGTTCAAATTGAGTTAACATTATCTAAAGGTAATGAGCAGTGACAGTTAAGCTACAATGTTATGTTTCTAATATGCCGGAATGTGGTGCAGCTACATATAGTTGTAGGTTACATATTGCCCTCTTGTGGATGTAAGTTGGTATGGTAACATTGGATTTCTTTATCTGCATGGTCTTCACTTCGCTTTACAGTATGCATTGTAATCTCTGTGTCTCAGGTGTTATAATTGTGGAGGTTTGGACCACCACGCAAAGGAGTGCAAGTTGCCTCCTCAGCCAAAGAAGTGCCATTTTTGCCAGAGCGTCACGCACATGGTCGCCAACTGCCCAATCAAAGCACAGCAGTCGTCCTCATGCTCTCAGGTAAAGATGTCCTCTCAGAAGGGGGAGGAAGAGGAGCAGAGGAATCCACCACCACCTACTGAGACATCCGACTGAGCAGTGCACACAGACGAGCATGTAGCACGCAAACCAATCATACCACTATACTGGAAAGATGAACATATTTTCCTACTAATGCTGCTCATGGAATTACCTCAGGTATAAAAGAGAAAAAGAAAATGAATGTAACTTTTTTTATTTTAAGTCGTACCACCCAAGAATAGAATTGCATTGTACTCAGGAACTTTCACAATCCAATGATTGTAGGCCATTTCCCCATGCAGAAATGTCAGCTTGTACACTACCCAACTTCATTTACTGACTTGACCACGACATAATAATAATATAAAATGAATTCCGACAATATAAAGTATGTCCGACAAGAACAGAGGGAGTGGAGACGCCCCTCTGTGAAGAATGTTACTCTGTGCTTTTCAGGGAGTTTTAGGGTGATGGGCTTGGCAGCTGCCAGTGTTGCAATTGATAAATCTGATCACCTGGGTCCACATGAATGTTCAGCCATGGCTTAGCCTGTGCCAGCCAGTGGTTCTTATCCCAGTAGTGGACAACACATGATCAAAAGTCATTTTAGTAGGGAGTGTAGTGGACTATGATCATGCAATTGTTTTGAAAAAAGATGCAACCTCAATCTGAGTTTTCTTTAATACAGTTTCACTTTTAAAATGTTTGAATTTTACTACTACTTAACCGCAGCTGTATATTCACCTGTACTATATTTACCTTTTTACCTGTTGATAGTAAAAAAAATTTCTCACAGTTTGAGATATTGCTCATTTTTTTCTGATGAAGTAGGTCTCTGGTGAAGTCACTGAACAAAACAGTGCCTCTCTTCCCCAGTTGCTATGCTTCTTTAGGAAGATTAGGTACAGTAGACCTAGTGAACCTGACAGCCTTTTACTCCTGTTTTACAGGAGAAGCTGACAGAACCTCTTACAGGTTTAATGTATGCTGTGTATGTAGACCCAGTCACTAGTATTTATTTGTTGACATTACTGCAGCATCTCCATAGACACACACCTCATATTTGTGTTCTCATAATTAGACACCAAATGTATTAATATTATTTATGATTTGATAATCAATTACTGCTTTGATTACTTATTTGTTTTCCATAATATAATCAATTTCAGGCTAAAATATTTATCTTATGCACACATTTTATTTCCCTGGATAGGTTATCATTGAACTTTGTACCGCTGTCAATGCAATGTTAAGTCTGCACTAATCATGCTGGAGACAAAGTTTGCTTTGTTATGGTCTTGTTTTTCAGAGCAATTTGTAAAACCTATATAGTAGTAACCTATAGTGAGGTTGATTATCAACAAACCATGACTCTGAAAATCTCAGGGAACATTTCAGTTTAATGGATACTTGTTATACTTTTGCTTAGATGCTTTCAGGGAGTAATATAATATATGTACATTCTATATACATACTATATATTAAAAATTGCAATACCACATTAGTATTACTAATTTGTATTTTTACCAATTCTAATCATTTTCTACGATGCTTATGTTATTTTGTGAACTGTTTGCATTTTCCTCTTTTTTCTGCAAATAATAGTTATATTTGAGATTATATAGAATAACAATTAGTCTATAAAAATACAATGTAAATAATATTTAAATACAACTTATATTATTTAAATACAACTAGAATACATTTTATTTTACAAGCAAAATGGTTTTTTTTTTGTTTGTTTGGTTTTTTTTGTGTATTTTGTTTATGTCGTTTGATATGAATATACCAATTCCCAGGCATTTAATAGCATGAGGAAATATGTGAAATGTATTTGCACATAGGTATGATCATAATTTTGAACATAATTGTTTTTACAGATCTTTTTTTAATTTGCATTAAAATGTGTCATATCTGTATATCTATTTCTATTCATTTTTAATGGACTGCCAGGAACAACTTTCCATTTTAAAAACTTTTGTCAATTATTATTCAACTCTGTTCAAGTATCTTCAGACTCAGCAACCTATTGAACATACATGTTTTATTTACCTTTTCCTCACACAACTCGTTTAATTTAAAATATTTAAGTATTTTATTTTTAATCTATTATTTCTATGTTTGTTGCCTTATTCAGTCTTACAGTGTAGTTCTTGGCTATTAACTGCATATTGATTGTTTTGACCATTGGCGTTTCATTTTGTTTTTTTCTTTTTAATATAACTTTTATGTCATATTCTCCTGAGGCATTTCTATTTTTTTTTTTTCCAGGAAAAAACTGTCTTAAAATTCTCAGGAAAAAATACATGCACATGTAGGTTGGCATTGGTGTTGATCATCTTTGTCACAACAAAAGCTAATGGAGTGTGAAGTAAACCTTTGACTTATAAGAGACTACAGCAGTAATGTGTTCATGTTTTTAGTTTATTATGCTTGATGTGATGAGGCTCATTCTGGCCTTGTGAGTATCCAGACTTCTCTGATGTCATTAAAAACTAGCCTGTTATTTAAGTGTAATTAAAGATCTTTCATGTGTTTTCAACTATTTGGTGTAGACGTGATATGAGGTGTGCATTTGCAGGAAAGTTGGGTCTAGAGTTCCTGGGAAACCAAGTTCTACTTCCTTAATAAAAATCTACTCCATAAAAACCTTGAATAATGCGGTCCGTGCTTGGAAAGACTTAAGTATGTGATGGGTATGTATGTTCAGTCTGCTGGATGACCAATTAAGTATTTTTTTTTTCGAAAGTAAGAGTAAATGAAATCAAATAATTACAGTGAATACGAAATTGACTCAAATTTAACTCAACTTCCATATTTCATGAATACGATGAATACGATATTATTTTTTAATCTTAAAATGTAGATAGCTATGCTAATTGTCCTAATAATTTTCCTAATTAATAGTTTATCGTTGAGATCATAGTGGAAAATTATTTAAAAAATAATGTCAATTCCAATTGTTGAAATTTTATTTACGTTATGTATAATTACTATGTTAATGTAGACTAATGTACAGCCTAACCATTAGCTCTGTAAGGATCCCCAGCAACCCTTCCGATTAAAAGTATAACCGCTTCCTAAAACCGATCATTTCATGAATAATGTTATGTTCCAGTTATCAGTCTCTGCTAGTGTAATGCAGCATATAGTCAGAAAAACATTCACATTCTTGAACTTCTCTAAAAATGTTTTGTTGTTACTGGCGGGACAGTGACCGATTTCAAAGTATATTGGGTACATCTATTAATGACAATATGACCACCTCGCCTTCGTAGGTTGAATTTAGGCAAGACATTACGGTAATCCACGTCCAATATGGTTGCTTACTGGTTGTTTTGATACTGGTTAGGTCTGTGTTTAGAGGTTTCGGATGTGATGTTTCGAGCGTCAGAAATGGCATAGTGACACAGCCCAACCTAAATATGGAAATTCTGCGTTTTGCGCACATTATTTCAAGAGAACTCTTGGCTCATAAAGTAGTCGTGCGAAAATTATCCACAAGACCATGGACTCGCTCGGTCAATCCGGGCAGGTCAGCGTGTCAGAACGCTTCGCTCCTGGTACACGGGAGAATGTCTCGTTGCAGGTTTTCGGTGGGGCCATTACTCAAAGAGAGTAAAGCGTTGTTATATAGGAGTCATGGACATCCCTCACAAGTCGTTGCGTAAGCATTGCTGTAGTTTCAAAACAATTGGCTACCAAACTCAGTACAGCGTTTAGGCCCTAAATGTTGATGCCTTTTTGTCGCTGACAGCTTGGAGACTTTGAAGCTTCCTCCTCTGAGAGCTGCAGATGTGCTAGTGAAAATGCTTGCAGCTCCCATCAACCCATCAGACATTAACATGATCCAAGGCAAGAGAAACTCTGGCTTTTTACTTAATGCTTTGTTTACTTAATGCTCTTCTTCAGATTCATTTAAACCTGAACATGGACCAACTAAAAAAAAAAAAAAACTCAAGACATTTGGCTATATTTACCAGATAAGAACCTTTTTTTCTGTTGCCTTTTAGAAACTGAGGAACTGAAGCAACCATTAGAAGTTTATTCACTTATTTATAACTTTTTACAAACACACTTCTTTGCAAGTCCAGTGCATATACATAAGCAAGAGCCCCAATTCTATAAACATTAAATGTGTTCCCTGTTTAGATTATTATTATGTTGAACACCCTTGTATAAAATAATACAAAGAATAAAGAATAAAGGATGAGACTACATGAGAAAGGATTCAGAACATGAATACTTTGTGATTTTAAGAAAGACTGTCAGTTTAGGTGTGCAGTTTAGTGCAAAAAAAGTTCTGTGTTCATTTAGAATGGGTGCGGGATAAGTCTTGATAGTCCTGGAGGTGATGGAAAGAATCTTGATTAGTCCATATTGGTGGTTTGGGGTTAGTGGTCTGACTGTCTCTGGCAAGGAGATGATGTAGCTTGAAGTGGTGACAAGTTGCTCTTCTTATCTTGTGGAGGAAATAAATAGGTGGAATTGAGGGTCCAGAATAGCTCCTCAATGAAGTGCACACCAACGAATATGTAGCTTTGGCTTCTCTCAGATGGAATAGTTTAGGCCCAGCAAGCCTAACACCCCTTGTTCTGTTATTCTTCAGGCCTGTTAATAATAGCCTCTTCCCCCTTAAATAGGCACCTACGCAATACTACCTGATCTTCCAGCAGTGGGTGGCAATGAAGGAGTGGGTGAGGTCCTAGAAGTGGGCAGCAATGTCAAAACAATCAAAGTGGGTGACTGGGTCATTCCTAGGGATGCTGGTTTAGGTCAGTTCTTCTCTTCTCCTTACTATAGCTACATACAGTGGCTATAGTGTATTCTGTTATTAATACATTCTGTGTTTAATACATTCTACATTTTGTTTTTAATACTCAAAATGTGGGTGTTTTGATGCTTTTCATAGGCACGTGGCAGACAGCCGCGGTCTTAAGTGCTGATGATTTGGTCACAGTACCCAGTGACATCCCTGTTCTGCAAGCAGCCACGCTGGGAGTCAACCCTTGTACTGCACTTCGACTGCTGTCTGACTTTGAGGATCTAAAGCCAGGTTATTTCAACTTTTACCCCAGGCAAATAATTTTTGCCCAGTACTAATCAAGTTGAGTGTACTTCACACACATCATCATGTATGATTTCAGGAGATACAGTCATCCAAAATGCAGCTAATAGTGCGGTTGGGCAGGCTGTGATCCAGATAGCTGCAGCGAAGGGCGTTCAGACTATCAATGTTGTCAGAGACAGGTAAAACTATGTTTAAACGGTTGCTATAATCTACTCACATGCACTACGTTAAACTATCCTAATAATTTTACTTCAGAATATCGTACATTCTCCATCAATTTATAAAATTCATTTTACAGATAAAAGTTAGTAATTGTACTAAATTAGTAATGTTGGTAAGTGTAAACAGTTATGCATGTAGTCTATGCTTCCAGGCCAGACCTGCAAAAACTGACTGACAGACTAAACACCATGGGAGCCACATGTGTGATCACAGAGGAGAAACTCAGAAGACCAGAAATGAAAGAAATCTTTAAGGTTTTTTTTACCTAAAAGAATCAATAGAATCAATCATTTTTTTAAAATTCCACAGCTACCTAAAGTGCTTATCTGTCATAAAACCTTTAGAAATAACGAGGAACATAATTAAATGTGATGGCTGTGAAGAATAAACATGGTGATGCTCAGTGGTTGTGTTGTGCAGATTTATCCTCGTCCAAAACTGGCCCTGAATGGAGTGGGAGGAAAGAGTTCCACAGAAGTGCTGCGTCATTTACAGTAAGTTACATGGATGAGAAAAGGGAGGTGATGTCAACCTCTCTCTGTCTATATTTGTTTGGTTGTTGTTGTTTTTTGTTTGATGTCTGGATGATCACATCTCCTGATGCACTATACTGGTGTTTGGTCCTCTGCAGGAGTGGAGGCACCATGGTAACATATGGAGGGATGGCCAAACAGCCAGTTACTGTACCTGTAGTGAGTTTGGAAAAGTTCCACTCAGTGTTGAGATTTGTACACTTTGTTTTGGTGCTGTGGTTTACCTCTGCTTTCATTTACAGAGCGCACTCATATTCAAAGATGTGAAAATACGTGGGTTTTGGGTCACTCGGTGGAAACGAGATCACAAGCATGGTAAGTATACAACCCATATTGTGTCAAGGGCTTTAGTTGTGGTGGTATTTGTAAATAAATACATTTTGCCCACCCCTAGATCTCCAGCTAGGAAAAACAATGATGTTAATAAGTGATGTCACACAGCAGCATGTTAGTTTCTTGTTAAATAGTGTCTCCACTGCTCTTCCCAGATGACAAGGCCGTGCGTGGGATGCTGGAAGAGCTGTGTACCCTAATCCGTACTGGAAAACTGTCGCTCCCAGCCTGCACTCAAGTGGGCATGCTGGACTTCCACAATGCTTTGGATTGTGCTATGGAGCCATATATCTCCACCAAACAGGTTTTAGTTATGTGATCCTGTAGTCATAGATTTGCTCCTTTTGGCAGGGAGGGGGACACATGTTTTTTGTTGAAGCTGCATGATTGCAAGTATCTTAAATATATCTGACATAATTGTACTTCTGACACTAAAGTCTGGTAAGTTTTGTCAGTGTCCGTAATAAGCCTAAATAGTTACTTAATGTTCTTTGAACACCCAGAAACATTAAATTTTATGTGCAAACCCTTTGACCACATGACTGTTTTTATGACAGCTATGCAGATAAATGGTGACGTGAAGCTCTACCTGTTTTTAATTAACTACCCCTGTTAAAACAAAGCTTATTATTAAATAGCAATAGGTACAGTATAGGTTAGACTATCTTTGATATATTTTGATTTAACACCAAGATGTGCCTCCAAAAAATGTTTTTAATATCATATTGCTAAACACTGTACTTGGAATGTCTTACTGTATTGTAAATCATATAGCAAGTATATTTATATGATGGTTTAAAGGTTTATTGTCTGGCTGTAAGATAAGCTTTTGTTTTCATGGAGTGTATTTGCATATGCAGTGTGGTACAACCTTAGGAAATGAAAACAAAGAGTTTTAATTTCAGCCTTAATTAACAGTTATGAGAGGAGAGTGAAATTAGACAAAACTTGCAAAAGTGCATCCTAATGTGGTTGTAACAGTGGGTCGAGCCTCAGAAGCATTCGTAGGTAGTCCACATACCCAGCACTATTGCAAGAGCCACAGTACGCAGTGCTGGGACAATAGAAGATGTCCCCTCCCTCTCCACACAGCGTTCGTAGGCCTCGAAATCCACCTCTCGCATGGCACACACATGATCAATACGGCAGCCTGCATCGCATGCTGCCAGATCGTAGCTCACCGAGTTGAAATCATAATACTTCTGCAAGTAACAGTTGTCGTTTGCTATTCGTTCTATGACGTGGTGCATGGAGGCTGGGGAGGCGTCTGGCACTCTGAAAGCCTCCGTCAGCCGATACTCTTTCTCCCATCGGGCCCCTGCGATGTTTGCTCGTGTCAGGTTCAGGTAGTAGGTCACCATATCCTGAACAATGATGGAGCACAGGTCACCATATCCTTAATAAACATGTAGTTGTTTCTTTCAAATATTAATAGGGGGAATTATTTAACAGGTTGGATATTATCTCTAGTTTGTTGATTGTTTTGTTATTTAAGAAATGTGCTTCCAGCTGAATACTGTTACCTTAACTAAAAGTGTTTTGTCGTCATATTCAAACACTCGAATGCCAGGGTTATTTGCCCCATCTACTACACCAGGCAGCGTTGTTTTCCAAGGTGTGACTCCTGGAGTCACAAACATGGTACTGATTGCATGTCCTATGGAAAGAGAGTTGTTATTTATGCTGTGGATTTGTGATAGAAAATCCAGAAATTAAGCAGGTATAATGTCCATTCTAATACCTCAATTGTGCCCTTTATTGCATAGAGAGAAAACCTTTCCACTAGCTAGCTGTTAATGGGAAGTTAATGGGAAGCACCTGTTGTATTGTAAAACATTCGAAAGCTGTCAGTGTGGTGGTGACCAAAGAACTGGCCAGTTATAATATCATGATGCTTCTGAATAAGGTCCACATAGTTCTTATTAAATGTAGGTTGGAACCATGGCTTATGCCGTTTCTTCTCAAAAAAGCCCGGGGGAACATGACCGATGATGTATACCTGATAAGGAAAGATCAAAACCTATGAGCACAGTAAAGTCATTTATACTTTGAACCAAAACCAAAATTGTTTTGATTGTACACATTATATACAACTTGGATTCTTTTCTATTGCTTTTGGTTTTTGTTAAGCATCAGCGATGAACTAAAAAATATGACCTTTTCCTTGGCTTTGGCAGCTTCAGTGAGCACTTGATCTGCCCATTTAAACTGGTCTGCTGGGTCCTTGAGGTTTTGTGTTACTTTGTTCTGGTCATAATACAGATTAGTGTTCAGAACCAGTACTCTGAAGCCATTTTTATTCAACAGCTTTTCTGTATAGTATCCACCTAGAAATAGAAGATGAATTGAAACCCTGAAATGTGGATGTTCTTTTCTGAAGTGATGTCTTGGATAAAGAGCCCCAATCAATACGAAAAATTCAGATAATTTTTTGTTAAACACTGTTCAGCAAAGTTGCAATGTTTTGTTTTACCTCTCTTGAAAGTATCTCTTGATGGAGAGTCTAGCCAGCTTTCCCATAACTTTTGTATTTGCTCATAGATGATGTTTTGCTCGGGTGGTAGTTGGCTCTTTGGATGGTAGTCATGATTCCCCAGAGCTGAGTAGACCTTTGTATCTAAAAAATATTAATATATAAAAAAATTGCTTATCTGTTAAACTAGTTAAAATAGGCATGAGATGCTTTGTTTGGTAGCATGTACTAGGAAATAGCTTCTTTATGGTGTGGGTAAGGTTGCCAATTATGTTCAGGACTGCCTCTTCTCCCAGATCTTCATTAGGCACGTGAGGAGTATCATCTCTGTGGTAAAGATTTGAAATAATATACTTCATGTATAAAACAATTTATATGTCAACAACCAGTGCTGATGGAAATATGTATTTTTATGAGTATATTTCCAAATATTTGCCAGATTTTGAAAATAAATATTGAAATAAAGTCCTTGTTCTTAAATGTTTTTAATATACTCTCAACACAGCATGTCCTTGCAATTTTTCCCTAGAGTAAATCCCTAACGTTTTCCGAAGTGCTTTCCCATTGCATTATCAGCACAAGAGAAGTTCCTTAGATAACCCCAGGATGATGAATCAAGGAAACATAACTGTTGATAAGAAGGAGAATTGGACCTGCAGGCATTATGATCTTATGCAAAGCAGGGAAGGAATAGTGCAAAAAGCAGGAGTGCTAAAATCTTTTTTATATTTTTTACAATATTTCAGTTTGATACATTTAAACTGAGTTGTGTGCTCATACCTGCTAGTTATCAAGCTTATGTTTGCCTAGCAATTGTCTCATTTATTTAACATTAGTTTAATGGTGGAGGAGTTTGATTTAATTTTTGACTAATATTTTTTAATTAAAATTAGCCGTAACAAAATATCTTAAGATTGTAGGTATACAAAATATCATGTAGTAAGATTCTTGGCAACAGAGACAATAAATACCCAGTCCAAATGATAAAATCTGGATCCGGCAGGATATCCCTCATGGCATGCACAGAGGAATTTATAAGGTCCCATGGTGAATCACAGAGATAGTCTCCAAATGTCCCCGCATATGGGGTGGGACGGCTACCACTTGAAGTACAAACTGAATCTGAGTTGTCATTCACTAGACTGTAGGTAGGGTCCCAGTGGAGGTCAGTGATGTGCCAAAAGCTACCTAAATGGGAAAAAAAAATTTTTTTAGATGTAACCTAAACTGACCATTGGGCAAGAAGACATTGCTAGTTTCTAACAATGCTTAATTTTTCATGTAAATGTTTTTTAATGGACTGACAAATGTAGCATTTTATGGAGTTACACACAACACAGGTAACAGTCCTTACTCTAAGTACACATCTAAATTACTTTTGTTATCCTCAGAGTCTATAATATAAACTCATAAAGACTCACCGGCCAGAACCTTTCCTTGCCCATAGAAAGTTAAAATGCTGAAAAAAAGAATTTTCCAGATACAGTCCATAGTGCCACTACAAACAGCCAGGGCCAGAAAATCTATCAGTGACAGTTTAAGCATTACCCAGCAGCAAAGATTGTCAGTTGACAGAAAATTGAATGTTAAGACAGGCCAACTGGAGTGAACAGGGTGGTTGATAACATCTCACCCCATCAGCATGTTTATGAGAATGATTTCTAATCAGTGATAAACAATGATGATAAAACTTGCACATAGATAATAAGGAAGTAAAAGAAAAGATCAAAGGTCAAAAAGTCAAAGTTTCTCTATTCATTCATCCAGCACATTAAATGAAAGCAATAGGAGAAATAAATCTCTTGTCTTGAGAGAAATAAATCTCTCGTGTCATGTGTGATTTCTAAATGAATATACATTATAAATCAATCCCTGTAAATATCCTGTTATTACTTTCCCAAATCTGACAAATGTTTAAGGGCAAATTTCATTGTCCCATTCTCAGCCAGCACACTGTTTTGTGTAGTTCTCATTACTCTTGCAATGGCTATATTTCAATCATTTATTATACATTTGAGCTGTGGTAACTCTTTCAGGTTTATGCCTTAGTCAAAATTCTCAGTGTCATAATTGGCAGTCAGTCATTGGCATGTTCTCTTTCATCATTTTGTTTTCCACCTATCGGAGGGAATAGAAATGTATATGTTTGTATATATTTCTGTGTAGAAGCATCACGTCTAGATTGACATACAGGATCCCGGCTCCAATGTCGAAAGAGCCGTTCTAGTGGTTGCACTGCACTGTTGTAAACAAACATCATTTGGATCAGTCTATCAGGCCTGTTTGAGGGTGAGGAAAGGTCAATTATAGTTGCCTCTCTGGAGTCAGGCCAGGTTTTCTTTGACTCAGCTGTAGCTCTCATGCAGCAAAGGTGTGATGACAAGAAAATGGACAGTAAAGCATTTAAACTGTGCCTACTTAGGAGGGAAATGCGTGACCAACAAATTGCCCTCAGGGTGTTTTCACACTTGGATTGTTTCAGCACTGCTGTGTCCTTTTGTAAACATGTCAAAACTAGAACGCCAAATCTTTTTACTCTACCAATCCTTTGGGAACATAGCTACAGCTAATTTCAACACAAAACCAATTGCATTTAAAACAAACTAGTTATTACCTACAGGTCTTACATAGACCAAGAATGTGGGACCTATTTAACAACTGAATGGTGAACATTAGCAAAAACCTAGTACGCAAGAAGACTAATGTAATTAACATGATATGCGAGAGGCCATTGCAACTTTTAGCACGTCTAGTTACATGGTGGTTACACGCCTAGACTATCGATGAGGAACCAGCAGCAAAACTGTCACTCTCTTGGTGTCTGCTTTGCTTGTGTGAGAAGCATGCGTATTTTTTTTTTACATCAACCTGTCCAGGGATTGCAGATGAAACATTTTAGCGTTTATATCGATTCAGCTCCATTTATCCCAGTTCTTTGCGGACTCGCTTGCGCGCGCCCTCTGGTGTTGTACGGTCTTTTTTTGTTGTTGATATAACGGGAATGGGACGTGGCAAAGTTCCTCGTAAAACAGTGCAAGACTGTTTTTGAACCCCCTGCAAAATCTGCAGCGAACTGGGAACCTAATAAAGTGGCGAATCAATAAAAAACTACCAATGCATAAAAGACGCTGAGAAAGGGGAAGCTTTTTTGGTCAACTAATAGCACACTAACCTAACTAACAGTTGAGGGAGGACGAACGGCTGGCTAACTAGTAACATGCTGGCTATGTCCAACGTGACTTGCGCTAATAGTTCCTGAGTGAACGCATACAGTACTGGTTTTAGGACTGCCTCCTAAAATGACGCTTATATTAGGTTCTCTACATAAAATGCAGCGTTAGACAGTAAACACACAGTAAAGAGGACGCCGTGGTGGATAGATTGGACACCGGTTCTGGTTATATTTGTCAATAAAGTTTTTTTTAATAGGCTGGAATTCGCGGCAGTTTTGGTGACGCATGCGCATTAATAGTAACTTTCCTGCGCGCGGAATACAGGCATTGAACGCCGCTTACCCTCTCTGGACGCACATTCAGATAACATTTATAAGTTAGCTAGGTGTGATTGCTGTTATTTGTACGTGACATAACTCATTGTTTATCTACTTCCCAAACTGAAGAATATTCATTAACGTTATCGCTTATACTGCCAAAATGTGGAACCAAGGTACGCACTTCTAATAACTTAATGTTCATATTATTTTGACAGCAGTGAGCTTGTGATGCTAGCTAGCTAACTGTTAGAATATTGGCTAGCACTCACATAAAACGCTCTCTGAGGTCATCTAGATAACCATCAACAATAAAGTGCAGCGGAGTATGTATGTTTAAAGTATAGCTAATCGAGTAAATCTTAAGAAGTAAAGAATAGTTGTACTACTCGGCTATCTAGCTAGCATAGCTATCCCAGCTAACTAGACAGCCAGCTGGTCTGCAATTTCGTGTTCATGCCTTGCTAGCTAGCTATGTATATCTAGCTAGTCTTGAGTCCTGTAACTAGTTATTTAGCGCTATTAGATTTATCACATGTCGGTCGATTTATTACAAAGTCAGGCCACGTCACCTTTAATAGACAACAAGTGTCAACCAAATTGGTGTAACATGATGTCGAGGGATTTCCAATAAAAAAAGTTAATTAAAAACAATGCAACAGAACAAATGTCAGGAAATAACATGTTACAATCCTGCACTGTAATGAATACGCCAGGTTAGCTAACTTTACACTGGATTTAAAATAGTTTAGGAGATTGTAGGAGACGAGTTTAAAATAAAGTTGTTCCATCATTTGGTAGCTGCCACAAAAATTGATTGCCTTTAATCTCAGTCGAGAGCATGGAGTAGCTGAAAGCAACTGTTTTCAAAATCTTAACTCAAGCCGAGCAAAGTGGATAAAAGGCCATATACAGTTCTGTGCCATGTCTTGAAAAGATAACAACATAAATCCTTAGACAGTAGAACCGGGGAAGTGTTTTCTCTTTTCCTGGTACAAACATAGTCACTATATTTTGGACCAGCTGTTAGAGATGGGGTTGACTGACAAAGCCCAGGTAAACAGGCGTACAATATGTGAAATATTCCTGCACAGTGCAGGAAAGCTGATTAATAACCTAATACAAAGGCTACGTCCTTTTTGAAAGCTCTTCCAATAACTTTACAGATTGTGTTTCACTACATTCCTTAGTGGATAGCTAACTGAGCCAATTGATTTTGGTATTAAGGTTACTTGCTTAGAAATAAAATACCTAATGTTTGCAGCTCATTCAACTGCTGGAGTTGCACTGTGTTTGACAGTGAGCCATGTAGTTGATTGATTGCTTAGTTTGGATAATAATACTGCCTGTTTTTTCTCCCAGGATCTTATGGAGAGGCCAGTATGGGTGGTGGATACACACAGTCACCAGGGGGCTTTGGCTCACCTGCTGGTTCCCAGGGAGGAGACAAAAAAGGGGTCAGATTTTAGGGTTTTTTGGAAGTCTAAAACATGGGCAAACCAGTGTTCACATAGCAAGTGAGTATATGCTTGATTAACTTTACTAGATGCTCTTTCTACCATGTCTGAATTTTGTAGAGGACCCGGGCCCAGCAGATAGTTCCCTGCACTGTGTCACAGCTGATGTCTGCAGCCCAGTCAGAGGATGTGTTCCGTGCGGGGGAGGTTGAAATCGCTCAAGTAGGTTTCATTTCTCATCTATGCGCAAATAGTTTTAAAAGATTGTTTGTTTCTTACACGCTTAAATTGCTTACACTGGTATTATACATTTAAAAAAGGTTATATTTCATTAGTGAATTTCTTTGAATGCTTTAATGAAAACTTCCATGAAAACTTTAATGAAAAGGGCACTTTTGAACTTGTCATTAATGAGTTTTGTGGTTTTTCTAACTGTGGTGTGAATCTGTATGCGTTTCCCTTTCCTTTATTAAGGTCACCATTGTTGGGATCATCAGAAGCACAGATAAATCCATGACTAATATACAGTACAAAATAGATGACATGACCTCTGCTCCAATGGATGTGAAGCAATGGGTTGATACAGAGGTAGAGGCAAAGCATGTTTTGCAAGATTTGTGATTAAGCAACACTTAAAATCACTTCTATATACTGTAAGCTGTTTTTAATATCTTACAGTGAAACTTGTTTCTTTCAGGATCCCAGTGTGGATAACTCTGTCATCCCACCAGACACGTATGTCAAGGTTTCTGGCAACCTGCGGTCTTTTCAGGTCAGAAGCAAAATAGGCATGTTTATTTTTGAAGTCCCAGATGGGAACTTCTTAGAGGTCATTCTCTCAGACACAAACCACATTGTTGTGTTAATATCCTGTAGCCACACCGGTGTGGTTGAAAGCATGTTGCTCTTTGCAGATTTTAAATTGATAAATGATTTTAGATGGTATGGTTATTTGTTATATTTTAGTGTACTTTAATGATTTCTGACCGATACTCAGCCCAACTGTATTGTCTGCTTATGATGAATTTTCGTTGGGTGTGAATGTTTAAACCATATTTGTTATTCCTCCTTCTGAAAATGGTTTTGTGTGTTTACTCTCGTTCTGACAACTGTTTTTTCACTTCTGCAATTTGTTAAATGTCTCACTAGTTTTTATAAGAACTTTTGGACCAGACACACTAATTAGGTTTAGACAATAAAGGTTTTGTCTAATTTTCATTGAGTTAGTACAGGTGTTTTATTATCTTGGCTGTTTAGCACTTGCAATTTTTGGCTCCTGTCAATTCACATGAAATGATGTGTATGCAGATATGATCTAAGTAACTGACTACTATATTACAGTTGCTCAGATAGTTAATCCTCCTGGTTGTCGTGCAGATCTTTAAAGTTTGGGAAAATGAAAATATAAAAGCACTAATTTCAATATTTGAATGTTTTCTGAATATCCATACTTCTACAAACAAGTGTTTTCAAAACAGTGTTTGTCAAAATATTATAAACTAATGATGACAAAATCTGCTTCAGCAACTACAAAACATTTCCCGTTATTTTCTGTCCAGTGTATATAACACTTCAGGTTTCCTTTTCCGTGGTACAGTAACCTTTACAAATAATGACAAAACTAGATGGTCCGAGAAGGTAAAAAAGGAGGTTTTGGAATTACTTCACAAGGAAATTGCAAGAACCTTGCAGCTTAATGCTTCTACAAAAAGCTTGGGTACTGAAAGTGTTGTTTATGTTTTTTCTAGAATAACAGGTCTTTGGTAGCATTCAGTGTTCGGCCATTAGAAGACATGAATGAAATAACTTCACACATGTTGGAGGTTGTACAGGCTCATATGTTGCTCAGCAAACCACAGGCCATGGTGAGAACTGGTCCCCGGGTATACACACGTACGCAACTTCCTGTACATGCTTAATTTAACATGTTTTTTTTTTTTTTTTTTTTTTTAAAGTGCTGGCTGCAGAAGTATAGTACATTTTATATAATAATAAATATATATATATATATATAATATTATATTTCACATAATCTATGAGAAATCCAAATGTGAAAAAAAACAATGCATGAAGCACAGATATATTTGATATATTTTAGTGACATTACTCACAGAACCACATTACTGAAATCACACCAGGGGTGAACAGAAGGATGAGAGCTGTGTGATAAGGACCTGTTTGCCTTGGTATTTTTCAGATGGGTGGAGGAGGGGGAGGAATCAACAGTAGCATGGTGCCTGTATCCCGCCCTGGTATGAGTGGCATGGGCATGACTGGGGGTTACTCTGGTGCCAGTGCCATGGTCAATAATGGATTGAATCCTAATCAAAACCAGGTAAAAACAAAATTAAATTCATGGCTGTCTGTGAAGTGAACATACTTCAAATAATATATTTGATGATTGGATGGAAAAGACTGATTTAAATGGAAAATTGGTTTTCATGTGAGTTTGGAATGAGTTGTTAAGGAAAATGGTTTCAAAATATTGTGTGCATAATGTATTTTAATTATGTATTAATGTCACAGAAGTGAGCGTAACAGAGTGTGTGACTCTGTTCTGGTCTGTGCTGTGTAGGTTTTATGTCTGATAAAGAGCTGCCCAGAACCTCAGGGCATCAGCATACAGGAGCTGAAGCACAGACTAAGTGGCATGACCATGACTGTTATCAGGTACCCACTAACTTACTCTTAGTTGGTCCCTTCTGAAACTTATCCTACAAACATCCAAATTGGTGGGGCTCCACTCAAACACATTTTGGAATAATACTTTGGTATATGTGTGTCTTCAGACACCTTCATTTGATCTTCATTTGAGTGTTGGAAGTGTTCAAATTTGTAGTGTTCAAATGTAAGATGAAAGCTTCCTCTTTAGACTTCCTCTTTTATCTTTTGGCAATAGAAAAAAAAAAAAAACTATTGTCACTATATTTTATTTTTAAAAGTTATCAGTAATGTTGTACTGTGATTGGCGTATCAGTATCATTACTAATATGTATTGAGAACATATTAGCCTAGCCTGAGTAAAAACTAGGCTAGGCTATTCATGCATAAACAAAGCCATTGAGAAATTTTACTAATAGAAAGAAAACTATTAATAACAATTATTTCTAGTTACTGATAATTAGTACTTTTCCCTTTTCATCATAAGAAAGCTGAGGCTTGGTAGAGTCACCATACAGCCGTGGCCAGAAACTGCTCACAAATATGCGCTAACTTGCACACTAAACATTTTCATAGTATGTTCCCTTTTCTTATTATAGGAAGTATTCCTCTTATTGTTATAGTACATAAAATACAGTCAGCACTCTGTCACCTACTTGCTGCCTCATAGTCCTCTTTTAGAGTAATCTCAAGCACCCTCTCTCTTATGATTAGGGCAGAAGTCTCACTTAGCATTGTATTTGCAGACAGGTTGTGGACTTTCTTAGCAACGAAGGACATATTTTCTCTACTATTGATGAAGACCACTTCAGATCAACGGATCAAGAAACCTAAAGCTCACCATCTTGGCCTGCTCATCAGTTACTCAATCATACGTCATTCAGAACAGCCATTTCTGTTTCAGCAGAACAACTTTGAGTGACAGTGTTTATGTAGGCCTATAGAAAATAAGAACAACTTTGAGTGACAGTGTTTATGTAGGCCTATAGAAAATAAGACGCAGTCACAAACCTTTTGATAAACATTTTTAATATAAGGTTACATATCCTTTAAACTCATGTTTTGTCTGTACTTAATGTTTTTTTTTTTTTTTTTGTAGGGTTTACAGCGATTTCATTTTTCTTCTTGCTAATAGTATTTCACAGGTGCTGCTTGACTTCCTCGTTTCATTTCCATTTGATTGTTTGTCTAATAAAACATGATACTGTCATGAGCATCTTTCATCATGTCTTCCACAGTTTCATAGTCATGCTCACTTTCTGAAGATGTATTTTCTTCTGGAATAAGGGTAGGGAAATATTCAAAAGGAGTACATCTTTTAAATAGTGCAGAATTAAATAATTTGTGCAGAATTATGTGGTCTCTTTTTTTTTTGAGGTATATAATTTGAGAAAAACCCTAATTTCTTCAAGCTTTACAGACCTTGTTTCTTTGTGTGCTTCCTTGGTGTTGTCACATATGTATTAGGTGATGTCGGTTTCTCTGAGATAGATTTTCTAGGAATCACTGGTGGGGGTGACTCAGTCTGATTTGCATAAAGGAAAAGCAAAATTATTATTTTTTTTTTAACTGGTTTTACTTCCTTTTTTTTAAGTTTTACTATTCATTTTTTCCCCAGCGTTTCTAAACAGGGATTTTATTGTCTTAATTTTAACTGCAAAATGTTAAAAATTAATCTTGGATAAAAATAATACATTTGGATATGGTTTCAACTAAACCCTGATATTAAGATGAAGGATAAGAAAAGGCTTACTTTGTCTGCTCCAAAGGGTAGTAGAGAAGAACTGTGTCTTTTGGGAGGCAGCTTGGTGTCCTGAAGAGACATGGTGGCCAGTTGTGCTGGGAGAATGCTGCTTTTGGTGACTTGTGTAGCTGCTTTGGGCTCTTTCTTTTCTTTTGACTGTAATGATTTGTGCTTTGGAGGGCGTGGGGGAGGAGCCTCTTTTGCCCATAGAAATTTCTGATATTCATGGTACAAGTGATCTGTTATTTCAGTAACAGCCTCTGTGTGAAACTCGGGGGCATGACTCTTAGGCCAGGGCAAGGAGTCCGAGATCAAGGAGAGAGACATTCGTAGCCAACGGATGGGCAATTCAAAGCACTGATCTGGACACTCGGGTAAACTGGCAAGTACTGTGGTCTCTTCCATGACCTCTTCCAGTCTCAGTGATGGTAACCCCACCAGTGGATCTTTTTCCAGCACTTTATCTCGATTCACCACTTTAACGTCTTGGGGGAACTGGAAATGCTGGCCTAGTTCTGCTAAACAATACTTCTTCTTGTCTGGGATTTTCTCTACAAAGTGGGCTTGAGTGAACAGAGGAATGCAGATCTCACTTTCCTCTGCTTCATTCTCAATGTCTTCATCATTTTCATCCTCTTCCATTATTCTTTTGCAGATCAGGCTCTCCATTTTAGATGCAGCTCCTAATTTGTTATCTGGAAAGTCCATTGTCTGTAGACTCAGAACTTCTAGCTGGTCACCAACACTGAGTGCAGGCATTCCTTCTTCCTCAATTGCCTCACAGTTTTTTGTCACACTTACTGTCAAACTTGGAGAGCGAGTGGATGCCATATAGAGCTCAAACACTGAACTAAACTCTCTTGCTTTTCTCCGCATTAGGCCACCATAGACATGGGAAAGCAGAAAGTACTGTTGAGCTTTCCTCCCCTTCGGAGTGCATGCCATCACCATTTTAGTTTTACCCCACCCATGCAACACAATGTGCTTGCCTTTTTTCAGCTGTTTGAGCCAATGACAGCAAAAGAACCGACTGGTCTCAGGAGGCTCCAAGATCTCAGCCATAGTAGGAAAGCTCTCTTTTGGCAGATTAGGTACCTCAGCAATCGATATTGGAATTACAAATGTTAAATCTTTACACTTTTCAGTCACATCAGTCACTTCCACTTCCAGACTGGATGGGAACTTCACTATATCCTTCCTCACTGTGAAAGCAGCAATAATAGTCATATGTTAAACCGTGAAGCTGTTTCCACACACAGCACCAACAAAAAGAATTAAGTGAGGCCAACTGGTATTACTCACTGTGCATAATGCCTTGAATTTGATAAATGGGGCTAAAAAACAGTGGACTGCCACATTTATTTGACTTTATTTTGCGGAAACGTCGCTTGCATAGTCTGGATGAAAGCATGATCTCCTGAAGAGAGTAGCCATGATTGCTCTCGCATTCATAGAATTCTCCGCGGCACGAGAGAGGGATGTGCACCTCTGCTGAGACTCCCTGATGCCCTGTCAGGTAACACCGACTGTAGCTCTCGTTACCCTCAGAATATTCCACTGACAGAATAGTTATTTCAGTTCCACCTGGTACTGTGAAGTTGTCTATAATCAGTTCATTTTTACTGATGAAGGTAAAGAAGCCACAGACATCCACACCAACAGGCTGCAGGCCTACTATTTCCTCTATTGAACTGTACGGCAGATCTTCTGGAACTAGTTTGAACAGGCCTAATAACATCAATCACAGTGTTAATAGTGCAAATTCAGAAAGGAACAGTAATGTTTTGTTATAGAATAGTATTAGGGGCACCACCAAGAATCTGCTCAAATATGAAACAGACATAATATACAGTCTATGATCTCTATTTCACACATTATGCATACAAGATACAGTTCATGGTAAATTTCTGTGATATTTGTATTGATTTAGACTGGTTTTCATGACAGAAGGTGGAGCACTACCAATTAAATTACTATCAGTTATCACATTAAATCTTTTGATCATATGGATCAATTTTGGTTTTCATTTATAATTAAGTCTCAATGGTTTGAAAATTCCAATTGTTTTCTAATGTGTACAGACTCACCTGAGTGATTTAATGGTAGTTCGAATGTGGTGTTAGCTCCAATGTCATCACAACAGACAGACAAGAGTTCTAAACCAGTGATCTTCACCAAGTCTCCGGTAGACAAGCACACCTCACTTCCTGATAGCTCATACACTGAGCCTGCAAAATAGTCAATTCATACAAATTATATTAATTCATACAAATTATATTAATTAAGCCAAGGCCATCCATGTAGCCTATGCACCAAATTTGTCTTGGCAGAAAACAGGGAGAATTTAATGAAATATCTGTATCCAATGTCATGCATTAGCAAAAATCATTAAAATATATAATTCTGATATACTGTAGAAGAATTAGAAATAACTAGTATGTCATCATAACTGAATTGGCAACCCACAAACTTTGTAGTGGTTATTGGCTCATCATATACATTAACCTCACAAACTCAATTACAAGAAACAAAAAGTTTGGGTACCCCTGTTCTAAACATAGTATAAACTACTATTAACCTCTTACGTGTTTGTAACCTCTGTTAGAATACCACCTGTTTTTTTGTTGTTGTTTTTGCTTTTATTGTTTGTGTGTTTTCTTACTGTAACCTGTCTTTACTGGTAACGTACGATTGTAATAAAAGTAATAAAAAATTATCCAGTGCAAGAACCTATTCGTGCATGTACAAGCGTCGTGGACGAATGATGATTATTAATATAGCGCTACAGTGTTTCTTACACCATTCTTCTGGTTTTCATTTAGCATGCAATAAAGAGTGTGTAGCCTGTAACGTAGATGTGTTAAATCTACAATCAATTCCTTCGGTGGATCTGGGCTGGCAACCCGTGTGAACGCTTCGAGTAATAGCCTACCTTGGAAATAAACGCCTGAGCAGATTTGCAGGATTCGGGGTAATAATGAAACGTCCAAATTGGTTATGTACTCCTGCAGGGATATAATTCCCCTAACGTCATCCATCCCTGGATTAGGTACAGTTGCAGGTTTTGTCAGAGAAAGCGTTTGTAAAGTTCAGACCGTTTCCGCATCTGCATAATGCCACCGACGTGCGGGAAAAAGAAACTTCCTCGTGACACTTTAGTTTCGTCTTATCGTTTTATGTCTTTAAGCTACACCCGATAAGCGGCCAGTCCACAGGACCGCAAACGCTTGACATGCAAAAATAAGTTCACGCTGAAATTTGTTTCTGTGGCGCTTTCTACAACACAAGGGTCACAATCTAGAATACATATCAGCAATATCAACTTCTAAGTTGTAGTTGTGAACAATTAGCACAGCCAATGTCTTATTGCTATTTACACTTAAGAGGTTCTACTTCAACCATGTCCTTACATCACCTAAACAATTAATATAAATATTAAAGTTGCTTAACAATGTCGGCAAGGGTGAGCATGTGAATAATTAACAGCAGAGGGCTAAGAACAGAATCTTGTGAGACCGAGAACACAAGTCACATCTATTGCCCCCAATAAAAACAAACTGCTGCCAGCCACATATCACAGACACGATCGAGAAATTAATCGATTGTGACATACCATATCAAAAGCAGCAGTAAAGTATACGGTCTAAAAAGTATATTTAAATGATTAATGACTGCAGTTCTGTACTATATGGACTTGCCTAACACGTATATTTAATACCCCCTGATCAGCTGCTATTCACCACCCTGATCAGGTAATTTACCACCCCAACAAGAGTATATTTCCATGCTGTGATTTTTTTTCTAAAATCAGACTGAAATGCCTCAAACAGATGATTACATTCTGTTAGCTGGGGATCTATGATCCACCCTAGTACGGAAGCGTATTGCTGCCAAGAATGATGATTAAAAAAATCTTCAGCATGTCGTTATTACGAGATCCTATGTCGTA
>JAOYMR010000007.1:8970966-8997512 GCA_025802075.1 Tenebrosternarchus preto | reverse complement strand
CTGCTGAAAAGCTTTATGGAGATGAAGAGTTCATTTTTCAGCACGACCTGGCACCTGCTCACAGTGCCAAAACCACTGGTAAATGGTTTACTGACCATGGTATTACTGTGCTCAATTGGCCTGCCAACTCTCCTGACCTGAACCCCATAGAGAATCTGTGGGATATTGTGAAGAGAAAGTTGAGAGACGCAAGACCCAACACTCTGGATGAGCTTAAGGCCGCTATCGAAGCATCCTGGGCCTCCATAACACCTCAGCAGTGCCACAAGCTGATTGCCTCCATGCCACGCCGCATTGAAGCAGTCATTTCTGCAAAAGGATTCCCGACCAAGTATTGAGTGCATAACTGAACATAATTTGAAGGTTGACTTTTTTTGGATTAAAAACACTTTTCTTTTATTGGTTGGATGAAATATGCTAATTTTTTGAGAGTTCCTTTACTTTTTTGCCAAAATCAATATTAAAACAATAAAAGGCTTGGACTACTTCAGTTGTGTGTAATGAATCTAAAATATATGAAAATCTAATGTTTATCAGTACATTACAGAAAATAATGAACTTTATCACAATATGCAAATTTTTTTTAGAAGGACCTGTATATTCCTAAGCATTTTGGTGGCTTGCTTAAAATATTAACAAAACTCACATTTGTTATATAGCATTTTTATATGAGAACAGTTATGGCAACAATATTAAACGATCAAATTAATTTAAAAATAAATAAAGTTATTTTCCCTGTCAAACTCTCTCATCTAAAAAGTGAAAACATTCATATATACCTGTATGGCTGTGTGCAATTTTGCATGCTTTTCTGTATTTGTAGCCATGTGGACTAAGCTGAAAGATAGTCTCACTGTGATATGGAAAACAGCGGGACCGGAGGTTCACCAGGTAACACAGCTCATACACTGCCTTTATGTAGGGGTTGGTGCCACTGCAATAAGAGTGTGGCAAACTTTGAATATTACTGCATTCAAATTAAAAGTACTGTATGAAGCAAAACCAAGTTTAATCCCACCTCTCTGTCTGACAGTTGCTGTTGCAGCTAAAGGCGCACTTCATTATGCTGTCCAGTGTCATCAGGCTAACATGCTGAAAAAGTTCAAAGGACTGTTCTGTTTCTGCATGCGTTACCCACTTGTCCTTTGAGAGAAAGACAACAAAACATAGAATAAGAGGGGGACAACAAAATATAACAAAATCAGGGCTTAGGTGAAAAATGCAGGTCATGTATCATACATGGCAACAAATATTAACTCACCAGCATAATTTTAGCTGAATCTGCCATTAGTTTCACGTAAGGCTTCAAAACGTCGTAATGGAAACCAGGAGTGAGTAGTCTTCGATGGCGAAACCATTTCTGTCCCGCAGAAACAAGTAAACCTTCTCCTGCAGACACAAAGCAGCAAACAGCTGCATTAGCTACAGAAATTATGGTACAATATTTTAGTTATGAGTGTCATCTTTACCTATCCAAGAGGTGAGGAATGTATATGCAAAGTCATCCTTTGGTTCTGTGAAATAAGACAGTAATCTGTGTAAATCCTGTAAACCATACTTTAAACAACCATTTAAAAGAGGGCCAAACAAATTTGCACCTGCTGATGCCAGAAGGGTCTTCACATATGATGAATGGTGGACAAATAAATACACATTGGTAGGACCAAACTGCACTGGAAAGGCATAGGGATACTCTGCTCCCCATTTGGTGATCCTCTCCAAATCTGTTCCATCTTGCCGAAACTGTAATCCAAAATTGTAAGTCATTTTAACCACAAGCATGCAGAACACCTCTGTAAATTCCTAGTGCATTGTTAAAGGCTGTACCATGCAATCCAAGAACGGCAAATACATTCACTCACAATGTGCTTCCGTTATACGAGCAGAGTTGTTTACATGCCAGCCTTAACTCAATAAACAAGCAAGTACAACTAGTCTCATTGATTTGAAGCACCACATTTACACAGAATCCCTGGTGTTCTTCCAGTGTTCACTCAAGCTTAGCTCAAGGCCATGGATTTGGATTCAAACTTAGGCGGCTATGAGGGGAGTTGAACACTTCTATATGAGTAAATTAAAGCATGTTTTATATGGAAGCTTTTTGGGGGGGTTTTAAACAAGTGCGAGTGCCTGGTGGCTATTCATTTAGTATAATTTTATTTTTTAAGTTCCTATAGGTCAACAAAAGGAAAATATTTATCCACTATTTCGAATAATCAACATGGAAATCACAGCCAAACCAAAGTCCAGCTCAAACAACTATACGAAGCTAAACCTCTTGGTTAATATTTCGCCTAGGTCGTAGCACTTGGTGGTATATAAAACCGACCAGACAAAAAGTTGGAAGGTGTCCCAACCCTAATAAAACCGAAGCAATTGTGTTCCCACGTGCTAATTATTTTTAGGTCACAGTACAGAATTGCCCTGTTTCGTAGACTGCGTTAATCTAACGTATATCTAGCTTTAAGACGTGTTACGTAACGCTTTAATATCACATTACTAATGTTTCTTTTTTCTTTTACCAGTCGTAAACATTACATGAACATGCAATTTGGACCCCACCTTTCATTGTTTACACAATCGCTAAACAGCAGTGAAAATCCGTGCATGACAGTTTGGTCTGAATTTATTCCTACCTGTTTTACGTGTCCAAACAGCCAATTGCCAGGGGGCCCTGGAAACTGGTCAAAGGCTCTCGTCCGTTTCTTACTTGTCATCACCAAGTTATATAGTGCTGCTGAAATGTAAATTATACACATGACTACAAACACATGATATAAGCGAAAGGTTTCGAAGGAAAACTTCGATGCCCATGTCAAATATTCATAGACCTCCATGATTCAGAATTCTTAGGTCGAGTTGTTGACTTGAGCAATGAGTCGCAGAAAGCAGAAGGGCGAGATCATCAGTACGGGTGAAATATGGGGCGGGCTGTCTGCAGCAAGCAGTGTATAAAAGAGAACGCGCGCTGTGCATATGAATGTGAAGTGACACGGTTGCTGGTTGTCAGAGCAGTTAATCAAGCTGTACAAGTTAGGTTGAATGTTTAATTATGATTTTTTGTTTTTCAAGGATAGCGATTAGATTTTGTTGCAATATCTTTTATTTCGAGTTGCTGTAGTTTCAATCCGTTTGGTTATTTCTAGAGTGACTGAGAAAACCAAACTCGCTAGAAATGACAAAAAACTGCTGCAAAGTCGAAAAATATATCCAACGAGACATTTTATAAATCTACACTTTAAATTGGTGGTATCCACACGGACACTTTAATAAAACAAACCACCCACACAATTACATTTTTATAAACGCGCTGCAAATTCTTAGTCTCAAGACCTCTGATTAGAAGGAAAACAAATCATTTTGCGGCGTGTCATGTCTGTGGCACTGCTCAGGTATTATGAGAGCCCAGGTTGCTCCGATAGTGGCCTTCAGCTCTTCTGAATTGTTGGGTCTGGCGTATCACATCTTCCTCTTCACAATACCCCATAGATTTTCTATGGGGTTAAGGCCTGCAGAGTTCGCTGGCCAATTAAGAACAGGGATACCATGGTTAATGTCTATTCAAGTGTTAAGTCCATAAAATACACAATTTCAGTTCGTCACATCCAATACCTCAAAATAGATTTTAACATACATAAAGATATATTGCCCCAATACAAACCATTAAAGAAATCAACCAATACGACTAAAAAGTGAAACCAAAGAAAATAAAAAAACAACCAAACAGAAAAGGACCCAAGCGGGATAAACAGTGGCTTTCCTTGAGTGGCATGTTTGTCATAATCCCTCCCCAATGTCTTCTGGATTTTCACCAGCTATCCACAATTTACGCCAATATTTCAACACGACTCCCTCCACTCTGAACAGGCAGTAATGTTCAATCACTTTAATCTTTCCAGCAGATCAGCTTAATGACACTGAATCGATCACTTAATTGTTGAAAACCACCCTTGCCGTTTCACCAACCATGAGGTGGGGAGTCCCCTAGTATCCCGGGCCCTTCTACCCTTAGGAGTCCGCTCGCGCCTGGCCTCCATCGGCTGGTGGAGTGAGGACTCGGTGTAGTGAGGGCCGCCTTGTGACTCCGTGGCCGCCCTCCCCAACGTGGGACGGCCCCAAGGAGGTGTCTCCATCCCTTCCTCACCTACAGGTCGGCTTCCTCAACTGACAGCTCCTGCAGGGAAGGGGGTTCCTGGAGTCCCTCCTCATCGTCACCGGAACACAGGGAACTCTAAATACAAACAGACTAGCAAGAACTTAAACATGCAGTCTAAAGCAAACAAACTACAAAGGGAAGGAACACTAAAACAGTAGACAAGCAAATTAATCAAAGACAGACATATATTCCTAGACTTAGAAAACTTAACATAGCACAAGGAACATAACTAACAGACCACTGAACAGTTAATCAAAACACTAGAGAAGGAGGGGAACACAAATACAAACCATCTAAATTAAAAGGGGAAACTAGTCTCAAGCAAAGGGACCTGATAACAAGACAAGAAACAAAAGACAAGAACAAAGACAAATGAACATTCAGAAACCTCAGAACTAGAGAGAAACCTAAAGGGAAACCTAACCAACCATAAACAAACAGGAAGGGAGACCACTCAAGAAACAGCAGCTGGTAAGACCAAACCAAAGTGAGGAGCTATAACAGGTGAGTGAATCAAGGAAACAGGGAACAGGTGAGTGGAGGGAAAGCAAAACCAGGAACAGTCAAAATCAAAAACTGAGTAAAGGTAATGTGGACATATATATTTCCATCCGAACTGCTATGAAGTATGCAGGGTTCAATAAGTATAATATCCATGACTTTGATAGTGCTCTGTCTGTTTCAGTTTTCAGCTGTTTATCAGTTGTTTAACAGTGTTCATTTCAAGGTAAAGACATGCTTACATAAGAACATGTAATGAAGCAGTAGTGTCTCTGTCACATGTGATATGACTCACAGTTAGTTTAATTATGAGAATTAAGTTGTGACTTGACAGCTAGTGCCAAAGTGCTGTTTCCATTTTGCTGACATAAAAGCTGACTCGTGTTAAGACTTTTATAGCACAGAGTGGGCTGAGGAAATTATTTTAACCAATCTTCCATCCCACCCTCAAAGGAATATGCTCTGAGTTTATTTAAGAACATTAAACATGTTCTGTTTCTGTAGCATGTAACCTTTTCACCCAAATAATTAAATAAATGTATGAAATAAAGAGAACATGGACCTTGGGGGACAGCTAGATAATTTGCTTTATCAGAAAATATGTACAATAATATTATTGATGTAATAAAGGAATTGACGATTAAAATGAGGTTTTATTACTTGATTTTAGAGTCTATGGTTTTGAAGGACATGATATTTAAACATTTTTCTTTCAGTTTTATAACTTTATAGTAAAATAACAAGCTTCACTGTGTTTCTGAAACAATTGCATTTGGGAACACACTGTCTAATCTAGTTCTCATATCAGTCATACTGGGTGATGTGGTGAAGTCTCACAGCAACATAAAGTGTGGTCGCCCTCTGACACGGATAAACATCCTATAAAGGCCTGCAGACTCATGATCACAGAAACAGTGTACTCTAACTTTTGAGGTAAACGTAAACTGTTTTAAAATAGCTATTCTTGAAAACCTTTAAACCTAATAATTCTTTCTAATGGCTTAGAAAATATAAGCTTTTTATGGCATTGTGATAAACATCAAAATAGACTGCGCAAAAATGTTTTTATAGTCTACAGATTATTCTGTGTAGAAAGGAGATTTCAGCTTCACTTAGGCAAGGACACGATGTAAAGATGTGGAACATATACAACGGTAGTTTTATAATGGTGGCCAAATTTTGGACCAAGCTTAGTATGTGTTGTATAAAATAAATACTGTCAACTTTGTAACTCTTTGTCAAATTTATAGCTCCAAATTTGAGAAAATGTGTTTTATTTTAGAACCATGTAGAACAGTAGAGTAAACATTGCCAGACATGAAATTACATTACATGTTTAGTTTAGTACATGTTTAGTCTGCTGGGAATGTCAGGTGTTCAGTCATAAATCAAATCAAATTATTCAGACTCTATTATCACGATTTCTTCTCTTTCACAAGTCAACTTCTGCATTTATCCAACACATGAAAGTGTAGACGATATACTGTGTGTAATTATATTCATTTGACCAAATATTTTGCAAGCTCTCTTCTAAGGGGAACTAATGTTAGTTCATACTAACCTGATGCTCATGATGGTGAATGCTCATCAAAAATCATCAGTTTTTGTAAACATTTGTTTGTCCCATTCTTTCATATACTTCTATAAAAAGAAACAACAGCCATACAGAAGTACATAAATAGTTCAGTGTCATAATTTGTTGATGCATGCTACAGTGAAGAAAACTAAATTTGTGTATTAATGCATATATTTGTTTCAAAACATTTTCTTCTTTTTTTCTAATGCTTTTGCAATCGGTTAAGCAACACAAAGTGTGAGTTAATTTGCAAATGTGAGCACCATCTCACTCTGTGGTTGAGTCTAGCTCTTTATAAACAAACACCAGGGGGGCTGGAGTGGAAAAATCACCATGCTTTTTCATGCAACGCTGACCTTTCGAGTTAACCCACCTCAGGAAATGTTAAGAGCCACAGCTATTGTGTGTGTTATTTATGCTTCAAGTCTGCATGCCAGACTTTAAATATGAGAAGAATTATCTACTTTATCTTTTTATTATCTTCTTTCAGAGCATTCTCACCTGACTCAGTGAGGGGTAAGAAACACTTTATAAAGTGCATTGCTACGGACTTATCTTTAAATATATCTCAAAACACATCATACATGAATTGCAATTAGCATGAGATGGATATAAAGATTACACACTTTTATATAGCTAAATGTGAATATATTGTTCTATTCACAATTTCCATAATTATAGCTAAAATATTTTTCAATAGGTCGGTGACATGTAACTCTATGTACATACGTTGATAAACTTGCATGCTAAATACGTTTACTATTATTAAAACATTTTAATTAGTATTATGTAAGTATGATATTTGTACTTTAAAATTCTAATTTAATTATTCACTTTCTTTGTGGTACTTTATACAGCATTTCATATTTCATATTATATATTTTTCTTAGGATTTAAGTCCCTGAAAAGACTGAAGTTTATTTCAGAACTGTATCACCTTAGTCAAGAATTTACGGGATAATCATTAGGCACAAATAATTTGAAAATGTATTCCTTTCTGTGAGCAGGAAATCAGCTTTTCAAACATATCTTTAGATGGTTGTTATGTAGTAAAGAATAAACAAAACTAATATTTCCACATTTTAAATACTTTTAACTAAATCAAGCATTTTCACAAGGTTAGATTAGAAATAATTGCAAAGAACAAAATCTTACTTTTAATTATTGCCTCTTAAGTGGTACTTAACCCTGTCATACCCTATCACAGAGAACACATTTTTATCATTTACCATTGTAATTGAACAATTTAAATGTACTGAAATAATGGAAATTATAATAGATTTATTAATTTATTAATAATATCTTCTCTTCCATTTCCAGTTAACATGTGCTTTAAAATATAAATTGTCTAATGATTTAGACAACATTTTACTTTACTTGGTTTATTTTCCAGATGTTTATTGAATCCTAGTTTATCTAAAAAGATCTTGATGAATTTATGATTTCCAATCACAATTTGCCCACTGAATCAGCTCAAATAACTTAAATTAAATACCAGTACTGAAAGCAGGACAGATTTCAGAATCTCATTTGAGATTTTAAAATGTGTAACTATGTTTTAATGTTGTATGCTATGTTCAAAGTTGTGTCAAAAATGTCAACATTGACTTTAATGTTAAAAAACTTGAAAAAGACATCTGTCAGAATAATTTTTCTATACCCAATTTCTTAAAGACTTTTTTATTACTATAGTTCTTTTTTCTTTACTGTTTGCAGCCTCTGTCAAACTTGTGCCTCTTGGAAGTACAGTTATCCTACCATGTGAGGGTTATGCTGGTCTCAAACGTGTCGCATGGATGTACAAAAGAGAAGATAAATTTCAGTCTCTTGTTCAGAATTCTAAAAGCCTAACTTTTTACAACTCACTGATGACACAGACTGGCACAAAGATGCTCAGCAACTTTTCTTTACAAATCAGTCACTTCTCAGAGCTCAACGAAGGGACATATTATTGTCAAGTTTGCACACAGAAATGTAGTGATGGTCAACATATTTCCCTAAAACTTGATTATGGTGAGTATAAATCAATATTTAAAGGTGCTCCTGGGCTATTCTTTAAAGACCAGGTGAAAATGATGCTTTAGAAACACTGACCGTTTTTTTCCCATTGACAGGCCCATTTTGTCCATCAGAAGTGAGAAGGCAGTTTATCATTAAAGGTGACAGTTTCAGTTACAGTTGTGTCCATGACATGGGTCTAACCCTAAGATGGGCATTTGAAGCACATGGCCAAAACACAGCCACTCCTGTAAAAAGTGAACTGACAAACAAAGGAGTTTTGTTCATTTCGGACATTCAGCCATCTGATGCTGGCAAGTACAGCTGTTGGAGAAAGACCTCAACTGGGCAAAACAGATTTTGCTTTGTGGTTCTGTGTGTATTTACAGGTAAGCACCATCTTAGTAGTGATCTGAGGCTTTATGAAGTTTACCTTACCAGATCTTATAATATATTAATGCAGTCAAATATTCAAATATTTAATACAGTTGAATATTTTAGGAAAAATAATTATAGAATTTTGTTGACATAGTGTAATTTGCAAAATGAGGTTATTTTAACATCAGTTATCTTATGCTAGCATTAGGTTCAGTCAGTAAATGGCTCAGAAGATAAATGTGAAAGTGTTAACTTGGTATGTTTTTTACTAAAAATGACTGCTATGAACATTTTTACATAACACACGGATGACTGATTGCATAAATGATACAATTTCCTATTTTATAGATATGACTATAATAGATAACATCCTATGACTATAATAGATTACATCCTATGACTATAATAGATTACATTCTTGTATGATGGGATATTCTGATTCTTTGAATTCCATGTGAAAGGCCTGATGAAATTCATTTTATTACTTTAGTGATAATTCCATTTTTTACTTTTTTTTCCCATTCAGATTTTTTATCATTTTAAACAGTTTTCAATTAAGAAAATATGCATTATCAACTATAGTTTAGAAGTATGTTGTATATTCTGAATAAACCTCCTGTGCTAAAGCCCACTGTGACATGAAAACTATGTTAACTAATAATAAGTTTAGCTACTATTATGCATATATCATTTGTACCACAAACTGAATTTATGTAAGTTTTTTTCAGTTTGATAAATCTACATTAAAACTGTAGAGTTTACACATAAATAATTTTCAGTCGGAGGATGAATGAAAGTGTAGAAGTGATGTATCGCTGAGAGCTATCAGGATAAGATGTAGTTTGCAGTCTGCAGTAAGCAGTTGGGTCTTTTTATCAAGATCTTTACCAAGATTGGCAATATCTTGAAAATTAAGGCAGTTATAAAATCAGTGTTCCTTTGGCAGGACGGCAGAAGTTGAACTATCAGCTCTGGTGGGTGTAGTTTGAGTATTCAAGCAGCATCAAAATCCATGAGTTTCTAGAGGATTCTGGATAGATGAATGGAAGCAGAAGAAGTGTAGATACACATGAGTCATCAGGCTGAAGTTCAGGGTCCTATGTGATGTTCATCACAGTGGTGAATAAAATATGTCAATATGTCCTTAGAGTGTCTCTACAGTTGTATTATTTACACTTTTCACAGTGACAGATATGATGCTGACCGCATCACCCCAGGTTTGTACTCTTTACTGTGATGTGGACATTGAAGCAGAGAAGGATAGACCAGCGGTTTATGTGACAGACAAATGGAACATCTCAGTTACCGGGAGACTAAACAATTCACAGCACTCTGTGAGCTGCAGCTTATATCGTAACAGCGTGGAAACAAACACATCCAGTTTTGAGAAGGACCGTGTTACCACACAACCAGGTAAGTATTGGTAACCAGGACTGGTTAATGCGTTTGAATTAAATCACGTAACGTTAGGAGTAACCTGATGTGGATTATCTTACTGAGCTGCATTACACTGAATTGAATTTCAGGTCTTACTGCATGCATGACAGTGGATGAGGGTTGCAGTTCCCCTTCACAAACAGCTGTATTCACAAGCCTGCTTACGGCTGTTGTATTCGTTCTCATCGTTATAGTTATCACGTGTTTCATATGTTTCAAATGTTTAAAACAAAGAGCAAATGCAGGTAAGATTAAAATAATATAAATAAAAATAATAAAATGATGTTACTCAAATAGTATTTAAGTTGTGTGTGTATGTATGTGTGTGTAACAGTTATTTTTTATTATTTTGCAGACAAAAACTCAGACAGACGTCAACAAACAACCAGGTGTTCAGAGGTAATTATACTACACTATATAATCTGTGAGATATTGCTTTTTTGACAACTCTGATAAGATTATTGACCTGTAACACTAAAGCACGTTTTATTCTTCTGTTTGTTTCTTTCACTAAAGGATGAAAATGAGTTGCATGTGATTTATTCTATGTTGGAAGTTAGAAGATATCAACCTCAGACTGCCATAACATCTGTGAATGAGTGTGTGTACAGTAAAATTAAAGCATAGGAAAAAATCGCCAATTTCTATATTTTAAATAAGCATTATTTTAAAAATAGTATGTGTTTTACTGCACATTGAGTCAGTAAAACATATTATAACCAAAAAGCATTTTTTTAAATCCAGGAATTAATTTATACAATTAGAGGACAAATTCTAAAATGAAATTGCCTAGTAATATTAACCTGACAAGTACAATGCTTGACACTTCTAGAAGTATATGAAAACTTTCAAAATTTGCTGTTTCATCATTTGTCATTTAATTACGTAAGACTGTCAGGGTTATGATCCGGTCCAGGTTTTCACTCCTGTCCGTATTCCCATCCAGGTTTTGACTTTGTTTCTTGTTATCCTTTCTATCACCTGTTCCTTGTTTCCTCCTTGTCTCTGCTATTTAAGTTTCCTTAGTGTGCTGTTTAGTAGCTGGCTATTGATTTGAAATTAATGTATGTCATTTATTTATGTCTGAACTGGTCAGTTTCTCTTTGGGGTGTTTGGGTTGGGTGGTTTTTTAATTTTTATTTACTTTTTTAATATTTTTTTATTGATTTATTTTTACTTTTGTGACCGTTCATTACTAGTGAAACTAGCTTGGCTGTAGCTTTGAACAGAAAAAGAAAAAAAATATTGTCCTTATTGATTAATCGTTTTTCTCACGATAGAAGCTGTTAACCAATAAAATGTGAGTGTCTCTTTTGAATGTTGTCTTTTAAAAAATCCATTAAATGCACACATCCGTGAAGTACATTTTGAGCTTAGTTAGGGCAGCCACATATACATTTTTCCCCCAGAATTTTGCATTATATCAAACAAGCAAATGATCATTCCTTGAAATTTTCATACCTTTAACATTTAGACACACAGAGAGCATTTGTCCTTGTGACATCACTAAACGGTAAGTTAAGCAATCCAAAATTAAAGTGCTCAGTCAGTTGATTTTATAATTGAATACATTTAAAAAGGATTCCTGCAATCTATGAGGTACAGATATAGAGTAAGTACAACCAATAATGTGGCAGCTAAGCTTCTATACTGTGTGCTTTGTCATCTACACAAAGAATATATCTTGGCCATTACAATACAGTAAGTCTCACACACTATATATTCACTATTTTGATATGACACATACGTTCCATGCATTGTACTCAGCATTGAATCTTAAAACAAGGTTCTGTGCACAACAACCAAAAGCAAAAGCCCCTTTTTTCTATTCAGTATTATATAGTTATTTTAGGTGATTCAGGTAATTTCCAATCCACATCATTTGCTGCTTTTTGGATGTTTGTGAAACAACTAGCTACTAAGATCTATTTGGAGACACTTAAAACACTGAAGCCACTTTGCACTCTGTGGTTTGGGTACTGTAATCATGCATTAGTCACTCACTGAGGTGTGGAATGGAAACTTCAGCCATGTCTGACAGCACTTTTTTTTGACACAACAACACATTCGTGTCATCTGTTTAGTGGTTGGTAGAATTTTACTCATCTGTGATTTGCTCATCTATTAGTGAAACTTTATCTGCTTTTGAAACAAACAAAAAAGCAAGTTTGCAGTAAGCTGAACATTTAGAATGCTTTCTCTCTATAGTATGGCACGATTTGCAATGATAGAATTACTTGTTATGTGGGCACTAAAATAATCTTGAAATCCACTAAGTTATAAAATGTAAAAAAGACAATTAGCGTAGTCTAACATTCAAGCTTTTATTTTGAAGAAATATTTTCTTAGTCGCATGCAAGAGCGGAAGTGATGCGGATGGACCACGCTTTTTGCTAAGGCCTCTAAAATCAACAACCTAGCTAGCCAGAAGCAGAGTGTACTGAGGTAGACAATATTTAAATCAGTAAATGAGAAGAATATGTACATATAGCAGATGTATGTATTACTTCCAACACTGAGTCGTAACAGTTAGCTACCAGGTAAAAAAAGTGGTATCTAAGTCAGATATTCAACACGCATTACTTCTTTGTCAGCCGGCGCCGACTTTACATTGAGCTTTTGGCGGTGCTGGACGTCATTACACACAGCGGATTTTTTTCCCGTTTTTTCAGTCGTGCAGGTTGGTAGATTCAGGCATAGCCAGTAGCTACGGGTCTTTTAAGTTAATTGAATACTTATAAAAATACTTTTTAGAAGTAATGGCACTTTTCTTCGCTACTTCATAAGCCAACATTTGCAGTTAACTTTCCTTTTTAAGCAACGTAGCTAGCTAACTAGCTAGATACGAGCTAACTTGACTTTTAGTCCATTCTGGAAAATTGAACGACAAACAGTTAAATACCTAGCCAATCTGTTTACTTTGTAGCGTTATTTCATCTTACTTGCAGACGTTTTGTAACCTTTATTTATTTGTTTACTTTTATAATTGAGTGATGGAAGCTCCACCAGTCACCGTAATGCCAGTTACGGGGGGCACGATTAACATGATGGAGTATTTACTGCAAGGTAATTTTGTTTTCAAGCTGCATAGTTTACTTGTAATGTTTCCTGTATGCACACATTAATTTTAGAACCATTTTGGCACAGGCAGTGTACTGGATCAGTCCTTGGACAGTCTGCTCCATCGTCTAAGAGGTCTGTGTGACAACATGGAACCTGAAAGCTTTGCTGACCACGAGCTAGTCTACCTTCTCAAAGGTCAGCAGGGAAACCCTTTCATCCTGCGAGCCAGACGCTCTCTAGCTCACCCCACTGCTCCCTGGCATCTGCGTTACCTTGGCCAGCCAGAAGTGGGTGATAAGAGTCGTCATGCCCTGGTACGGAACTGTGTGGATGTTTCAGCTTCCCACAGCCTGCCGGACTTCCTTAATGAGATGGGCTTCCGAATGGACCACGAGTTTGTGGCTAAAGGGCATATTTTTCGCAAAGGTGCACTCAAAGTTGTGGTGAGCAAGCTGTCTCGCGTACTTGTGCCTGGGAACACAGACAACACTGAACCATTGTCACTATCCTACCTAGTGGAACTGAGTGTGTTGGCACCAGCTGGACAGGACACAGTATCTGAGGATATGCGTAGCTTTGCAGAGCAGCTCAGGCCACTGGTGCATCTGGAGAAGATTGATCCTAAGAGACTCATGTAAATTCTGTGATGAGAACTGAACTGACTCAGTCCACAAATGATATTGACTGCACAATGTCTGACTTTTTGTTTCTGAATTTTTCTTTAAATTAAATTTGTAAATCATTTGTATGTTACTCAAACAAACTGACCACATCTTCCTAGCAACTGTAAATCATTGTTCAAAAAGTAATGTTCTGTGAGAATTAAATGTGAGTTAAACTATAAGCTGTATTTAATTGGCATTGTATTAATCTACACAATTCATGCAGTGATATTCTTTCATGTTAAAAAGATTCTTGTTGGATGCGCTAAAACTTAAAAAATCTGTTTAGATTACAAGAGGACCTGAAAGTATTTTAAATATTTGCTTATTTTTTAAATAAAAAAGTTGTCTTGGTTCTTTTTGCATTGATGGCCATTGTTTCAGTTCTCGTATTAAACTGAGTGGAGTTAAGGTCTCCAGATAGAGCTGTTGGTGTTATAACAGTTGTGTATTTTCACTTTTTTGCACTAGGGGGCGCTCTAGCACTACATTGTTGGGTTTTGCTGCCCCAGTACAGAGTGGCATGTCTTTTAGATCTTGCATATGAGATGCAGTTGCTATGGCAATAATTAGGTGCAAGATCTACCCCCCCCCACTCCCACCACTATTTCTAATTACCTTTCTCAATTGCTTAATGATACATGGACCTGTGAAAGCACTCTTTTCTTCCCTGTCAGAAAAGTGAAGATATTTTTCCTATCCACTCTCATCTCCACTATTAACTCATGAGAGCTGACATGAGAGATGGCAGCTAGAGATGAGGCCATTACTCTTCCAGTGCTCCAACTGGGATCCTACTATTTAAAATGTATGAGAGAATTTACCATTAATTTCTGTTTTAGGCTATCCACAATCATTTGAATGGAGACAAATTATTGGACTGCTCATATTTGCCTCAGATAAAGTGGTTGTATTTTGGTACGAGATGTATTTATGACGTTGCTAAATTCCATTACCATACACTGATATCCAAGTCAGTTTATACCACCTCATTGTTATCACTAGCTTGAAAAATGGGAGGTAGACACACAAAGCTGGTGATGTACTACTTCCATTGACTCTTTTCTAAAAGCTTTGCAAAGTTATTTGAATAAAAGTTTGGTGGGGAATAGGGGCATAGATGTTATAACCACAAAAGATTTAGACTATATTCTAGCAATATATAAGCAACACAGCAAATGATATCTTCATATATTTATTTACATATTTTTAAAAGATTACATGTACAGATTTATATAAATTCATAGCATATTTTGCTTAAACACCCAGTTCATTCTGACATTTTTAAATTTTTTTTTTGCGATCTGCAGGTTCTTTTTTTTTCTTGTTCTTTTTTTGTGCTTCTGTGCATAGAGTATGTTGAATATTGCCATAACTCCGAATCCTGTTGTAATATACTGATTATAGGTTTTTGGTTGTTTGATATCGATGTAATTTTGAATTACTAATTGGTATTCTGTTAAGTGTTCACTGGACATGTTCACTAGACCACAGCATGACCCAACATTCCTGTCTAGTGAGTGGCCTTGTCTGCTTTACCTCCACAGCCTTTTGTCCCCTTACCACTTTAAAATGAAATCTGCTGCCTGTGAAATGGCTCTTAGGTCATCTTGAATTGCCGTGAGAGAGCAAGGGCGTAACCTAGGTTACGAGGATTCCTCATGAGAGTGTATTTCCTTATGTTTTGTGTTCGACTTAAGTACTTTATCTTAATGCTGTCTGACAAAAAAATAATATTGCATTAGGACTGGTGATTCTCTTGCACCACTGGGCGCTGCAGAATTTGTAGGTATGGAAAGTCGTGTCAATTTAAATTCCTTCAACCTTTAGGAGCTTTACTGTGCTATTTACTTATTTGTGAATGGGATTAGATGTGTGTGTCAGATCACATTAGTTCAAACTCTCTATCAGCGTCTCCTTTGTGCGAAAGAGACATATTACCTGCACTCTTGGCTATTTTTTAAAGCACTAGGCCTGTCTTAACTGAGGCCCCTGGGCCTACCTGAACATTCTGTGAATTTTAGAGAAGGATCAGTGCCAAGATCTCTGTCATGATATGCTGACTGTTCCCAGAGGCAGAAAGTATTAAAGACAGTCCAATCTGGGCCAGTGCTACAGAAGGGTGATATCCAGTCTCACCTACTTTGTAGCTGATTGCCAGCACCTTCTTTTGTCATTACTGTTCACTTGTGAGATGAACTTCATAAAGACATTTTGGAAGATGTATGACATAAATTCATATTTCCATGATGTCAGGTTTCCCAGGTCTGTCCAGTCAATAGAATTGAAGTATATAAAAGGTTTATGTAACATTAAATGTTGGTATGTGTTAGGGGTGTCTTTTTAGCTAGCTAACTAGCTATTTGTTATTTTACTGCAGAGACATCTTTAAAATGAGATTTTTTAGTTTTTGCTTTTCTGAACACAAAGTAGCATTGCTCCCATCCTGTTTGAAACAAAAGATTTTATAGCAGCAGTGATCTACTGAGAGATGCACTGTTCTGGTATCAGTACTCAGTATCCTTCCTAGGGAGAGACTGGTATGGAGTGTGTAACCCTGCCTGGCAGGTGGTGTTCTGATACTACCATGAGCTGACACACTTTATTTGAGATGCATATGTGGATTTTATTATTTGCTGTTTTTCTTCTTTATGCTGCAATTTAACTAATTTAGTGGGTTGTTTTAATTTAAAAACACAAACATTCTACACATACAATAAGAGTCCATTGGATATGCTATGCACAGCTTATGCTCCAGCATCTCATCAATGGTCGTTTACTGAACACAGAACTGTTGTTAGCTGGATATTTTTGGGAGGCAGTTATCCAAGCAGTGACAGTCTCATGTGTAACAACCCCAGCTACGTTGCTGTGCCTGATAACCTTCTATCAGCTTAACACCCATAACTATCTTCTATATCAGTATTAATGATGTGTTGGTCTACTAGCCAAATATCTGGTCAGCAATGGTCCTGTGGCCAGAACCTGACCAGTGATGAATGGCTGAGTGAGAGAGTTTGGTGCATCTGATGAACTGTGCATCCTGAGATGACATTGGCTGTAATTGTTCTCTTATTAATGCACCTATGTGTTTACATAATATAGTGGTTAGTGAGTGTAGGTACAATGTAGGAGTTTCTGATCATAGTGACTGTAGTTCAGTTCTATATCATGGCTGGATCTGAAGCTTTATGTTCTATGTGCTTCTATCACACCATGCAGTATCGGACCCTTTTCTGAACTGCACCAATCAAAACCTGATCCCTCATCTCTGCATTGTTGGCAGTGACACTGGATGTGTCATGTGAAAGTTGTATGCAGAGCTGAATATCTGATACCCAAACACTGGTTGTGAAATACACTCACCACAACACCTCACACACACTCAAAGTTTAGTATGTGCAATAGCACAACTGTAGCTCTACAGTAAATGGCACCACACGTGTTGCATATTATGTGGGTCTATTGTGTAACATCTAACTGTGCCCAAATAGTGGGAGTGCTGGGTGGAGACAGGAAAGAATTCCTTCTTGAATACAGACGTGTTTTGTGGATTTGGATTGTGGTGACTTATGTCACTTGTGGAATGTCTGCGGGCTTGTCTTGTCTTTTGTCAGCCTTATCCTCCAAAGACAAATCTGGTACTGGAGGTCAATTAAAGAAATTATTTAAAATTAGAATTGCGTATAAAACTCCAAAAAATCCATTCATATTAAAGGGACTGTTTTTTTTTCTTTATTGCCAAATAAAATGTACCTTCAGGGTAGAAATATAGGTGATGTTAATACAGTAATTGTCTGTTATTAATGGACTATTAGAAAACTATATAAAATAATTCAATAGAATACAGAGCCGTTGACAGGTCTTTGGATGCTATTAAGTCGCAATCAAAAGACTAGGGTACAAACTTTCATACAAGACTTAGGTCATGGACGTTTTAACAAATCAAGGTGTCGTCGACAAGAATAAAACTGTAACTATATTTACTTCTGTGTTTGAGCACTGGGAGTGTGCTGAATCGGTCAAGTGCATTCATACGAACGCAAGAGAAGGCTGAAAAACGTTACGGTGTATCACGCTTCGTTTGTCCCCTTCAGTGCTGTATAACTGTGGCGGCGAAGCTGATCAATAGGCGGCGACACTGCGCAAAACGCAGACGGATTCCCCACTGTAAAGTACTGTGATTGGTGGAGTAATACCCCATAAAAGATAGCCCCATAAAATAATAGCCATGCTCGGCTATTAGCACACATTTAATTATTGTAGTAGTGACTGGCGTTTTGTAAGATTTACGTTTCATTAGAGATTTGTCATAAAATGTAGTTTTCTGAACGTTTTAAAACTGGAGTAATTCGTCATATTTTAGGGTAGTAATATCTTTTTAGACAAAGACATAACTAATCGTTATAAATCTACATAGTCGTGGCGGGAAATACATTCGCATGGTATAAAAAATAAAACGAATTAATTGGCGAAATCCTTTTTACGCACAAAAATACGAAGAGTATCTTGAGCTCCAATGTGAAAATCCACCTATGTAAATAGCCCCTTGGGATGACTGGACAGTACGACTACAACATCAGATGACCCTTGATATATTTTCTTCACATTTGATTGTAATTACGCACGAAGCTCTGTCATAGAGGATATCGCGTTCTGGTGTGAACGCGAAGCTCGTGCGCGACATGTCTTTGAAAACTTTTGTCATTCAGTGTTCGTTGTACGTTTGTGATTTATTTGGCGAAGATGCATATCACCAGCCGAAACATCTTACAGAATTTGCACAAAGCGCAAAGTGTCTCAATTGATCTCAAACGTATAAATAGACACGCTCTCATTCAGCCTGCACGCGAAGAGTGAATCCCTTCTTCACTCTGACCAATTATCTGCAAGCTGCATTTATTGAACTCTACATCGCAGGCGCGTCATCATTTTACAACCGGTAAGAGGGCTGAGCGTATCAGTGTATGAAAAGGATTTCAACGAGTGGAATATAATCGCGAGGAAAACATGCTGCAGGCGACGATGCGTGAAATGCTGAACATAAAATGAAAAGGTGTCTGGAATATTCTGGGCGGATTTCCTTTATTTGAACCATGAAGTGTCACCATATATATCAATAGGCTAATAATGAACGAATGACTGTGTACATTACACTGTTAAGTTCAGACTGAAGAATTTATTTTAAAGGATTTCCCGCTGTTTCGTGGAGATATGTTTAATTGGGGAGTTCTTTACTTCTGACGTTTTTCACAGCCAGTAAGATGGAACTTTTCCGAGCGCTTACAATACATTGCAACCTGGATGCTTTAGATATCATCTGTTGCACGCGGCTTATTTAAAAGCACAATATTCTACACATTGAAAAGCACCCCTCCTCACTCACTGCTCTTGATTTGGACTGACTGTGGACCAGGATGCTTGGAAGATTTATTTGATGGTTGGTGATGCAAATTTAGTCTAATAAAAATGCCCAAAAATATTTTATTTGGTGCAACGATTCTTACACGCTGGATTCTGAGACTGCGAGCTTTACATTCAAAATGATGTGTTTCCACGCTCCTCGGGTACCCAACGATATTCGCTGTTCTTCCATTTAAGTAGACAGATCGGCTGTCAGGTAGTGCATTTTGGAAAAAAACAAAACAAAACACGGAATTACGCCTTCATCAGATTTACTAAGTGCACTCTTTAGTTTAGACGATGATGATGGAAGACGACGAACTGGAGGCGCATCAGGTTGATATCGACCCAGATTTCGAGCCACAAAGCCGGCCTCGTTCGTGTACCTGGCCACTGCCCTGTCCAGATGACTTTCCAGAGGCAAAAGAGGTTAATGGAGGTCTGCCGCTTTCCGTCGTAAAGGTGGAACCGAACAGCGTCACATCTTGTAGAGCGGGAAGAAAGAGTGTCGCGCCGACAGAGTTGAAACATCCAAGCGGTACACCAGCGCCCACCGCACCGGCGCTCCCTTGTTTGGCAGGGGCTGCACTCGACGTCGCCGGTCAGCTACGCAAAACAAAGTCGTCTCGGCGAAACGCATGGGGAAACCTGTCTTACGCGGACCTCATCACTCGTGCTATCGAAAGCACTCCTGAAAAAAGACTCACCTTGTCACAGATATACGACTGGATGGTCCGATATGTACCTTATTTCAAGGATAAAGGAGACAGTAACAGCTCAGCTGGTTGGAAGGTAATAAACACGTGTATGCGTCTTTGCATTTAGTCCGATACCGGGATGCTATGGTGGTTTTGCATTTAAACATTCTTGCATTCTTCTTTCCAAAGATTGCTGTTGGATTGTCCCAAAAGTTCATTACAGAAGGTAGTGCGGTGTTTAATAGTAATTCTTGCACATGGCTTTCACTAACAGAAGGCAATGGTCTTATATTCCCATGGCATGAACAGAAGACACAATAATAATAATAATAATAATAATAATAATAATAATAATAATAATAATAATAATTAGCAAAGAACAACAGATTTGAAAGAAGAAAGGCATAAAATGAGTGTTTCGGAGAAGGATTGAAAAAAGATTGTCAGTGCACTTTACATTGATTAGGGTAACTTTAAAGTGAGGTCAGCATCAAGAGAGGAGCTCTTTACATGGTGTAGTGTTACTACAGTGGCACCTGCACACTTCTATCCACAGCTCATACCGCACTGCCAAAACTCAAAGCTCGGCTGTCAAAATGTTTACAGATTATCCTCATTTTGTAGCACTAGATCACTATTCATCTTCTTATTTCTAAAGCTCACACTCTCAGCAGAGTATTAGTAATTCAATGTCTGTTTTCACAAATCCTACATGAGTTTTCATTTATAAAAATAGTAATAATAGCAGTAATTAAAAATTCAAAATAATCTCCAAAATAATTAAAATAATTATTTGTGTTACTACAACTACTGCTACAAATGGAAAGTATTCTGCGCGTGGGTCTGCTCTGCCTTGTGACTCTGCCCTACTGACGAGGTCCTGCCTGTTCTGTGCTTACACACTCTGACAATGAACATTTGGTGCAAAACACAAGGGGCCTGTTTTTGTTACTGAGTTGTTATGTGAAGGCATATTTAGCTATTCCATTACTGCCTAAGTGAAATGCCAGTGATAGGCCAGACTGGCACCCAGTCCCTTTTTATTCAGAGTCAGTACTGTTGGCTAAGCCATTCTGAAAATGTCCACTGATGGGAGACAAATGCACATTGAAGACCCCACCATGACCACAGCTCTGTGGTTCACCGCTTTGTGGCTTGTGGGGGAAAAGGGCATAAAAACAAACCTATAAGTGCTGAATGCACCTCCTCTGTTTCCTCAGGCCTTTAGCGCTTGGGCCTGCTGGAAGTCTCACTTGAGCAGGCTGTGCTGAGGTGTGTCTACAGGTGTTTGAGTTCCATTATCCCTTCACTGTGACAAGATATTGTGCTGCTCAAGCACAGAGTGGCCCCTGTATCTTTAGCATGACTGTCCCAGTGTGGGCTTACGTAAGGGCAAATGAAGGGGTTTTGACACGAGCTCTGTTCATCTACTAGTGCAGCAGTTATTTTCAGAGCCTGTCCAGACACAACCTAAGCCCAGGTAATGAAGGTGATTAAGCATGCTTTTAAAGGCATGCTGATGTTCCCTCACAGCTCTGACCCCGTTTCCGGCAGTCACAATATAAACACACACACACTGCTGGCTCAAGGACATACTCTGAACTCAGTCATGTAGGCTGGAGACGAAGTGTCATGGAAACAGACAGTAATAAGGGAGGTAATGCTACGAGGTGTTTGAATGTGGCTTTTCCATTGGGAAAGGTCTGTCAGCAGGGTGAGGTCTTAGGACATGTCAGTGGTCTTGGCCAACAAACTCCCTTAACAAAGCTTGTTGTGTTGAATTCCTCACTGGTGATTCATGAGGGATCTTCTGTCTTACTTAATCACCAGAATATTAGGCCTTGGAGTCCTTCTGTTGCCAGTTGTGTATGGCCAAAGTGTAAGGGAACAGAAAGAATTCCTTAGGTGTTTAAATGATCCAGTGAAATGCTGAAATAAGTTGTTAAGTGAAATAGTTTGATATTCAAAGAGGAAGAACATAACAGAATGAATAAATAAGATTATGACTGAACTCTGTTTAATCTTTCCTATATAAATCACTTTGAGGTTTGCGGCTCGAAATAAAAAGTGCTATACAAATAAAGATTACTCTTTCCTGTAAGAAGTAAGCAACTCTTAATACCTGCTTATTTCTAAGGTAGTAAAAAAATCCAAATTGTTGGGTTTGTCTTAATTACCTTTATACAGGCCTCTAGTGTTCTCTAGTTAAAGAGGTCAGGTGAGTGTATGTCTTCTGTTGTAGTGAATTTGTGTTGAGTGTGTGTGTGTGTGTGTGTGTGTGGTGTGTCTGAGTGACATTGCTGGGGTGGTGGTGTCGAGTTGTGTAGATGTGTGTTTAGGGGGAACCTTTTATCAGTGTGACAACATGCCATGGGAGCAAATTATTTGCTGCTCAAAGGAATTTGTTAATTTCTTTTGTATGTGTATAAGGACACATGTAAATGAAAACCTTTAAAAAAGGAGGATTTGTCCTTTTTAATATTTGAAAGAATGCACTCAGATTAGGCACTTTATTTTTATTTATGTTTTATTTATTTCACTTTTTAAAAAAATATCTGAAGGTGTTGCATTAAGTCAGAGACTGTGTTTTTCTAATGTGTATGTGGGTCCTAAAAGGAAGTAAATGAATGTAAACAGAGGGAGAGCGAGTGTGTGCCTGTCTGAGCGCTGGCACCCTGATGCTAGGGGCTTGTGAAGCGGGTCAGAACGGGTGCCAGGCATTCAGACCGACGCTCTAATCTGAAGTGACAGAGTTATTTATAATGTGTCTTTAGGTAAAAGCACAGGCCAGCAGGGCAAAGGGTGAGCAGGCTGCCACTGTGCACACCCCACCGAGATGAGAGTGAGTGGGCCAGGAAGAATGAAAGACAAGGAGAGGGAGGCACTGGAGGAAAACACAAAGTAGTAGTTGAATCTTCACAACTCAGCATACTATTCATGTTCTAAATGTGTCTTTGCCATTTGTCCTTTTGTGTCGTCCATGCTTTCAAAGTGTAGCATTTCCAAGAGACCAAATGGGCACCTAACACAGAAAAGGCTTCAACCATGAACACAGACCAAAACAAACAAACAAATGTTAATAGACGAGTACCCCATTGTTATGGCCTAGTCTCCAGCCAGGTCTTAACAAACAACAAAGTGAGATGAGCAGAATTTGTAACATAACATTTATTTTCACATTAAGCTGTTTAACCAGTATGCAAACGACAAAGGTAGTGGTATTGAAGTGAGCTAATCATTAATGCTTAAAACAGAAAAGCTAAATCACTGAATCCCCGTCAGCATCATACCTTAAACAGTCTAAAAAATGGACCTGCAGTACAGAGACAAAGAAATAAATGACCAGCTATCTACACTAGAAAGCCTTAAAACACAGAAAACAACTGCGTGCTTGTGTGTCTCTGCTGTCAATTAGGTCTAAGATCCACCTCCGAGTTTCACCTGCAGCACACTCAGGGCAAAACAAACTAGACGGCCCACAGGATTGCTACATCTCGTGAACAGCGTTATTTAGCACTCTAAAGTGAATGAATGAATCTATGATCGCTAGGAAAAACTTTTTTTACAGACAGAAGATGGAGAGTCATCTGAGGCCTTGTCTAAGTTTAACCCTAACCCTAGCCCTAGGTTTCATGGTGGGTGTGATTACACAGGCCGCATCACCCACTGAGTCTGTGCTCCTGCCTTTCTCTTGGCTTGCTTGGAAGGAAGATCCTTCTCTACTTTCCTTTGTGCATCGTCCGCCGAATCCAGCTCAGCTGGGGCTTTTGGGAGGGCGGCCGAGGTTAAGCACCTCACGCAAGGGGGCAGCGGTGCTGGTGGGATTGGACTCGTCCAAGCCGGTGGTCACACACTGCTCGGCTTCCTGGTGTTTTCTCTTCCCTAGTCTTCAAAGCCACACGTGGTCCACAGATTACACAGGACGTCACAGAGCCGTGATTACAGTAGCTCCGCTGCAGACAGAGGTGAAATCCATGTTCACTTCGAACTCGGACACAAATCCCTTTTCCCCGGTCAAAGACTTACATCAATATTTGAGTTACTCATGCATATTTTATAGGTGAGCAGTTTGACTAGATGAATGTTTCCCAGTCTTGATCCTTGAGTACCTCTCCAATGCATGACTCATCACCTAATTAACAAGCCCCTCAATGAGTTTAAAATGGGTGTTAGAGCAGTGAAAACTCAAAAATTTCATGTGCTACAGTACTCAAGGAGCTCTGTTGGAGAACACTGACTTCACAGTTGTATCTCTTGGTCCAATTTTTTTTATGCTTATTGCTGTTGGTTGAATGAGATATTAGAGGGTTAGGCAGTCCTGCAGAATACTTTGGAAAGGATTTGTAAATTCACAGATTCCCTCCAAAAGCAGTTTTGGTCCTCGGCTGCTGGTGCAGTGCCTCATGGATTTGTGCACATCAGTTGTGATGCTGTGTGGGATGTGCTGCTGCTCACGCCTTCATTGTTGCAATGCTTGCTGTCCTTTGGACAGATCCCACAGCAGATCTCTGTGTAGCCTCTTCCTGTCAGTGTCCTCTCAGATTCCTTGGATGCCCCACCACGCTTCCCCCCCAATGAAAATCCCCCCAGTTTCACCCTGTCCCCCTGAGTGCTGCCCTACCTTTGGGAGAACAGCCTGTTCTACATCTATGTCATCCCTCTGTCGTTCTCTCAGAGACCAGACTGTTTTGCTGGGTTTTTTTCACCGTTCTGAAGCTTGACTCACATATTGGATGCAGGCGGGGGTGTGTCGTGGTGTTTTTGGTGTGTGTCCTCAGTGCTGGTGCTCTTTTTCTGGCTCTTTGGACGGGACTTGGTGTGCCAGGACTTTATGAGTACATAGTGGGAGGAGTAGCAGACTCTCTGTGCCAGGCGGAGGGAAGGGGGTGTTTGATGGAGCAGGCAGCGTACACTGACCCTGAACTCTGAGACACTGCTTATGGTGGAATGGGCGTTCTGGCGGTTTGCTGTTGTTTCTGCCCAATTTCAGTGTGTAAAGTGTTAAAATTTGTCTCTATTGTATTCAGATTCCAAGAGACTCACAATAGAAGAATACGGGGGGCAGCCAGATGGTGGTAAACAGACCCCTGAGGTGTGCTGGGCCCACAGAGTCACAAGTGTAGGCCTCGGGTGGTGCTGCTTCGCTTCTCAGCACTTAACATTATTTTCCAAAGCTGTACCCCCCACCCTACACCACATACACGCATACATACACACTCACACACACACACACACACACACACACATACATACACACTCACACACACACACACACACATACACACACACACACGTACACACTAACACACACACATGCATACACACTCACACACATACATACACATACTCAGACTCTGTTTACATGGAGTGCTGGTGAAATTCCATGGTGGTTGGGAGTGGTTTGGTTTGGAGAGATCTGCACAGAGTTATCCAGACCATCAATCAGAGCATGGCGATTCCAAACGTTGGAGTCAGCTGCGTTTCGTAAGGAGCAGTCAGGTCCTCGGAATAGATCTTCCTCTTCTGACCACTGGCAAGTGGGACCTGCCTAAGGCCATCTTTTAAAAAGCCTCCAAGAGCAGGCGTCCTAATGGAGCTCAGGAAATGTATTCAACTGGACCTGAACCAAGGACAGACTGTTCTGCCTCTGAAGGTCTACGAAAATTATGCTGGACTCAATAAAGGCTTTATGTGCTCCTCAGAATATTTTGAGACTGCTGGTGCTACTTTTAAACGTTGTGAGTCACCACATTTTTATGAAATATGTGTGCATGAATCTACAGAAAATTAAGACAGAAGGCTTTTTCTAAAGAATCATGAAAATAGCATGTGGAAGACAAAGAGGTGTTATACTATACACGCATGTCTTTTCTATGGGTCTGAAGGGTGTTTGGGTAATGTTCACACTGAACTGCATGTTTGTTTTTGTACCATAGTGTGTTCTTGTTATAGCATTTTTTTTATATGATTTGATTGTCAAGATTGCGCTGTAGAACACTGTGATTGGGTAATATGAAATTGAGAAGTTTTCATAGAAATCTCTTAATTCCTGAAAAGTGTTTATTCAGATTCTGTTTGTAAACATACTGATCGAAAATCGGTCTATGATCCGTCTGCCCTTCTATTCAGTGGAATCTGAAGGTTCTATTTTCTGTGTATGGGCACTTGCATTCTGTGGAGCTTGAAGGTTTTGTGTGTGTGTGTGTGTGTGTGTGTGTGTGGTTGTGCATTTCTGAGTCCATTAGTGCAAGTGTGCATGTCTGTATGGGGGAGAGACTGTGTGTTTGTGTGTGTGTGTGCATGCACGCATGCCTGCCTGTGAGTGCATGTGTGTATGTGTTCATGCCTGTGCGCAAGACACTGTGTGCGTGTGTGTGTGTACATGCCTGCCAGTGTGTGCATGTGTGTATGTGTCCATGCCTGCGCCCGTGCGTACATGACTGTGTGTGTGTGTGTGTGTGTGTATGTGTGTGTTGATGGGCTCAGTGGGAGACTGGGTCCTGGGGGAATAACTCTCATTAATAATTCAGACGAGACTCATTATCAAGGCAGTGCAGATTTCTCCCTGATTTCACCTTAATTGCAGGCAGCCTGCTCCACTCAGGCAGTCTGTAGTCACGCTGTGCTCCCCTTTTCTCTCTCCCTCACTTTCCTCTCTGTCTGTGACACACGCA